>CM059301.1:1190000-1197500 GCA_030340665.1 Neosalanx taihuensis | reverse complement strand
CGGCGCACAAGCCTTCTGAAATCAGGATATCATAAAGAGAGTAGAGGAGAAAAAATTCAGGCCAAAGCCTGTCAAAAAAACACCTCAGCAGACAGATAAACAACAACAACAAGCAGGCGAAGGCGCTGGTTGGATGGTGTGAGGATTGATCAGCGTAGATGACTTCGTGTGTTCTAGTGTAATCTGGGTTCGGCGCCAAAGTACAGAACAATCAGCATCATGGCCTTGAGGTCCAGGACGTCTTGTTCTAGCTAGACATCTCTCACAGAATGGAGGGGGGGGTGGGGTGGGGGTGGGGGGTGTAGAGAGACTGGATGATCACCCAGGTTCTGGTGGTGGATGATCACCCAGGTTCTGGTGGTGGATGAGTCTGTGTGTTCAGTGTCAGGCTTCAAGCTGAGAAATGAGTTTGCTCTTTCACATCTTAATGTCGGCTTAGTGTCTGAAATGTCTTTCAAAATGTTTGTTTTCAGGACTGAAATATGTGTAAATACATATATGAGATGGTGGAAGACTTAATGTGTGTGTCCTGTGTGTGTGTGTGTCCTGTGTGTGTGTGTGTGTCCTGTGTGTGTGTGTGTCCTGTGTGTCCTGTGTGTGTGTGTGTGTGTGTGTGTGTGTGTGTGTGTGTGTGTGCTGTGTGTCCTGTGTGTGTGTGTCCTGTGTGTGCTGTGTGTGTGTGTGTGCTGTGTGTCCTGTGTGTGTCCTGTGTGTGTGTGTGTGTGTGTGTGTGTGTGCGGTAGGTCCAGAAGAGGATGAACTTCAGGTCCCTGCTCTCAGCCATAGTGTCCATGCCCAGTCACTATCGCTGCCTCTGCATCAGTCACCTGCTGGGATGGACCGCATTCCTCTGCAACATGCTCTTCTTTACAGACTTCATGGGGCAGGTACGGGTGTGTGAGTGTGTGTGTGTGTGTGTGTGTGTGTGTGTGTGTGTGTGTGTGAGGAAGAATGTGTGCATGTCAAGTCGGTGGAGTAAATTAAGTGCATGCGTGTGTGTGTGTGTGTGTGTGTGTGTGTGAGAAAAAATACAACCATACATTAGTAGACCTACCTGTTCTCATTTCCCAGTGAGTTCACACCCAGCTCTTCATGATCAGGAGCTCACGGTTCTAAACCCTCTGAGATCCACATCTGGTGCCTCCAGCTTGTGTGAGGTGCTCAACCCACCGTATCATCTAGTCAGACACAGCGTTAGGTCACTGGATTATAATCGCAAGGATAATTCATCATGGATTATGAGATGTGACTGCCTGTGTCTATGATGTCCACTACTGTAAACACTATGAATGAGCACTAGTATGCTGTGAGAGTACAGACTGACTTAACTGTAATTCGAGGAACGCACATATGCAAACAAACACACACACACAAGCGCACAACACGTACGCATGCAAACAAACACACACTAGCTGTCATTGTCTATTAACATAGAACATGAAAACCCATTTAGAATCGTTCCACATGTACTCTACTTACTAGGCATATTTTTAAGGCAAATGTCTTTTTTCTTCCAGAGTTAATATCCTGGTATTGACACTGATTTAGTGCTTTAATGGAACAAGACAGCACAGAAAGGTCATCCTGGAACTAGCACAGCTTTGGTTAGCATCACTGTTACTAGTGTCAGTATGACGTGTGTTATTAGCATTGAAAAGCTGTCACATAGGAAAGCCTTGCAAATGCCTAATCATTGCATCTCTCTGTGTTTGAATGTGTGTGTGTGTGTGTGTGTTGACAGATCGTTTATAAGGGGAACCCTTATGCAGACCATAACTCCACAGCGTATGCCACGTATGAGAGGGGTGTGGAGGTGGGCTGCTGGGGGCTCTGTATCAACGCTGTCTCCTCTGCTCTCTACTCATGTGAGTGACCGACCTGAGACAGCAGCACTGCCACTCTGCCCAACCTCTGATCTGTGATCTGTGATCTGTGATCTGTGATCTGTGATCTGTGATCTGTGATCTGTGAACTGTGAACTGTGATCTGTGATCTGTGATCTCTGATCTGTGATCCGTGATCCGTGATCCGTGATCCGTGAACCGTGATCCGTGATCCGTGATCCGTGATCCGTGATCCGTGATCCGTGAACTGTGATCCGTGATCCGTGAACCGTGATCTGTGATCTGTGATCTGTGATCTGTGATCTGTGATCTGTGAACTGTGAACTGTGATCTGTGATCTGTGATCTGTGATCTGTGATCTGTGAACTGTGATCTGTGATCTGTGATCTCTGATCTGTGAACTGTGATCTGTGATCTGTGATCTCTGATCTCTGATCTGTGATCTGTGTTCTCTGCGGTGTGATACAGTAACACTGGTATAGGCCCAGTCCCATCTAGAATATGGAAACAATGCATCTGTTTGTTTCTTCAGGTTTAATCTAAATGACCATAAGGGATTCAGTGGATTTGCATGTCCCCCGGGGTGTGTGTGTGTGTGTGTTATTGTCAGCCAGTCTTACCTGCAGAATTAAAGAGGTGTGTATCATAATGAGCAGAGATGGACAGGAGCCCCTGCTGGTAGAGGAGGTCACACACACACACACACACACACACACACACACACACACACACACACACACATGCACACAAGGACAAGAAGCTGCTATAGCAACAGGTTAATGTCAGAACCAGTTAATTTCCCAGGTGGCTGGGAAGCAGGCACCTTCATTATTCTGAAGCTGGATTATTTTTTGTTTGTTTGTTTGGGGCATTTCCATCCCTGAAGTTCACAAAGGTTTACATCTGTCCTGTATTGATATGCACCAGGGAGGGATCGGAAAGGCTAAATAGAGCCCAGATATGTAGGACACAAAACTACTGAAATCCAAAAGGATTTTCCCACCTCTCATCCTTCCCTCTCCTCTCCTCCCTTCTCCACTCCTCCTCCCCTCCCCTCCTTTCTTCTCCTCTCTTCCTTTCCTCTCTTCCAGATGTTCAGAGGCTTCTTCTTTCCTACATTGGTCTGAAAGGTCTCTACTTCATGGGCTACTTTGTATTCGGTCTGGGCACCAGTCTGATTGGCCTGTTTCCCAACATCATCGCCACCCTGATCCTGTGCACGGTGTTCGGGGTGATGTCCAGCACCTTGTACACCATCCCCTTCAACCTGATCTCAGAGTACCACCGGGAGGAAGAGGTGGGTGCACACAGGGGCCCCCCCACGGCTAGGGGACAAAACAGGATGCACCTACACACACACACACACATACACACACACACACTAACACACACTCTCCCTCTGTCTCTCTCTCTCTCATAAACACACACACAGTCTAATTTAAACCTCTCTGCTGACTCAGCTGTGTTCATGGTCAGATCTGACGCATCGTTCTGCATCTCATCTCCTGAGGGGGCGGAGGTGTTCATGCCAGTCACGGCTAATGGATTGGTAGGGCATGAAAATGGACACGGGTAATCTGAGAGGTTAGCCTCATAGCCCTCTGATAGCCTCATGGTCCTCTGATAGCCTCAAGGCCTCTCTGATAGCCTCATGGTCCTCTGATAGCCTCATGGCCTCTCTGATAGCCTCATAGCCCTCTGATAGCCTCATGGCCTCTTTGATAGCCTCATGGCCTCTCTGATAGCCTCATGGTCCTCTGATAGCCTCATGGTCCTCTGATAGCCTCATGGCCTCTCTGATAGCCTCATGGCCTTCTGATAGCCTCATGGCCTCTCTGATAGCCTCATGGCCTCTCTGATAGTCTGATGGCCTCTCTGATAGCCTCATGGCCTCTCTGATAGCCTCATGACCTCTCTGATAGCCTCATGGCCTCTCATAGCCTCATGGTCCTCTGATAGCCTTATGGCCTCTCTGATAGCCTCATGGTCCTCTGATAGTCTTATGGCCTCTCTGATAGCCTCATGGCTTCTCTGATAGCCTCATGGCCTCTCTGATAGCCTCATGGCCTCTGATAGCCTCATGGCCTCTCTGATAGCCTCATGGTCCTCTGATAGCCTCATGGCCTCTCTGATAGCCTCATGGTCCTCTGATAGCCTCATGGCCTCTCTGATAGTCTTATGGCCTCTCTGATAGCCTCATGGCCTCTGATAGCCTCATGGCCTCTCTGATAGCCTCATGGCCTTCTGATAGCCTCATGGCCTCTCTGATAGTCTTATGGCCTCTCTGATAGCCTCATGGCCTCTCTGATAGCCTCATGGCCTTCTGATAGCCTCATGGCCTCTCTGATAGTCTTATGGCCTCTCTGATAGCCTCATGGCCTCTCTGATAGTCTGATGGCCTCTCTGATAGCCTCATGGCCTCTCTGATAGCCTCATGGTCCTCTGATAGCCTCATGGCCTCTCTGATAGCCTCAAGGCCTCTCTGATAGCCTCATGGCCTCTCTGATAGCCTCATGGCCTTCTGATAGCCTCATGGCCTCTCTGATAGCCTCATGACCTCTCTGATAGCCTCATGGCCTCTCTGATAGCCTCATGGTCCTCTGATAGTCTTATGGCCCCTCTGATAGCCTCATGGCCTCTGATAGCCTCAAGGCCTCTCTGATAGCCTCATGGCCTCTCTGATAGCCTCATGGCCTCTCTGATAGCCTCATGGTCTCTCTGATAGCCTCATGGCCTCTCTGATAGTCTTATGGCCCCTCTGATAGCCTCATGGCCTCTCTGATAGCCTTATGGCCCCTCTGATAGCCTCATGGCCTCTCTGATAGCCTTATGGCCCCTCTGATAGCCTCATGGCCTCTCTGATAGCCTCATGGTCCTCTGATAGCCTCATGGCCTCTCTGATAGCCTCATGGTCTCTCTGATAGCCTCATGGCCTCTCTGATAGTCTTATGGCCCCTCTGATAGCCTCATGGCCTCTCTGATAGCCTCATGGTCCTCTGATAGCCTCATGGCCTCTCTGATAGCCTCATGGTCCTTTGATAGCCTCATGGTCCTCTGATAGCCTCATGGTCCTCTGATAGCCTCATGGTCCTCTGATAGCCTCATGGTCCTCTGATAGTCTTATGGCCTCTCTGATAGCCTCATGGTCCTCTGATAGTCTTATGGCCTCTCTGATAGTCTTATGGCCTCTCTGATAGTCTTATGGCCTCTCTGATAGTCTTATGGCCTCTCAGATAGCCTCATGGTTTTCTGATAGCCTCATGGTCCTCTGATAGCCTCTGAAAGTCTGTGTCATTCAGGGGAACATTGTTGATGGTCTCTCTTATTCTACTTCCACACCCCCCCCCCTGCCCCCACCCCAGATGCAGAGGAAGCTGGGATCTGGAGACTCAGGTCCCGGGAGGGGCACAGGTGTGGACTGTGCTGCTCTCACCTGTATGGTCCAGCTGGCCCAGATCATCGTGGGGGTGGGGCTTGGAGCTCTGGTCAATATGGCTGGAAGCGTGGTGGTGGTGGTGATATCTGCTTCCACCATGTCACTGCTGGGATGCTTGTTCATTGCTATTTTTATCCGACATGTGGACTAACCGCTTTTCATAATAAAAGTCTTCCTGCCTTCACTGTGTTTCTCTGTGCTCCTTCATGCTGACCTGTGTGGCTCTATGAAGACTGATCTGACCCGTCCATCTGCAGCAACACTGAGTCCTGAGCTGGACTAATGACTTCAACCTTTAGACACCCGTAGGACATGCATGTACTGTGAACCATGATAAGGGGAAAATACTGATCTGATCTGACAGGCAGACTGGCAGACAGGCAGACAGACAGGCAGGCAGACAGATAGACAGGTAGACAGACAGACAGACAGGTAGACAGACTGACACAGACAGGCAGACAGACAGACAGGCAGACAGGTAGACAGACAGGCAGGCAGACAGGCAGACAGGCAGACAGACAGGCAGACAGGCAGACAGGCCGACAGGCCGACAGGCCGACAGACAGACAGGCAGACAGGCAGACAGGCAGACAGGCAGACAGGCAGGCAGGCAGGCAGGCAGGCAGGGAGGCAAACAGGCAGACAGGCAGGCAGGCAGGCAGGCAGGCAGGCAGGCAGGCAGGCAGGCAGGCAGGCAGGCAGGCAGAGGACTCCAAATTGCTTTCTTTACTGTACGTAATGAGTTTTGAGTTAATCATCTACCAGAACAATGATGATACCAGGATGTTGGTTTGATTGTTTTATTTTTGCTCTGGATTGGTCACAGAATTCCCGTCACACAGTGAACACGTGACACCCATGCTGAACACCTCTAACACGGCACACAGAACATGCGTGACATGCAAGATGGACACATGTCATACGTCACGCTAACAGGAAACAGACACTCTGTCTCTGTCTCTGATCTACAATTTGTGGTGAAAGGGCAACTCACAGATCAATACGTCTGATTGATTGTCGGAACGAATCTTTCACCTCAGAATGAATTGATGTAAGACAACATTTATTGAAACACTTTTACACCAAAGTGCACAAATCACAAGATACATTTCTTATAAATGTACTTTTTATACATTAATTTACATTCTTTTTAATAAACATCTTTATTATGAATCATTCTGAAGGGTGTGCACGTATATATACATATACACAGAAGCACAGGTTCTTAAAACAAACAGATTTAAAATGATGTAAAATATAAAACAATCTGTACCTAAGAGAACAAGCAGGTGGTAAGGAGGAGGCGATCGCTCTTGATCCACCATGATGGATCTGATTTGTAATCCTGTTGAGGAGCACTTGGTCAATGTCTCATCTCCCCCGGGAATTCACAAATCTTCTTTTATGTTGTGTTCAGATTCCCCGCCGAGGGAAGTGGATGAACCATCAGACACCATAATGGCAGAGAGCAAAACAGGAGATATTTATAAGTCCCAGTTTTATTGTTGGGGGATTTAACCATTACAACCTTCGATGCTGAGATGAAGCACTACAGGCTGCTCATCATGTTGTTTGAGTTGTCCTTGCCACTGTGTCAATAAATCTTTTCAATATATGTCCTAAAGGATGAGGGCACTTCAGAATATGTGCTTTTATAAAAGTAATTGGAATTCTTTGCTTTAATAGATTTTCCCCCTTGTTTGTCCAGCCCACAGACCTTGGAGCATTAAGGATGTCTTCATGTCCTGCCTTCCTTCTTTGTACACTAAATTAGGTTTCCTTTAACCGAACCTCCATTTGTCTTCTCTTCACATCTGATGATGGAGCTGTCATGTAAGACCCCGCCCCATCCCAAGACCCCGCCCCATCCCAAGACCCCGGCCCCTCCCAAGACCCCGGCCCCTCCCAAGACCCCGGCCCCTCCCAAGACCCCGCCCCATCCCAAGACCCCGGCCCCTCCCAAGACCCCGCCCCATCCCAGGACCCCGCCCCATCCCAAGACCCCGCCCCATCCCAAGACCCCACCCCATCCCAAGACCCCGCCCCATTCCAAGACCCCGGCCCCTCCCAAGACCCCGCCCCATCCCAAGACCCCGGCCCCTCCCAAGACCCCGGCCCCTCCCAAGACCCCGCCCCATCCCAAGACCCCGGCCCCTCCCAAGACCCCGCCCCATCCCAAGACCCCGGCCCCATCCCAAGACCCCGGACCCTCTCAAGACC
>CM059301.1:1165000-1185000 GCA_030340665.1 Neosalanx taihuensis | reverse complement strand
TTCTCCAGGCTGGTTCTCTTCTGTCCAGGCTGGTTCTCTTCTGTCCAGGCTGGTTCTCTTCTCTCCAGGCTGGTTCTCTTTTCTCCAGGCTGGTTCTCTTCTGTCCAGGCTGGTTGTCTTCTCTCCAGGCTGGTTCTCTTTTCTCCAGGCTGGTTCTCTTCTGTCCAGGCTGGTTCTCTTCTGTCCAGGCTGGTTCTCTTCTCTCCAGGCTGGTTCTCTTTTCTCCAGGCTGGTTCTCTTCTGTCCAGGCTGGTTCTACTCTGTCCAGGCTGGTTCTCTTCTGTCCAGGCTGGTTGTCTTCTCTCCAGGCTGGTTCTCTTCTCTCCAGGCTGGTTCTCTTCTCTCCAGGCTGGTTGTCTTTTCTCCAGGCTGGTTGTCTTTTCTCCAGGCTGGTTCTCTTCTGTCCAGGCTGGTTCTCTTCTGTCCAGGCTGGTTCTTGTGTGGGTTTCATTTCTAATTCAGCCTTTTCAACTTTGTGAGAAGCAGCTTTAGCCCACACAGCAGCTGGATGTTTGGTTAGTTCTAATGACTAATTAAATTCAGGAGCTGTTTGAAGATGGAAAACTCAGCTGTGTGAACTAGATGGCAGACTGTCAGAACGGTAATCAAAGTGGCCTGGAAGCTGTCATAATAAAGCCTGCTAGTAGGGTGTCTGTCATCTGATGTGTTCAGGGGCAGACGCTTTTATCCAAAGCGACTTCCAAGAGAGAGCTTAACAAAAAAAAAAAGCATCGGTCCCCTGATAGTCCTCAAACATAGAAGGTTTATTGATTCTGAAACATACATCATGAGAAACCAAACAAGTGCCAAAGGGAAGAACCAAAAGAACGTTCAGTCAAACAAGTTACTCTTATATGGCATGTATATCGAACGGGCAGTAGTGTACCTGTAGGAAAGCAAACAACTATAACAATGTACTTCACCCGAAAGATACAAACGCAGGTTAGGATGGGTCAAAAAAGGCCAGTAGGAATCCTTATGACCCTGAGGGAAAATCTACTATTAGGTCCAGCAGTTGAAGTACCGTTGAACTCCTGGAACGAGTGCATCTTGAGTCTTTTCTTGAAAATGGAGAGACAGTCTGTGTCTCTGAAGGAGGTGGAGAGACAGTCAGTGTCTCTGATGGAGGTGGAGAGACAGTCAGTGTGTCTGATGGAGGTGGAGAGACAGTCAGTGTCTCTGATGGAGGTGGAGAGACAGTCGGTGTCTCTGATGGAGGTGGAGAGACAGTCGGTGTCTCCGATGGAGGTGGAGAGACAGTCGGTGTCTCTGATGGAGGTGGAGACACAGTTGGTGTCTCCGATGGAGGTGGAGAGACAGTTGGTGTCTCTGATGGAGGTGGAGACACAGTCGGTGTCTCCGATGGAGGTGGAGAGACAGTCGGTGTCTCCGATGGAGGTGGAGAGACAGTCGGTGTCTCCGATGGAGGTGGAGAGACAGTCGGTGTCTCTGATGGAGGTGGAGAGACAGTCGGTGTCACTGGGACACCAGTGGAGAGCTGGCAAGGACCTGACAATTATTCTTCCCAGGAGACCTGGTAGGATCTTCCCATCAGGTAGGATGAGATCCATTTAAGAGTTACAACTGTGATCAAGGGTGATAGAACACATTTCTTAAACATGTTTCTTAAACTGTCAACCATTTTTCTCAAAAACGTCAGCACAAAAACAAATCGTAAAAAATGAAATTTACGAAACCTCCAACTGTCCAAAGCACTTAACCTTGGCTCAAAATCTATAATGCTTTCAGACTGTAAACACACATCAATATATAAACAATTAGGACAATCATTAGACACAACCCAAAAAAATACCAACAGCATTGTTGTACACAATAAATGCATTTACAATAAAGTATTACAGTAACCATCATGGCTTACAGTTTTAGCAATTATTAAAGTATAATTCTCAAAATTTTAAACGCAAAACTTCAAACTAAATTTACAAAACTTCAAACTAAATTTACAAAACTTCAAACTAAATTGGCAAAAGCTCTGACTTTTCTGCAAAAATCCAACACTTGACCCAAACCCATTTTCTGCAGCTGTATAACCCATACAGGTCGATGTTGTGTTGCGTCAAGAGAAGGACAATAGTGGGGGAACGAAATGTAAAAACCTCAAGAAGAATGTGTTTGTCTCAGCGTTGGAGTGGAGCCACACATCAGGAGACAGAACTGTGCTGCTCACGCAGAGAAGCTCTGCTCTAAGGTCTTACTGAGGGGGTCTTTCTCTCTTTCTCTCCTTTCACTTGCTTTCTTCTATTCTCTCTTCAGTCTCTTTCTTCTTTTTGTTTTCTCTGCTCAGCTTCTGCATTCTGCTCACCCTCTGTCTGTGGTCACATAATAAACACAGAGACACATTATTCGTGCTCCAGTTATGGCTCACCAACTGTGAGGAGACTCCGTACAGGAGACAAGCTTTCTGCATTAGACACCAACCTCCAGCTCATGAAAACTATTTCCATGCATTTTCTCATCGTTCCAGTGGATTTTTTTTTGACATTTCATGTTGGTCTTAGTTATTTCGTGTATATTTCATCAGTTGATCTTGTTTTCAATAAGAATGAACTGTGGTTAAAAAGCTAACACACCCAATATGGAACAGAAATCAGCACAAACTAAAATATATGTACTATCTTCAAACATTACAGCTTCATACTCTATGAATAAATATAACAAATGAAAAAGAAAGTTTCTCAACAACTTAAATACCCAGAAACAGCTTGTGTATTATGTTATATATACTGAATGCGTACCGCATCACACACAACCAGCTAATTAAAATAAATCCTGTAAAAAAGGCAGACAAAGATAATCAGTTCATTTGTTGATCAACATGATGTCGTCACACAGCTGGATCTCTCTCACAGTGCACATGTGTTACTTTGGGTCAACACTATTTCCTGTGTGTGTGAAGTAAAGGACTGAGAGACTGACAGATCCCGTCAAGGTGTTGAAACCCCGGCTCAGCGAAGGTGATTAGTCTCCAAACTCGAAAGAACCAGTCTGAAAGTGTAATTGGATGTGTAGTCAAAAAGGACTGTGTATTGTTGCAGAGAAATTGATGTGTGTTTTGTTTAATTAAAGTATATTTAGGAGATACTTGAGATTCACCTGAAAGCGAGTAATTAATTATACCTCATTTTTGACCTCATAATTGTTGTGGTTCTGTCTTCGATTGTCTTTGTGCCTGCATTTAAAATAAAACAATTCTCATTGGAGCTACCAGACAGAAGGCAGCATCACCGAGGTGACCATCTCTGTCTCACATTTCCAGGCTGTAACACACGCAGGTGTGTGAGTTACAGTATTTGATCTGGTTTGTTAAGGACTATTGGATCAGAAGATGCTAGTTGGATGAAGTGTTCAGATGAAGAGATGCTGTCTCTGGTTCTCCTGAGTTTAACACTGTTCCTATCAGCCTCCACTGTCACATCAGCAGGGACAGTTGGCAGGTTGTCTTATTTTATACTATCTTATTAAGTTCTTCTTTATCTGCTGTTTTGTTCTCATATAGTGGCTCGTCTGTGTCTCTCCTCACACACGCCCTCCTGGTGGTCACCAAACCCTGACCTCAGCCTCCGCTTTGGGCTCTTCTGTTTCCACACATCCCTCTTTCTTGTGTCCCTCGTGTCCCAGAATGCTTGGCGATGTCCATCGTAGGGGACCAGGAGGTCAAGCCTCCCAGGTACAATGCATAGCGTCGTGGCAGGTCAACAGGTTCCACGTTTGTCTTGTGTTAAAGAACAATGGGTTCCCACGGCGATGCACTGACCAGGGTGGGTTCCCGGGGTCACGATCCTGACAACCTTTAAATAGTTACCATGGTTACTTTTATAACTCATTTAAACGAGTCCCGATACTGTGAGACAGTAACACATCCAGCAGTGAAGAGGAGGGAAGACGTACAGCAAGGTCTACAGAAGCTGGTTAAGCTTCATGAACCCACCTGGAGATCTGCAGAGGATCTTCCAAGGTCTCACAGTTTGTCTGTGCTCTAATCTCCATGGTGATGGATGAATGTTGCAGCAGAGGAGAAGAGGACCAGGCAGCTGGTGATGGGGCTCCTGGGGGCCAGCTGGTGATGGGGCTCCTGGGGGCCAGCTGGTGATGGGGCTCCTGGGGGCCAGCTGGTGATGGGGCTCTTGGGGGCCAGCTGGTGATGGGGCTCCTGGGGGCCAGCTGGTGATGGGGCTCTTGGGGGCCAGCTGGTGATGGGGCTCCTGGGGGCCAGCTGGTGATGGGGCTCCTGGGGGCCAGCTGGTGATGGGGCTCCTGGGGGCCAGCTGGTGATGGGGCTCCTGGGGGCCAGCTGCAAGGGACGCCTCATGTGGGCGTGGCCAGGAGCTTCAGACCAAACACCTTTAGAAGAACAACCTTCATGATGATGCCTGGATGACATGATTCACATGTAGTCATTTATCAAACGCTCTTATCCAGAGCGACTTACAGCAACTACAGAGACATTCCCCCCTGAGGCAAGTAGGGTGAAGTGCCTTGCCCCAAGGACACACCCTCACGTGGCCACAACTGGGAATCGAACTCGCAACCTTCCGATCACTAACCCAACAACTTAACCACTGAGCCACACGACTCCCCACATGACTCATGCTGATCACATGATACCTGTGATCAAGCTCATTCTGTTTGTAGCTGTGAGGAAGCACAAGAGCGAATGAAGGAGTGAGGATCATTAATGAGCGTGATCCAGGCTGGAGTCTCTGGATGTGGCGGATGAATCCTGGGGTCTCCACATGGTTCCTCAGAGCTCCACCGACCCCCTGGATAGCAGACGAGCCGAAGAGGACAGGAGGAGAGAGGGAGCGGGAGGGGGGCAGAATTAATGGCTGGGATGGTGAGGTTGTATTACCGGTAGTGCTGCTGATTGGCCTCTGTGATGTTTTGGATGAGCTGTATCCGGGGTGTGACTGACATGGTAATTAGGTGTGTGTACGAGCTGGTCTCTATCTGAGCCTCTCTTCCCCATCCTGTCCCCACCACAGCTGCAGACCACGGTGAAACCAAAGATCAAGCACATTGAGGTGAAACAGCTGTGTCAGTCTGGTAAAGACGTTGCCATGGGCACCAGGTGCCAGGTGTACAGCTGGGGTACAGTGAGCACCCAAAGCTCCACACCCTCAACACACCTGAACTGGGATGAGGTCAAGGTAAGGCCTCTATCAGTGCTTTCAAATAAGAATGGTTTAAATATTATTACTTTATTATTATGTTTACATTGTCGGCATCAAGAAAGCGAATGTTTGTTGTGCATGTAAAAATGCTCTTCAGAGAAAAGTGGACAGAAAGTGTCAGGAAGATGTGTGTGTCAAGAGGATGACGTGTGTGTTATGGTGTTTGTACACATGCTGTGTGTGTGTTATTGTTGTCAGACTGAGAACTTAGTTACTGCTATTACAACAACAAGCCAGTCATTACCCAGGATCTGCTGTGAGCCGGGAAGAGAGTGGATGATGCCTGCAAGGTATTAAACCTGACTCAATATGGAAACAAACATGTTTGAATGGATTTATAGTAAACTGCTCATCCAAAGAGTGTTCCCCTTGACTGGCTGTCCTTGGGAGCAGTGCATTACAAATCTGCCACGTCTCAGTTCATTAGACGATACTGTGTCCAGTGTGGAACACGATTAAAGCACAGACACCAACACACACGCCTTCCTTCATAGTTTGACTTCACCTTCTTTTAATAATTGCTCCAATGATAATCAGATACACAGATTCCTGCCTTTCCAGTGAGATGTGGCATGTACTGTTGATGCTTGACTGGATGTGTGTGTGTGTGTGTGTGTGTGTGTGTGTGTGTGTGTGTATGTGTGTGTGTGTGTGTGTTCTTCAGGGGGACTGCCTTTGGTGTGTAAATCAGTGTTGGTGGGAGTGGTCTCTGGGGCTATGGGAATCCTAAGAGACCAGGGCTTTATACCCACCTGTCTCAGCATGGGACAACATCAAGAGAGAAACCAGACTCCCTGGAACAGCCAGTAAATCATACCTGGAGCACTTGATTTAAATATCCTGCATACCACTGACCTCCAGTCAACAGCAGTGTACACGACTATGTACAAATAAAGGGTTAATACAGTTTCAGGTGCAACAGTGTTCCCATTTCTAGGAACACAAAACATAAAAAACCTTCAATCAAAGCATCTGACTGCAGAGAGACTGATATCATATCTCCCATCCCCAGTTTCACATCACCTACAAAGCAGATTTTGTGATTGAGTGCAAGATAAAACACACACACGCATGCATGTACACACACAAACAACAGATGCTGGGTTTTTATCTGAAGCAACACATGTAGTTTCCACTTTTATTGATGTATAATTCCCCCCTCAGGTGAGATCCACAGCCAGGGAGAATGCAGTGAGATCCACAGCCAGGGAGAATGCAGTGAGATCCACAGCCAGGGAGAATGTAGTGAGATCCACAGCCAGGGAGAATGCAGTGAGATCCACAGCCAGGGAGAATGCAGTGAGATCCACAGCCAGGGAGAATGCAGATCACATGCAGACCTGAGGCACCAGCCATAGAATTCACGATGAAAACAGAAACCTTGAAAAGTCATTTCACTGCAGTCTCGGTGGAAAGGCTATTAGACTGACTAGAGAGCCAACACTGATATGAGTCTTGGTGTGTGTGTGTGTGTGTGTGTGTGTGTGTGTCTTGGCAGACCTAACTTCAATCATCCAGAGTGCAGAAGCCATGTTCTGACAACTAAACCAATAAGATTGTAGAGAGCCAATGGCTGATTGGTCGGCAGACAGCCCCTCATCACAGGCCTCAGCTCTGTGGGACACTGCAATCTCCTACACTCCCACTAACAGCTCTGCACAGGCTGCATGTCACCCAAGTAGCACTTAGGCTCCACATAATCAAGATCTAACCCCACCGACACACACACACACACACACACACATGCACACTGGGACGACAAACTGAGAACAGCTGGCGCCCTCTACTGGACACTGGAGTCTCACTCACTCCGAGGGACATCTGCTGCTGTGGACAGGTCCACTGTGAAATAGAACAATGATCCCAAACACCAGCTGATCCTGGTTCAGTCATCCAGGATTGGTCCACCTGGAGAAGAATGGCTGTGATGAGCTGAGATGTTGTTGCCTTGCTGTTACATCATGAAAGAGATAATTGAGTCATCCTGGGAGAGTCCTGCCCTCTGCAGCATGAAGCCTCTCCTAGATAAACGCTATCCGACTGACAGCTCTCTCCAGGGGCACTCACCCTGCACGAGGAGGCTGCGTGCTGCACACTCAACCTCCTGCCCCAGTCACAGTAACACTGGTCCAAGCTTGTAGTGATGGTGACTTTGCCAAAAAAAGGTGCTATGAAGTAACAACACAGAAGCAGACACGTACAGCCTCATGAAATTATTATGAAATTATAATATGCTTCATAAAGAGATGGGGAATCGTATAAAGTATCAGAATATGGAATAATGGGATCTGTGATCATGACTTTGATAATGTTGTAATATGCCAGACTGAGACATAATATTAAAGTTGTAACAGGTCTGAAATTTTTCTGAGGCTCATTCATGAAACCTGATGACAGTAATTGTGTGAGGCACAGTATGAACCGAGAGAGCGCGCTCACGGGAGCCGGGAAGGGGGGGGGGGGTGTGACGTCATCCTTTCAACAAGGGAAACAATCCGGGCGCGAGCTCCCGAGTTCCCGAGCGAGCTCCCGGCGCGTGAACAGCCCAACTTTTAATGTATTCAGGCCGGACCAGGCTGATCTGTATTCACTCCGGTTCAGTTCATTAGTAGTTACACAAGTTTGCAGTAGCGGCTGTTATTTTTCACCATATTCCTGTTTGAGTCCTTTCTAAGGGGTAAGTGTGTAATGCCTTTCTGACCACTACAAGTCGGTGAATCTGGTGGATTGGTGCTTTTGTTCCTGCTGCATGAATCAATACCCCAGATCTTTCCCTCCCTGGACCCCCGTCATGTTGGGGGGGATTTGAAAGCAGCAGCAGACCGCTGTGCTTTGTTGAACGGTGGTAATAATGTAGCTCCCAGTCTGAGACACAGTTCACTGATGTGTTTTTTTGTTACTCGCCTGTAGTTTGCAGCAGACTTCATGTGTCTTTATTAATGACTCTGCCAGCGGTAGTAGAACAGTAAAGAGTCCCGAAAGAGCAGCGATCTAAGAACTGCTGTTCGATGGTGTTGATGGCCTGAGCTCGGTTCATTTACCACCATTACTGTAGTGCAATAATAAAGGTGCTAAAATAATATGAAATGCAATGTAGTGGATCAACCATATCGATCTATACCGACCTAACCTGAACAAACAGCCTCATTATGCTCTAATAACTCCACTCCCTTATTCCTTGGAAGTCGCTTCGATATAAACACGTCTGCTAAACCAGTCCATGTCAATGTACTGTGTTCGTGCCCCTGTCTGGGAGCTGCTGTGAGGAGCTGCTGTGAGGAGGAGGAGGTCCCGATGTAAGCCTCTCCTCTCCTGTGCTCCACAGACTCCTCTGGACCTCCAGCAGACTGCATGGACCTGGCCAGACATGAAGAGCCTCAAAGCCAAGTTCAGAAAGAGTGACGTAAGGAACAATGTTATCTGTTTGTGTGGGTGTGTGTGTTTGTTTGTTTGTGTTTGTTTGTATGTGTGTGTGTTTGTGTGGGTGTGTGTGTGTTTGTTTGTTTGTGTGTGTGTGTTTTTGTGTGTGTGTGTGTGTGTGTATCAGGGAGATTGTTTGATAAGAGAGTTTGATGTGATTGTGTTGGGATGTGTGTTGTGGTGAGGTTGGTGCTGGTGGATTGGTTCATTTAATGTTGAAAGCAGATCCCATGCTGGTAAACAGCCTGTCTTTCTACAGTATGACACTGAGACTAGCTGGTGATTTGTGGTTGCTGAGGAGCTTTTGAGTCATACAGTCTGTCTGGGACTGGATCCTCCTGGAGGGGAGGGAGTGTTCATGCTGGAGGTCAGACAGACAGACACACAGGAAGTGACACACCTTTAAGCCAGGCAGAACTACCACAGGAAGTGACGTCGCTGCTGTGGTGAATGGGGCCATAATCCTAATCATTACCCTCTATAGTTATACCCCCCCCATCTGTACAGCTAGTGCTCACTTTTATCTCACTTTTATCTTATTTGTATTTTAGATTACATCTTTTAATTCTATTTTTATCTACCCTTATTATGTTCCAGATATGTTCTGTGTTTGCTCTTTCCTGCCATAGTAAATTCTGTGTTTGTATATCTTGCACAGCGAATAAAAATAGATTCTGATTCTGAGGGAGGAGGGAGAGTTGGATCATAATGATAAAAGGTCAACATGGAAGGAGGACGATGAGGGAAAGTTAATAAGGTTGATGTAGAATATAATAATGTGGGTGATTAATAATGTATGAGTGTGTAATGATGATTATGTAGAATGTAATGATGAAGGAGAGTGTAATGATGATCATGATATTCCCTGAGCAGTGTTAAAGTAGTTTCTTGTTCATAAAGCAGTTATATGCTAACAGTAATATTACTGAGATCCAGACACTAGCTGCTTGGTATGTGGGAGTTCGAAAAGTGAGGGTTGCCTAGGAACGCTATCTTTCTCTTTAGAAAACTGAGTCACACACACACATTTTTTACTCTGTCCTACTAGTCGTAGCATGAGAGCACTCGTCCTTGTGTGTGTGTGTCGTGGAGGGGGTGGGGGGGGGGGTGGGGGGGGCTTGGCAGGAGAGGTCCTGTCTTTTGACACCCTCCAGCTGCGACACCAGCGTTAGTTGTGTCATTTTAGATATCATGGGCCTGAGCCTGTCTATGAACCTCCCAGTGTACAGAGTGTTTTGGAGCTGGGGGGGGGGGGGTTCAACCTCATACTACACAGAGCTTTTTATAAACCAATCAAGATCCGCTGAGAGAAAATATCCTCCTGGCTCTATTTTAGGTGTGTGTCAGTGGTCATGGGGCAGGAATTCACCCCCTTCACCAGGGTCTCATTCTTTAAGGCGAGGAGAGACTCGGAATGCCAGTATAAATAGTTTGATGAAGTCAGACGTTGGCCCAGCAGTCCTCATACTGGTCTGGGCTTAGAGAGCCAGGAGGCTGGGGATGTTAACAGGCTGAAGGAGGAGCCACCAACCCAGGATGGGTTTAAGCTTCAGAGAGACATTCTAAACCAGTTTCTACCAGCTTGTTTGTCCTGTGTCCACTGGGCTGTACACTGTGTCCACTGGGCTGTACACTGTCTCCTCCATCCCTCTCACCCTCCTTATTCCCTCACACCTTTACTCTGTGTCATGGTGTTTGGCAGCCCCAGACACTAATCCCCTCAGGACTGACAGCCAACACAGTGCAACCACCCAGCCAGTCAGCAAGCCAGTCAGCAAGCCAGTCAGCAAGCCAGTCAGCAAGCCGGTCAGCAAGCCGGTCAGCAAGCCGGTCAGCAAGCCAGTCAGCAAGCCAGTCAGCCGGTACGAAAAGGACTGGCTTCATGATGAGTGTCTGAACAGGCCTCTAGACTGTGTGTGTGTGTGTGTACACATGCAGATCCTCTTCAGTTCAGACACGGTGGCCGATCATGGATTGTTCTGGAAGCTGTGAGGTTGTGCTGAACACAGCAGCAGTCTCTGCCAGGTTTGTCTCTAAGGTGTACGCTCAGATGGGATTAGAACCCTTTACAACCCCCTTATTTATGGGCTCATTGGCCTGCTGCAAGAGGCTCAGAAGGGAACTTGACCTGCTTGCTGGACTCAGAATGAACCTGCTCATGTGTGGCTGAGGCTGTATTGACACGGTCACATGGAGGCACAATGAGACCAGACTGCAAATCACAACAGAACAAAAACACCAAATCAACCAGGAAAGACAAGAAGAATCAACCAGGAAGAGTTAGGGAGCAAAATTGCAGGAACATCGGGAGGAGCAGGTCAGTGAAGATCATCCTCCTCCAGAGATGATGAGATGAGATGAGGGTTCAAGATGGTTCAGGAGGGTTCAAGATGGTTCAGGAGCGTTCAAGATGGTTCAGAAGGGTTCAGGAGCGTTCAAGATGGTTCAGAAGGGTTCAGGAAGGTTCAGAAGGGTTCAGGAGGGTTCAGGATGGTTCAGGAGTGTTCAAGATGGTTCAGAAGGGTTCAGGAAGGTTCAGAAGGGTTCAGGAGGGTTCAGGATGGTCACTGGGTTTCTTATTGTTGGGGATCAACAGCCGGTAACAGCTGCTGCAACTGGGCCAGTTTTGTCCTTTTTTTCCCAAGGGAAATAATTCTGTGTGTGTGGTGGGAGAAGGGTGAAGGATGAAGAGGGAGGAGGAGGAGGAGGAGGAGGAGGCAGGGCAGATTTGGTCCTGCAGTCTCTAGTGTGGCTGTGGCCACTAGCCAAGCACATTCCCAGAAAACAGCTTAAACTGTCTGCCCTGCAAACACCAATCAGAAACCATCCTGTGTTTCCTGCCTTGCATTCACCAATCAGGATCCGTCTTACATTGCCAGTCCCGCGCTGACGAATCAGAAACCCACTGACATTAAGGAGTCCTGGGCAGACAGTCAAAACCCAGCTGCCATGTTCTGCTGTGTGCTCGCCGCTAAAAATCCATCTTACATTGTCTGTGCCTCACACATCAGTTACAAAAAACAACTGTACTCACCAATCCCAAACCTTCTTACATTGTCTACCCAGAACTCACCAATCGGAAACCTGCTTACATGATCTGCACTGTTCTCACCAGTACAGTTTCATCGTCCCTGTCCTCTTAACTCTGCTAGTGTCTGTGTTATTGTCTATTGTTCTATAATGCAACACAGGCCCTGCTGCCCAACTGAGATCAGAGGGATTACATTGGGCATGTTCCATCCACACACACACACACACACACACACACACACACACACACACACACACACACACACACACACACACACACACACACACACACACACACACACACACACACACACACACACACACACAACCCCCCAGATTGTAGCCTGTATGTCATTCATGTGTGTCCTGGATCAGTCACCCATCTCTTCCTAAACACACAGCTGTCTCCCCCCTCCTCATCTAACACTGTCTCTCTACCATCTCTCTTTTGGATATCTTCCTGGCAATCTCTTTTCCAGCTCTCTCTCTTTCTCTCTCTCTCTCTGTCTGTAATGTATCTCTCCTTCTCTGTCTCTGTCTTTCTCTACTTCTCTCTCTGCCTCTCTCCATCCCTTTCCTTCAGCTAGCTGGCTATGTGCCCCGCTGCAGATTGATTGTTGGGGGCAGGGTGCGCTGGAGTGTTTGTGTGTCGGGTGGGGGTGGGGGGCGGTAAACCACTAACATCAGGCAGAGATTAATATTGGGGGTTGGGGGAGAGGGGTGCTCACAGGGGGGGAGGTCTGGATCTTCAACGATCGCAGGTCTGGGTTCTATGTTGGCGTGAGTTTGAGGATCACCAGGCAGAGACTGTATGTGACCCTGTGTTGACATGTATACGGGCGTAATCGCTACCCTGTTTAAGAGGATTTAACTGAAGGAGATTGTGATGAGTTGTCTGAGGAGTGTCTGTGTGTTCGGGGGCAGGGAGGGGATCTTACCTCCTCCACCCCCTCTTCTCTGGCCATGTCTGGGCTGGTTTAGCCCAGTCAGTCCTGTTCTGGGACTGCTTAGTTAGCTGGCCTGTCCTGGTGTAGTAAGAAGCAGTTGAAGAGTGTCTGGACTGTGTGGCAGCAGAACTGTCTGAGCTGGTCTGGTCAGGCCCAGGAGACGTAATACCAAGGTCAGCCTGGAACTCAGACACTCTTCCTCTCAGGATCATGTTCGCTGTGTGTGTGTGTGTGTGTTTGAGAGAAAGAGAGCAGAAGAGAAAGAGAGAAAGAGAGAGAGGAAGAGAGAGAGGAATATGGATTTTCCTTACTGGCATTCCTTGACAGCCTCCCCTGAGATCCACTGCTCTGTTGTGTATTTATAGGGAAGGAAATGCTATTTGTGTAAGAGGAAGTGTATAACTGAAGTTATTTATAATGAAGGTATTAGAACCTAACACTCTAACACTATGTGCTACCCCTATCACCTGGACCTGTCTGTCCCTCTGCATCTGGACCTGTCTGTCCCTCTGCATCTGGACCTGTCTGTCTCTCTGCACCTGGACCTGTCTGTCTCTCTGCATCTGGACCTGTCTGTCCCTCTGCATCTCAACCTGTCTGTCCCTCTGCACCTGGACCTGTCTGTCTCTCTGCATTTGGACCTGTCTGTCCATCTGCATCTGGACCTGTCTGTCCCTCTGCATCTGGACCTGTCTGTCCCTCTGCATCTGGACCTGTCTGTCCCTCTGCATCTGGACCTGTCTGTCCCTCTGTATCTGGACCTGTCTGTCCCTCTGTATCTGGACCTGTCTGTCCCTCTGCATCTCAACCTGTCTGTCCCTCTGCATCTGGACCTGTCTGTCCCTCCTGCATCTGGACCTGTCTGTCCCTCTGCACCTGGACCTGTCTGTCTCTCTGCACCTGGACCTGTCTGTCTCTCTGCATCTGGACCTGTCTGTCCCTCTGCATCTGGACCTGTCTGTCCCCCCTATCACCTGGACCTGTCTGTCCCTCTGCACCTGGACCTGTCTGTCCCTCTGCACCTGGACCTGTCTGTTCCTCTGCACCTGGACCTGTCTGTCCCTCTGCATCTGGACCTGTCTGTCCCTCTATCACCTGGACCTGTCTGTCCCCCCTATCACCTGGACCTGTCTGTCCCTCTGCACCTGGACCTGTCTGTCCCCCCTATCACCTGGACCTGTCTGTCCATTTGCACCTGGACCTGTCTGTCCCCCTTCACACACCAGATCTTTACCTGTCTGTCCCCCACTTCTCCAAGACCTTTTGACTAATTAGCGCTCAACATGCAAATATACCTTGTTAGCTAACATGTTAATGTGGTTAGTTAGCTAATATGTAAATTAATTGAGCTGACCTTAGCAAAGCATAACCCTTATTAAACTAAATATTTTAGTGTCATTATAGGAAACCCAGATACAGAGTTGGAGTTGTGGATAATGTGTAAAGAGGGAATAATGTCTGTGCTGAGCTGACTGGTGCTGCTTTCATGTTTTCAAGGCTTTATTCCAACAGTAATAATGATAGTATTCTTTTACTATGTTGACAGAGCTCATCAAGGTCTTCTTGAAATTGATACATAAAACTCATTTTCGCCAAATGTCACTTAAGCCTGTCTTGCTCCCAGCCGGTGTTAATATGACAAGTCTAGACTGTGTGAGTCTCCATTCAAAGACATGGAGAGACTCAGGGACATGGAGAGACTCAGGGACATGGAGAGACTCAGGGACATGGAGAGACTCAGGGACATGGAGAGACTAAGGACATGGAGAGACTCAGGGACATGGAGAGACTCAGGGACATGGAGAGTCTCAGAGACATGGAGAGACTCAGGGACATGGAGAGACTCAGGGACATGGAGAGACTAAGGACATGGAGAGACTCAGGGACATGGAGAGACTCAGGGACATGGAGAGACTCAGGGACATGGAGAGACTCAGGGACATGGAGAGACTCAGAGACATGGAGAGACTCAGGGACATGGAGAGACTCAGGGACATGGAGAGACTCAGAGACATGGAGAGACTAAGGACATGGAGAGACTCAGGGACATGGAGAGACTCAGGGACATGGAGAGACTCAGAGACATGGAGAGACTCAGAGACATGGAGAGACTCAGAGACATGGAGAGACTAAGGGACATGGAGAGACTCAGAGACATGGAGAGACTCAGAGACATGGAGAGACTCAGAGACATGGAGAGACTCAGGGACATGGAGAGACTCAGAGACATGGAGAGACTCAGAGACATGGAGAGACTCAGGGACATGGAGAGACTCAGAGACATGGAGAGACTCAGAGACATGGAGAGACTCAGAGACATGGAGAGACTAAGGACATGGAGAGACTCAGAGACATGGAGAGACTCAGGGACATGGAGAGACTCAGGGACATGGAGAGACTCAGAGACATGGAGAGACTAAGGACATGGAGAGACTCAGGGACATGGAGAGACTCAGGGACATGGAGAGACTAAGGACATGGAGAGACTCAGGGACATGGAGAGACTAAGGACATGGAGAGACTAAGGACATGGAGAGACTCAGGGACATGGAGAGACTCAGAGACATGGAGAGACTAAGGACATGGAGAGACTCAGGGACATGGAGAGACTAAGGACATGGAGAGACTCAGAGACATGGAGAGACTCAGGGACATGGAGAGACTCAGAGACATGGAGAGACTAAGGGACATGGAGAGACTCAGAGACATGGAGAGACTCAGAGACATGGAGAGACTAAGGACATGGAGAGACTCAGGGACATGGAGAGACTCAGAGACATGGAGAGACTAAGGACATGGAGAGACTCAGGGACATGGAGAGACTAAGGACATGGAGAGACTCAGAGACATGGAGAGACTAAGGGACATGGAGAGACTCAGGGACATGGAGAGACTCAGGGACATGGAGAGACTAAGGACATGGAGAGACTCAGAGACATGGAGAGACTCAGAGACATGGAGAGACTAAGGACATGGAGAGACTCAGGGACATGGAGAGACTAAGGACATGGAGAGACTCAGGGACATGGAGAGACTAAGGACATGGAGAGACTAAGGACAGATCTGCAGCTACCCATTATGGGATGTGTCTCAAGAGTCTGTGGAAACAATCATCAAAAGACTGAAGCTAGTTCAGATGTTGCTGCGCTGTGTAGGGATTCTTTGTATTTGCATATAAATTATACTTAATAGATAAGAGACCAGTGAAAGGTATGAATGCATTCATTTGTGTAGTTTGAGCAGTGTGTGTGTATTGTAACATGTGCACCCATGCACACGCACACTGCCATGCACACACACACACACACACACACACACACACACATACACACACACACACACACACACACACGCACACCCTAGCCCATCCAACTTTCTTTCCCATTGTTGAACCCTTGTGTAGAATGAATGTTTTAATAGATGTTCAGCAGTCAGGTCTTCAGAGTGGGAAATACTCTCCCTGTCTGTCTGTTTGCTTCCCTTTATCTCTGCCTGTCTCACTGCACCCCTCTCCACATTCCTGACGCCTTGTCTCCCTGCTTCTCTGTCTCTCTGCCAGTCTCTCTGGCTGTCTCTCTGCATGTCTCTCTGCCTGTCTCTCTCCCTGTCTCTCTCCCTGTCTCTCTGCCTGTCTCTCTCCCTGTCTCTCTGCATGTCTCTCTGCCTGTCTCTCTCCCTGTCTCTCTCCCTGTCTCTCTGCCTGTCTCTCTGCCTGTCTCTCTGCCTGTCTCTCTGCCTGTCTCTCTCCCTGTCTCTCTGCCTGTCTCTGCCTGTCTCGTTGCCTGTCTCTCTGCCTGTCTCTCTGCCTGTCTCTCTCCCTGTCTCTCTGCCTGTCTCTCTGCCTGTCTCGTTGCCTGTCTCTCTGCCTGTCTGTCTTTCAGCAGCAACAGACATGCATTCTGCATTATTGTGATTCTGGTTCCAAGTGAAAAGGGATTTGAACAAAGCAAAAAAGGAAGACGACCCTTCTGTGTCTGTGTGTTTGTGTCTGTGTGTTTGTGTGTGTGTCTGTGTGTGTGTCTGTCTGTGTGTGTGTGTGTGTGTTTGTGTTCATTTCTGTGTTGTAAATGTGTGTTGGACAGTTCACCCCAGTCTGGCATCACATGAGAGCTTCAGTGATTCATGTGTTTTCTTTACAGCGCCTCTTCTCTCTGCCTTCTGCTGATTCGCTGCTTTTTAAAGGGAGTTGAAACAGTTTGAGCTCAGAGATTTCAAACGATAACATCCCATTTGGCTGTTGATAGCTGTTACACCATAGTTTCATCATGACTCAGTCCTGATCACATGAGGTTAGTTTAATAGATGCTGGTTTTGTTAAAACCCTTTCCAAAAACACATCAATAAGACAGTAGATCTGTAGATCTAGAGAATTCATTCTCTCTCTTCCTTACTCTCCCTCTGTTAACCAGCCCCATTTTCCATCTCTCTCTCTCCCCCCCTCTCCTTCCCTGGAGGAAGGCTGGTTTCAGATAAGGTCTCTGTGTTTCTGGAGTCAGCAGGGTGGAGGGTGTGTTTGTTCCCCGTCTGTCTTTACCCTCGCACTCATTAGGGGAGCGCTGCCTGCTAGATAACAGCAATGTCTTCCTGTTAAGACCCAGAGCTGCTACAGATCCTCTGGGGAGAGAGAGACCAGCGGGGGAGAGACCAAGGACAAGTATCCTAGCGTGGCCTCCACATCAGGAAGCTAATGGCTCATCAGCTCAGCTTGTCTCCCATCAGGCTCTCACAGGATGACAGTCGCTGTCGTGTCGAGTCCCTCGCTGTCCTTCTCCACTGTGTTCTGGAAACTAGAGCAGTGGTTCTCAACCCTGGTCCTCAGGGCCCACAGTCCTGCATGTTTTCAATGTTTCCCTACTCCAACACACCTGATTCAAATGAATGAGTCACTATGAAGCTCAGCAGAAGCCTGATAATGACAATTCATTTGAATCAGGTGTGTTGGAAGGGGGAAACATCTAAAACATGCAGGACAGTGGAGCCCTGAGGACCAGGGTTGAGAACCACTGAACTAGAGCGCAGCAACACAGCTTTCCGCTCCATTTAAACCTGCCAGTAACGTCACACTAACGTCCAGCCTGTCAGACAGTCTCTGCTGTGGTATTGGACATGCCTGTTAAGCACCTCTATGGGGTTAGCGTTAGCCTAACGCCCAGGGCTACTGGTGTCTTTGCGCTAGTTAGCTAGCAGTACGAGCTACTTTGACGCAGAGTTGTTGACGTGTTGGGTCGCACTGTTGCATTATGGGCCTCTTAACATGTGAGGCTGCACTTATGGAGGCTCTGTGTCTGCTAATCTGTAATCCCTGTTTACTCAACACTCTCCCTGTCAACACATGCACCCGAACCTGCCTCACTAATCTGGCTTTATACAACTCTCTCTCTCTCTTTCTCTCTCTCTGCCTCTCTCCCTCTCTCTCTCTCTCTCTCTCTCTCTCTCTCTGTCTCTCTCTCCTCTCTCTATCTCTCTCTCTCTCTCTCTCTCTCTCTCTTACGAGGTCTCTTTCTCTCTAACTCCTCTCTCTGTACTCTCTTCCCTTAATTGCCCTAACTACTCATTTTCATTTTAAATTCGCTTTCTCTCTCTGACCTCTCAAACTCACTTGACATTTCCAACTTCACTTTAACCTCACTCTCCAACCCAACCCACCTTTCACCCCTCTCTCTCTGTCTCTCTCTCTCTCTCTGGTACAGTACTGGTATCAGTGGTCTGGCTATTCCAGGCTTCAAACCACCACTCCACAGGGTCCTATTACCCCTCCTGCCAAACATAGTCACGCATCAACCTCTTCCACCTTACTCATCTACTTTTTCTGGCCTGTGTGTGTGTGTGTGTGCTGGAGGTCACCAGGTCCATGTCCACACACCCTGGTATCCTGATGCTGTAAGCAGGGATCCACCCAGCTAGCTCAGCTGGATCAGAGAGGTCAGCCTGCTGGAGGCTGCAGTCTGTCTCAGTCATGCATCACTATCTCACCATCCACAGCTACAAGCCTTTATTGGTGCCTCTTATAACAAGGTCAGGGGAGGGACCATAATAGATCCCATGGGACTAGGAAGTACTCTCTCTGAAATATGAATCTCTTCCTCTTTCCACTTGAGGGACCAGCTTCAGGCCAGCTTCAGGCTAGGCTAGAAAGTGTCTGATGTTAAAGTCAGTCGTCACCATTACAGAGCTCAGGAGCCATGGTGTGGGGCGTCCCACTCAGGGGGGATCACATGCCATTCATCTTTGTTACAGATTCCTAGTTTGGAGGATGAAAATGTTTGTAACATCGGGCACATGGCTCTGTCTCCCACGGAAACCACTTAACGTGGAGACCTGTGTAGGCGTACAGGGCGCCATGGTGACCCTGGAAGATGGATGGAGCATATTAACAGGAAGAAGTCTTGTCATAACTACAACCCCTCCCAAAAAAGAACTACTCTCCAAATAACTTGCAACCTTTTCTCTCTTCTTGTGTTCTTTGTTCTCTTCATCCCCCCCATCTCTCTGTCCTTCTCTCTCCCCCCTCCTCCTCAATCTCTCTGTATTTATCTCTCCCCCCTTCTCCACCATCTCTCTGTCTTTATCTCTCCCCCCTCCTCCCCCATCTCTCTGTCTTTATCTCTCCCCCATCCTCCCTCATCTCTCTGTCTTTATCTCTCCCCCATCCTCCCTCATCTCTCTGTCTCATCTGATTCTCCTCCCCTGCTCTGCTCTCCCCCTCCTCCCCTTCTCTCCCCTCCTCCCCCGCTCTCCTCCCTCCTCCCCTGCTCTGCCCCCCCCCCTCCCAGGCCCATGAGTGGAATAAGAATGACGAGCGTTTGCTGGCTGCAGTGGAACATGGGGAGGTTGACAAGGTCGCCGCCCTGCTGGCCAAGAAGGGGGCCAGCGCTGTCAAGCTGGACAGTGAGGGGAAGTCTGCGTAAGTGTTGACCATGTGACTGGACAGGAGCTCTGTGTGTGTGTGTGTGTGTGTGTGTGTCTGTATCACAGTATTGTTGATGTTGTTGTTGTTGTTGTTGTGTTCTTCTCCAGCCTCCATGTTGCCGTGACACGGGGACAGACTGAGTGTCTGTCTGTCCTTCTGTCCCACGGAGTCGACCTGTCTGTTGCAGATGCCTCAGGTTTGAACCACCATTACTACTACATCACCCACAATGCACCACCAGGAGCCTAGTCCACAGCTCACTTAGTCTTAGTGTTTAGGATGAAGCGTTATCATCTGTGATGAATCTTTCACAGATTTGACACAGGTCAACATTAGGTGAAGAATCCTCTTTCCCATACTGCACCTGTGTTCTGTAGTCCTGTTTGTAGTCCTAGCAGAGCTTTATGTAACCAGGTTTGTGCGGCAGGTTTGACTGCTCTACACCTAGCTGCCAAACACAACCATCTGGACTGTGTGAAGAAACTGCTCCAGGTACAGACA
>CM059301.1:1140000-1157500 GCA_030340665.1 Neosalanx taihuensis | reverse complement strand
TTTATAAGGCTTGCTGTTTCTGCTTGGAGAGGTACTGATGTCTGCTGTGCTGTTAGTCTTCTGAAATGACATCACTGACTCACCAGAGGTCAAAGCTCTCTGACTAACCTGAATAGAGCTTCTGATCTGCTGACCTATCATCTTCTGTCCCCTGCTGCCCCCTACCTGCCCCCCTACCTAACCCCCCCCTGCCCCCTCCACCTCCCCCCTCACCTACCTGCCCCCCTACCTACCCCCCCTGCCCCCTCCACCTCCCCCCTCACCTACCTGCCTCCCTACCTAACCCCCCCCTGCCCCCTCCACCTCCCCCCTCACCTACCTGCCCCCCTACCTACCCCCCCCTGCCCCCTCCACATCCCCCCCACCCCTCACCTACCTGCCCCCCTACCTAACCCCCCCTGCCCCCTCCACCTCCACCTCCCCCCCCCACCCCTCACCTACCTGCCCCCCTACCTAACCCCCCCTGCCCCCTCCACCCCCCCCCCACACCCCTCACCTACCTGCCCCCCACCCCCTCCTCAGCATGGTCAAGCTAGGCTAAGTGATGATGGAAGCACACCCAAAAAACGAAAAGCACCGCCACCTCCTATTAGTCCTCTGCAGGTAAACTCACCTGTCTATCTGCTCGCCTGTCTGTCCGCCTGCTCGCCTGTCTGTCTTTCCCACCTGTCTGTCTTTCCCACCTGTCTGTCTTTCCCACCTGTCTGTCTGCTTGCCTGTCTGTCTTCCCCACCTGTCTGCCTGCTCCCCTGTCTGTCTTCCCCACCTGTCTGTCTTTCCCACCTGTCTGTCTTCCCCACCTGTCTGCCTGCTCCCCTGTCTGTCTTCCCCACCTGTCTGCCTGCTCCCCTGTCTGTCTTCCCCACCTGTCTGTCTGCTCGCCTGTCTGTTTTCACACCTGTCTGTCTCTGACCCCCTGTCTGTCTGCTCCCGTGTCTGTCTTTCTGCTTAACTGTCTATCTCTGTTTGCATGTGTTGGTATTTTCATGTTCTGTCTCTGTAGATGAGTCTGTCTGTCTTCTTCCTGGCTTGTATAACCTGAATACCATAGTACTGATCTGCTCACGTCTGTCTGTCTGTCGGTTGTGTGATAGTCTGTTTGTGGCCCAGTGTTGGACACTGTTCATTAACCTGTTGTGTCTGTATATGACAGACCCCTGGACTGCCCTCCCCTCCCTACCTGACCCCCTCCCAAACACCACTGTCCTCCAAGAATAACGCCTCCAGGAGATTCAACTACCAGGTAGAGAGCTCACCTGTCTCACCCCACAGCAGACCCACTTCCTGTGTTAAACACCTGTCTGTCTGGCAGGCTGGCCTTTGATCTCTCCCCTCCCCTAACCTCCCTCCTGTTCTGCAGGAGGAGGAGGAGCTGAGAGAGGTGGGCTCGTCTCTGAGAGGAGAGGTGGCCAGACTACAGGAGGAGAAGAGCATGTTGCTAGAGACCATCGAGGACCTGAAGCAGATCCTGGATCAGGCTGGGGGACCTGGAGAGACCAACACCCAGGTGAGCAGGGCTGGAGAATAAACACACACACACACAAAACACACTCTCACAACACACACACAACACACACACACACAACACACACTCACACACAACACACACACACAACACACACACACACACACACACACAACACACACTCACACAACACACACACACAACACACACTCACACAACACAACACACACTCACACAACACACACACACACAACACACACTCACACAACACACACACACAACACACACTAGACATTCAACAGAGAACCAGGTCCCAGGGGAGAACAGCATAACTTAGACATTAGAATATTCAGGCTCAGACTTTGTTTTTGTAGCGACTCTCTCCCCTGTTTCCCCTCTCAGCTTGCTCTCTCTGGTGGGATGTTGTCTTTGCGGTGTAACAGAGAGCTTCTAGGTGTTTCTGTCGCTCTCTGCATGCTCTGACATGCCAGAGTCCTGAAACCCCTCCAGCTGTGTGCAGCTGGCAGCTTTCAGGGGTGAGGGGTGTTAGTGTGTGTGTGTGTGTGTGTGTGTGTGTCTAAGGAAGCAGCTTTCCTGAAGGCGAGTGTGAACAGGCAGGCTGGATGAGGTCATCCTGAGGCTGTTTCCGCAAGACTCTAACCTGTGTGTGTGTGTGTGTATGTGTGGGTGTGTGTGTGTGTATGTGTGGGTGTGTGTGTGTGTATGTGTGGGTGTGTGTGTGTGTGTGTGAAGGTGGAGGTCAGTGGGTCGGCAGCCTCGGCTCTGGTCCAGAACCTGCAGGCCAGAGTCACTGCTTTGTCCCTGGAGAACCAGCAGCTGGCACAGATCATCAAGGTACCATGACAACCAGACCATAATAGGGGTGGACAGGCCATCCTCCTGCCCCCTGTCCTCCTGTCCCCTGTCCTCCTGCCCCCTGTCCTCCTGCCCCCTGTCATCCTGCCCCCTGTCCTCCTGCCCCCTGTCATCCTGCCCCCTGTCCTCCTGTCCCCTGTCCTCCTGCCCCCTGTCCTCCTGCCCCCTGTCCTCCTGCCCCCTGTCCTCCTGCCCCCTGTCATCCTGCCTCCTGCTCCCTGTCCTCCTGCCCCCTGTCCTCCTGCCCCCTGTCCTCCTGCCCCCTGTCCTCCTGCCCCCTGTCCTCCTGCCCCCTGTCATCCTGCCTCCTGCTCCCTGTCCTCCTGCCCCCTGTCCTCCTGTCCCCTCTCCTCCTGCCCCCTGTCCTCCTGCCCCCTCTCCTCCTGCCCCCTGTCCTCCTGCTCCCTCTCCTCCTGTCCCCTGTCCTCCTGCCCCCTGTCCTCCTGCCCCCTGTCCTCCTGCCCCCTGTCATCCTGCCTCCTGCTCCCTGTCCTCCTGCCCCCTGTCCTCCTGTCCCCTGTCCTTCTACCCCCTCTCCTCCTGCCCCCTCTCCTCCTGCCCCCTGTCCTCCTGCCCCCTCTCCTCCTGCCCCCTCTCCTCCTGCCCCCTCTCCTCCTGCTCCCTGTCCTCCTGCCACCTGTCCTCCTGCCCCTTCTCCTCCTGCCCCCTGTCTTCTTGCCCCCTGTTCTCCTGCCCCCTGTTCTCCTGCCCCCTGTCCTCCTGCCCCTCTCCTCCTCCCCCCTCTCCCCTCCCACCCCCTCTCCAGAGCTAAACATGTTTCTTTCTGTCCTCTCATTCTCTCTCTTATCATCCTTCCATTCCTCCTCTCCCTCCTCTCCCCTGTAGAAGCGCTCTCCCCAGGCCGGGGAGGAGCAGGACGGGTCTCGTCCCAACAGCATGGCCTCCAACTCCTCCTTCCACTCCACCCATGAGGGCTTTGACCCACCCTTGGCCGCACAGCCCCCGCCCCCCAGGGAAGACAAAAAGGATGGAAGGAGAGGAGGAGCGGAGGAGGAGGTCGGGGTGGAGAGAGGGGACCCGGAGGAGGAGATCCGGCTGCTGAGACAGACGCTGCAGAGCGTCCAGACCAAGCTGCTGGAGAGCAGACAGGAGGCCCGCACCCTCCAGGCCCTGCTGCACCCTGAGGAGGAGGAGAGGAGCAGGGAGGAGGAGGAGGAGGAGAGGGGGAGAGGCAGAGAGAAGGAGGTGCTGGGGAGCCTGGCAGAGCTGCAAGCTAAGCTGACGGAGACGCAGGAGAAATACCAGCAGACACGTGAGGAGCTGGAGGAGCTGAGGGCACAGCTGGGAGGAGGAGGAGGAGGAGGAGGAGGAGATGACAGTCTGGATGAGATCAAGAGGCTGAACATGTGCCTGGAACAAGAAATGACAAAAATGAAGGCTCAGCTGGACCAATCAGCTGCTGAGAGAGAGCGGGCAAAGGGGCAAATCAGAGAGCTGGAGGCGGGGCTGAAGGAAGCTCTGGAGGCGGGGCCTAGTGAGCAGTACAGAGAGGCGCAGGAAGAGATCCAGATGTTACAGGAAGCGCTGAGGGGGACAGTTCCTGTGGAGGCAGCAGCCAGGGACTTTGAGCAGATGAAGACTGAGCTGAACAGTGTGATCTCTGACCTGCAGCTTCGTCTGCTGGAGCTCTCACACTCATACAGGTAGATCTGACCTTTAACCCCAGTCCTACAGGTAGACCTGACCTTTAACCCCAGTCCTACAGGTAGACCTCACCTTTAACCCCAGCTCTACAGGTAGACCTGACCTTTAACCTCAGCCCTACAGGTAGACCTGACCTTTAACCCCAGCCCTACAGGTAGACCTGACCTTTAACCTCAGCCCTACAGGTAGACCTGACCTTTAACCCCAGCTCTACAGGTAGACCTCACCTTTAACCCCAGCTCTACAGGTAGACCTGACCTTTAACCTCAGCCCTACAGGTAGACCTGACCTTTAACCCCAGCTCTACAGGTAGACCTGACCTTTAACCTCAGCCCTACAGGTAGACCTGACCTTTAACCCCAGCCCTACAGGTAGACCTGACCTTTAACCCCAGCCCTACAGGTAGACCTGACCTTTAACCCCAGCCCTACAGGTAGACCTGACCTTTAACCCCAGCCCTACAGGTAGACCTGACCTTTAACCCCAGCCCTACAGGTAGACCTGACCCTTAACCCCAGCCCTACAGGTAGACCTGACCCTTAACCCCAGCCCTACAGGTAGACCTGACCTTTAACCCCAGCCCTACAGGTAGACCTGACCTTTAACCCCAGCCCTACAGGTAGACCTGACCTTTAACCCCAGCCCTACAGGTAGACCTGACCCTTAACCCCAGCCCTACAGGTAGACCTGACCTTTAACCCCAGCCCTACAGGTAGACCTGACCTTTAACCCCAGCCCTACAGGTAGACCTGACCTTTAACCCCAGCCCTACAGGTAGACCTGACCCTAAGAGTTATCAAGAACCACCTAAATGTTCAGCCATGTCAACTTTGTTTCCCTCTCTGCTTCCCAGTGAGACCAAGAGTGAGCTGAACTCCACACGCATCCAACTGGAGGAGGTGAGAGCCAGTCAGGTCAGAGATGATGCTAAGAGAGCGCCCCCCTGTGACCAGGAGGACCATCAGGACGCCCTGAGGAGCAAGGTGGAGGAACTGATGTTCTCCCTGGCTGAGGCAGAGAAGAGGAGCACCACTGCCCAGCAGGAGATCACCCTCCTCAGGCAGGAAGCTGAGCTACAAGCACAAAGCTCTGTGTCCCTGGCAGATCATACCCAGGTGGTGGCATCGCTAGGCAACGCCATCAAAGACCTGGAGGCCCAGTCGGACTCGCTGAGGCAGCAGCTGTCCCAGAGGTCTTTGCAGGTGGACGCGCTGCAGAACCGCCTCACCGTGGAGAAGGACGTCACCCCTGACGACACAGTATCCCGTCTGGAGCACCAGCAGATGAGGGAGGGCCTGGAGGGCGAGGTGGGCCGTGTGACGCTGCTCCTCCAGGGAGCCCTGCGCAAGCAGGATGAGATGGCCCTGGAGGCTGCTGCTGCGTGGCAGGAGGCACGGGAAGCCAGGGAGGAGAAGGAGACCCAGAGGGAGCTGCTCCTGGCCAGAGAGAAGGAGGTGCAGGTCCTGAGCTCCAGGCTGGCAGAGGCCCAGGATGGAGTGTCTCAGCTGAAGAACCTGGTGGAGAACCATGTCAGCTCAGAGAGAGAGAAGAACAAGAAGGTGGGTGGACATCTGGATCTGCTGTGTCCAGTCAGGCACTGAGTCAAAAGTGAACTGGATAAATCAATCAACCACATATCAATACAGAAATGATCTTCTGTTTCCCCAGATTGATGACCTGTCAAGAGAAGTGGGCAAGCTGAAGGATGCCTTAAACAGCCTATCACAGCTGTCCTACAGCTCTAGCTCCTCCCCCAAGAGACAGCAGAACCAACAGCTGGAGACGGTTCAGCAGCAGGTTAAGCAGCTCCAGTACCAGCTAGCTGTGAGTGCTGTTATTATCAGCAGAAACATGCCAACAGCTAGCTTGGATTCCTAATGTTATCCTCATGAACATGCTAACCACTAGCAGTGGGTGTTACTGTTAGCATCGTGAGTAGGCTAGCAGCTAGCCGTCAGTGTAACTAGGAGCTAATCTCTGAGTTAACAGTGATGGTGGCTTGACTAACCTGTTGCCGTTGTTGTGTAGGAGTCTAAGAAACAGCACCATGAGATTGTGTCAGTCTACAGAATGCATCTCTTATATGCAGTCCAGGTACGTTCTCCATCAAGCTGTCGTCCATTCCTCATCAATCCATCCTCCATCCATCCCACAAACTCAATCAATCTCTTTATTCAGCCCCCACCCTCCCCCCCATACCTTCATGCACTCCTTAATCCATGTGTGTCTGTGTCTCAGGGTCAGATGGATGAGGACGTCCAGAAGGCTTTAAAGCAGATCCTGATGATGTGCAAGATGCCAGCGCAGACCAAGAGCAGCTGCTGAAGTCCTGTCATCCCTCCATCCTGCCCTCCATCCAGGAGCAGCTGCTGAAGTCCTGTCATCCCTCCGTCCTGCCCTCCACCCAGAGGCAGCTGCTGAAGTCCTGTCATCCCTCCATCCTGCCCTCCATCCAGGAGCAGCTGCTGAAGTCCTGTCATCCCTCCATCCTGCCCTCCACCCAGAGGCAGCTGCTGAAGTCCTGTCATCCCTCCATCCTGCCCTCCATCCAGGAGCAGCTGCTGAAGTCCTGTCATCCCTCCATCCTGCCCTCCATCCAGGAGCAGCTGCTGAAGTCCTGTCATCCCTCCATCCTGCCCTCCATCCTGCCCTCCATCCTGCCCTCCATCCTGCCCTCCATCCTGCCCTCCACCCAGGAGCAGGTGCTAAGACTGGACGCCAAACACAGAAGCCAACCAATCATCAAACTGCCAAGCTGTCAGCCAATCATAGGCTGGGGGACGTCCTGCATCCTTACCGATCAACAGTCTCACACATTCTAATAACATATCAGCATTTTAGAGAATGACTCTGTCCTCTTTCTAATGAAACTGTTTCAGTTTCTGTTTTCTTAATCAATCAAGTGATCCTACCAATGGCACTATGCTGAGTCTCTGAGACTCTCAGCCAATCAGAAACCTGGGAGAAGGTGATGCGTTTCCTGCCAGATGGGATGGAACGTGTCACAGACCGTGGCCATGTTGTCGTCGATGCTATCGAAGTGCATCATCCAATCAGACGACCCCCCTGCTGCATGACCAGACATCTCGGACAGCGGTGGAGGAAGATTAAATGCATGCAGTTTTTACACCAATCTATCTTATATTTTCCTATAGCACAAACATTTATGAGAAAAAAAACAAATATTTTATGCAAGCGTATGATCCATGTTTTGTCCCAATATTTCAGAACTATTTCAGAGGTGAATCTGAAGACGTTTCTTAGTTTTTGGGTCTGTAATGTCACTCTCCCTGGAGTTTGGACTCTGCAGAGTTTTGTTAATGAAGATGTTATGTTATTACTTTTGCTAGTGTTTGTATTTGAGAACTGTATTGGTCTCTGTTTCAGGTTTTGACTGAACTGAGCTAGTGTGCCATTCTAACCCAGGCCTCATCCTGTATGCATGTCTGGTGTTGGAGCTTTGCTACACCTGGTCTGGTGGAATACTTAACACCTTCCCCTGCCCCACCTCTGACCCCCCCCCCCCCCCCCGATCCCCCCTGATGATGCCACACCACACTGACACAGCACTAGTTCTGCAGGGTTTCTTAGGAGACCCGAAACATCAGCGGGAGATGTTACTGGAGGAGGGGGGGGGGGGGGGGGCAGCTGTCTTCCTGTTTAGTGGAACAGAACGTGGAGGGAACAGAAAGTAGCATTAGAACGTAGCATTAGAGCGTTGGAACTGTCAAACGGACAGGCTTCCTCTGAGCCTCACCTAACCTGGTGACACCAACGCTGGCCTTGTGTGGATGGTTGAGGTTGGAAAGAGGAGTGAGAGGGAGGTAGAGAGAAAGGGAGCAAGAGGAGAGAGAGAGCGAAAGAAGGAGGGAGAGAGAGAGGGAGCGAGGGAGAGAGAGGGAGGGAGGGAGGGAGGAGAAAAGGGGGGGTGAAGGAGTCTGTCTGGTTTTGCAATGGAAACTAAAATGGTTGTGTATGTCTTCATTTGCCAATTATTTTTATGTCCACTTCAATAAATCGTGAAGCCCTCAGTCTAAACCTTCTCCTGTACCTCAGTCTGGGTATGTATCTATGTCTGTGTCTGTATGTCTGTGTGTGTGTGTGTGTGTCTGTCTGTATGTCTGTGTGTGTCTGTCTGTATGTCTGTGTGTGTGTGTGTGTCTGTCTGTGTGTCTGTGTGTGTGTGGGTGTGTGTGTGTGTGTGGGTGTGTGGGTGTGTGTGTGTGTGTGGGTGTGTGTGTGTGTGTGTGTGTGAGAGCCTGCATGTGTGTCCTGAGCTGAAGGCTTGATGATTACTCTGTACTTAAAGCCAGGCCAAGGCTCCAGGGCCCCAATCAATAACAATCCATTGGAATGACAGAGAGAGTCCAGCCAAGCATTGAAGACCAGCCAGGCTTGGATTTCAACACACAGACTGACTGATGGAGGTGGGAGCAGGTGGGAATCATTTCTTCTATAAAACTAGCATGTCAAAAGTATCTGGAGGACATTATGAATGCTTATTTAAAAGAAATAAGGTTTTAGATCCACATATCTCAGTTGTAGGTGGGCGGGGGCTTTAGGTATGATGTCAGACAGGCTGCTTATCATCCTGTGATGACAGCAGTGATGACCATAGAGTGAAGAAGCCCACCCCCCCCTTTAGCCCCAGGGCAACATTTGACTGACATTGGCCACTTGACCTTGGCGACAGAGTGGGGCAATTCTTGTAACAGGAACACACCCACAAATCCACAGATCAACAGACCCTCCCTGTCCTGTTGGTAGGTTCCAGACCCTCCCTGTCCTGTTGGTAGGTTCCAGACCCTCCCTCTGCAGTTGGTAGGTTCCAGACCCTCCCTCTGAAGTTGGTAGGTTCCAGACCCTCCCTGTCCTGTTGGTAGGTTCCAGACCCTCCCTCTCTAGTTGGTAGGTTCCAGACCCTCCCTCTGAAGTTGGTAGGTTCCAGACCCTCCCTCTCTAGTTGGTAGGTTCCAGACCCTCCCTCTGAAGTTGGTAGGTTCCAGACCCTCCCTCTGAAGTTGGTAGGTTCCAGACTCTCCCTGTCCTGTTGGTAGGTTCCAGACCCTCCCTCTCTAGTTGGTAGGTTCCAGACCCTCCCTCTCTAGTTGGTAGGTTCCAGACCCTCCCTCTCTAGTTGGTAGGTTCCAGACCCTCCCTCTCCAGTTGGTAGGTTCCAGACCCTCCCTCTCTAGTTGGTAGGTTCCAGACCCTCCCTGTCCAGTTGGTAGGTTCCAGACCCTCCCTCTCTAGTTGGTAGGTTCCAGACCCTCCCTCTCCAGTTGGTAGGTTCCAGACCCTCCCTCTCTAGTTGGTAGGTTCCAGACCCTCCCTCTCTAGTTGGTAGGTTCCAAACCCTCCTTGTCTAGTTGGTAGGTTCCAGACCCTCTCTCTCCAGTTGGTAGGTTCCAGACCCTCCCTCTCCAGTTGGTAGGTTCCAGACCCTCCCTCTCTAGTTGGTAGGTTCCAGACCCTCCCTGTCCAGTTGGTAGGTTCCAGACCCTCTCTCTCCAGTTGGTAGGTTCCAGACCCTCCCTCTCTAGTTGGTAGGTTCCAGACCCTCCTTGTCTAGTTGGTAGGTTCCAGACCCTCTCTCTCCAGTTGGTAGGTTCCAGACCCTCCCTCTCCAGTTGGTAGGTTCCAGACCCTCCCTCTCTAGTTGGTAGGTTCCAGACCCTCCCTGTCCAGTTGGTAGGTTCCAGACCCTCCTTCTTTAGTTGGTAGGTTCCAGACCCTCTCTCTCCAGTTGGTAGGTTCCAGACCCTCCCTCTCTAGTTGGTAGGTTCCAAACCCTCCTTGTCTAGTTGGTAGGTTCCAGACCCTCTCTCTCCAGTTGGTAGGTTCCAGACCCTCCCTCTCTAGTTGGTAGGTTCCAGACCCTCCCTGTCCAGTTGGTAGGTTCCAGACCCTCCCTCTCTAGTTGGTAGGTTCCAGACCCTCCCTCTCTAGTTGGTAGACCCTCCTTGTCCACTCACCACTCTTTAATCCTCCCAGACCACAGACAGTATTCTCAGATAGGCTGCCAGATGAACTCTGGGTAATTTAACCGCCCTGTGTTCGTTGTCCCGCTGTCATGGAAACCCAGCAGTGCTTCCTGTCCTGGCCTCGTGTCATATCCTGGAGGCAGAGATGACAGAGAGAGCAATGCTCTGATGTTCTGCCACACATACTCTCTGTCATTCCATTTCTAACAGCTAAACAAACTTTAAATTAACAGTGAATGGCACATTTCAAGACCAGTAAGCTAGGGGGCAGTGTTGACCTGTAGCTTGGATAAACAGCCACCTCAGACACAGTGAAGTGAACTTTAATGCGTCAGGACTGTGTGTTGAAGATCTGTCCCAGATAAGAACTAGATACATGGAATGAGTCATGTTGTCAATCCAACTGTTCAAATCCATTGCTTGGCTCCAAACCAGAGGATGTTAGCTGATATGACTGTGTTTTAGAGAGTGACTGGCTGAGGAAGGAACATTACCACAGTTACGGTCCAGGTCTGGTCCTGGTTTACCCTGGTACAGGTTACTATAGATCTGTGTGTCCTGTTCTCTGTCTGGTCTGGTCCTGGTTCTGGCTCTGGCCCTGGTTCTGGTCCTGGCCCTGGTTTCTGTAGATGAATGAGTCCAGTCCTTCCCCTGGTTTGGTCCAGTGAGTGTTCCTGGTCCTTCATGGGGACGTCTGGCTTGTCACTGATGTTGACATGCCTGTGTTCAAACTAATACTGTACGACCACATCTAATTGTAGGGTAATTAACATGTCCACAGTATGTTCTGACTTTACTCAGAAACCTCAACCCTTCTATCACACACCCTGACACACAAACACACACACACACAACACACACACATGCACTCACACACACACAGTACAGGGCACATGCTGCTAAATTGCTGCAAGATGTAGGCTAGCTGGCTGGCTGCTTGTAGAGCCACCCTAGCGTGGGTCTGTGTCTGTGTAATCAGCCAGGCGGGTCAGCTGCAGGACCCAGAGTACAGAGGACCCCAGCTAGGTACGGTTACCTATGGAGCAATGAGGACACGGTCTACTAATGACCATGCGTCTTCTACTGCTCATCAGTCAAAGGCCATGTTGGTATGTGTCTATGTTTCATCCCCCCTTAGTTACAGGTGGTGTCACCTTCTCTTACCCTCTCCAGAACTCCAGGGTTCCACATTAGGATGACATGATGCTGACCAGAACCACATCTGATGTTATTAATGAAAGCCAGACAGCGCCAGGATGGGATCAGAACCCTTCTCAGTGGAGGGTCTTAAATAGCTCAACACCCAGACGGAGAGGAAGTCTGAGAGTTGCCGACTCACCCTGCTAGTCCTCTCAGGATCAGCCCCAAACACACAGCTCAGCCTGACCAGGGACAACCAAACACACACACCATACACACACACAATCAACACACACAGACGCTCCACACACATGGACACACACACACACACACACACACACACACACACACACACACACACACAGAAGCAGTCAGCCAGAGGCCTCCTGAGAAGCAATCATCCAGCCAGGCCCTGCAGACACACCTGAATCACCAGGCTTCAAAGGAACGGAAGCTGCGTTCGCATTGAGTCAAACAACAAGCACACTTAGACACACTGTCACACACACACACACACAGCCCTGTGGGGGGCAAGGGACGGGTGTCTGACTTTGCAGCTGAGCGACAGAGAATTTATGGGTACACTCAAAGGTCCTGGGGATAGAAGTGTGTGTGTATTTGTGTGTATGTGTGCGCGTGTGTGTGCCAGGCAGCGAGTCTATGAGTGTCTTATTAAAAAGGTGAGAAGTGAGTGTGGTGTCTGGAGCAGAGGATAATTGTGCTCTATAAAGAGACTTCAAACAGCCAGGAGTGTCAGAGCAGAGAGTGTGAGAGGAGACAGGGGAGGGAGCTGGACTGGGAGGGAGGGAGCTGGACTGGGAGGGAGGGAGCTGGACTGGGAGGGAGGGAGAGAGCTGGACTGGGAGGGAGGGAGCTGGACTGGGAGGGAGGGAGCTGGACTGGGAGAGAGGGAGAGAGCTGGACTGGGAGAGAGGGAGAGAGCTGGACTGGGAGGGAGGGAGAGAGCTGGACTGGGAGGGAGGGAGCTGGACTGGGAGAGAGGGAGAGAGCTGGACTGGGAGAGAGGGAGGGAGCTGGACTGGGAGGGAGGGAGAGAGCTGGACTGGGAGGGAGGGAGAGAGCTGGACTGGGAGGGAGGGAGGGAGCTGGACTGGGAGAGAGGGAGAGAGCTGGACTGGGAGGGAGGGAGGGAGCTGGACTGGGAGGGAGGGAGGGAGGGAGCTGGACTGGGAGGGAGGGAGAGAGCTGGACTGGGAGGGAGGGAGAGAGCTGGACTGGGAGGGAGGGAGCTGGACTGGGAGAGAGGGAGGGAGCTGGACTGGGAGAGAGGGAGAGAGCTGGACTGGGAGAGAGGGAGAGAGCTGGACTGGGAGGGAGAAGGGATGGGGGGAGGATACAGGGGTGAGGGAAGGTAGGAGAGTGTGAGAAGGATGGAGGGAGACATGGAGAGGACAAGAGAGAAGGAAGAGGTAGGAGATTGAGAAGTCACATCCAGTTTCTACACTGGATGTCTGTGTGCGTGCGTGTGTACGCGTGTGTGTGTGTGTGTTTGTGTGTTGTTGGAGCCATGCTGGCAGAGCTACAGGACCAGGTCTGCTCCAGACTGGCACTGAACTCAACTTCCTGACACAATGTCTGTCTTCCTGAGGTCCTGTAGAACAGACGTCCTGTGTTCTGTTCTGGTTTAGACCCGGACTGATCAGGATCCACCTGCCTGTGAGAGAGGCTGATGCAATCTGCTCTCCTCTCCACTTTGTTACTTGCCTGCTCTCTTCCCCCCTTCCCTACAATAGGAGAGCCCAGAGGAACAGAGGAACCCCTCCCTAATCCCTAAAATACCAGACCATGGAACTGTGAAATCCTGCTGAACCTTCCAGATCCAGCTGCAGCTCTGAGAGCTCCGACACCTGAGCCTAGATCAGGACCGGTCCCGATTACATGTCATAGGCCATCAGCCTATTGAGAGGGAGGAGCTTCCTGTGTGTGCCCTGTAATTATAGGCTGGTGGCGTGGGGAGGAGGGGCTAGAGAGGCAGGTGCATGGTGACACATGAACAGGTAGCTTACTAAATGAATCTCTCATCCACTAATGTTGATCTTTCTCTAGAGGGTTGGGGGTCGTGCTGGGCAGGGTCTGGTCCAGAGGTGGGCAGGGTCTGGGTCCAGAGGTGGGCAGGGTCTGGGTCCAGAGGTGGGCAGGGTCTGGTCCAGAGGTGGGCAGGGTCTGGGTCCAGAGGTGGGCAGGGTCTGGTCCAGAGGTGGGCAGGGTCTGGTCCAGAGGTGGGCAGGGTCTGGGTCCAGAGGTGGGCAGGGTCTGGTCCAGAGGTGGGCAGGGTCTGGTCCAGAGGTGGGCAGGGTCTGGGTCCAGAGGTGGGCAGGGTCTGGGTCCAGAGGTGGGCAGGGTCTGGTCCAGAGGTGGGCAGGGTCTGGGTCCAGAGGTGGGCAGGGTCTGGTCCAGAGTTGGGCAGGGTCTGGTCCAGAGGTGGGCAGGGTCTGGTCCAGAGGTGGGCAGGGTCTGGGTCCAGAGGTGGGCAGGGTCTGGTCCAGAGGTGGGCAGGGTCTGGGTCCAGAGGTGGGCAGGGTCTGGTCCAGAGGTGGGCAGGGTCTGGTCCAGAGGTGGGCAGGGTCTGGTCCAGAGGTGGGCAGGGTCTGGTCCAGAGGTGGGCAGGGTCTGGTCCAGAGGTGGGCAGGGTCTGCTCCTTCTTGATATGCTGAGTTGTTCCTCTACCACCATCTCCTCTCCTCTTCCTGCTCTCTCTGTCAGTCAGGCCCAGAACTTCGGTGATTCATGGAGCTTTATGAGACAGCAGTGTTTTATTTATGTCTCCCAAGAGGGGGGGGGGGGGGGGTTGAATTGATGTGATTCTAATTAGAAACCCAAACAACCAGACCAAATACATATGTTTTGGTTTACAGTAATGAGAAGGATGGAAGACATGAAAATCCTGTCATGGCAGAAAGAATAATTCTGAAATAGATATGATTTCTGGGACACTCCCCCCTCCCTTTCTTTTTCCTGGTTTCTCTCTCTCTCTCTCTCTCTCTCTCTCTCTCGCAGTGAACCTCTCTTTCCCTCTTTCTCTCTTTTTTCTCCGGTGATGTCATGTGCTGCACTGTTACCAGTGATGGTGGGTTTCTGCAGGTTCAGTAATGGAACACACTTGAGTAAAGACTCTCCTGTGCTTAACTAGAACCTGACCCCCTGTAACCCACCCTCCTATTCATCATACTCTCCATCACATCCATCTACTGCTTATCAGCTTTAGTTATTTTGTTTTGAGATCAACATGCCTTTCATGTCAGCTCCAGGTGAGTTCCACCCTCAGGTACAGAATCACACAGCACCTGGCCTGCTTCAGAGTCACCAGATCAGTTCCAGATTCATCAGATCAGCTCCAGATATATCAGATAAGCTCCAGATTCACCAGGTCAGCTCCAGATTCAGCAGGTCAGCTCCAGATTCACCAGCTCAGCTCAGATTCAGCAGGTTAGCTCCAGATTCACCAGCTCAGCTCCAGATTCAGCAGGTCAGCTCCAGATTCACCAGCTCAGCTCCAGATTCAGCAGCTCAGCTCCAGATTCACCAGCTCAGCTCCATCACCACCTCTTACCATCCATCAACACCTTTAACCATCCATCAGCACCTCTTACCATCCATCAGCACCTCTTACCATCCATCAGCACCTCTTACCATCTCTCATCATTTCTGATCCCCTCTCACCTCCTCTGTTTCCTTCTCATAATTTCTTATCCTCTCTCATCATTCACACTATCTCTCACAATCTCTATGGGCCTGAGGCCAAGTGCAGATGTCATCACACACATTTAAGGAGAGTCGGAATTTGCTGAAGTAGAGAATTGGAATGTCCCTCTCCCTTCTCTCCCTTCTCTCCCCTCTCTCCCTTCTCCCCCTTCTCTCCCCTCTCTCCCTTCTCTCCCCTCTCTCCCCTCTCTCCCCTCTCTCCCCTCTCTCCCAGCTCTTCACAGATCATGTGATCTCTTCCATCCTGTTTCTATTACCTTTTTGCCCTTCTATCATCCCTCCATCCTTCCCCCCCTCCTTCCAGATTTCATGCTGGCTCTGTAAACGTATGTAATGTCAACCTTACCGAGTCCTTTATTGCTTGGAGATCTCCCCCATGACAGTGAAAGGCATCTGCTGTATAAACAGAGACACAGGCTGGGGGGGAATGATGCAAGTAATAAAGCTACGAAAATACTTTAGCAGGGAAATTGTGGAAACAGCAGACCTTCAGTGTTAACCAGAGGCCGTGGCCCTAGCCCTTGTCCTAGCCCTGGTTTTGGTCCTAGCCCTTGTCCTAGCCCTGGTCCTAGCCCTGGTCCTAGCCCTTGTCCTAGCCCTGGTCCTAGCCCTTGTCCTAGCCCTGGTCCTAGCCCTTGTCCTAGCCCTGGTCCTGGTCCTAGCCCTGGTCCTAGCCCTGGCTTTGGTCCTAGCCCTTGTCCTAGCCCTGGTCCTAGCCCTTGTCCTAGCCCTGGCCCTGGTCCTAGCCCTGGTTCTAGCCCTAGCCCTGGTCCTAGCCCTGGTCCTGGTCCAGCTGCATTGTCTCCCTCATCTCCACCCTCAGCTCTGAAGTGGATGGATGGGATTAATCAGTAGGATAATTAGAGTTCATGCCCCATAAAGCTTTGAACAGTAAAGTGTCAATGCAGTGGATGAAGAGAAAGAGTGAAAGAAAGAGGAAGGGACCTCATGTATAACTCTGTTAAGTCTGACCCTCTCAAGGTTCAGTGCTGGGTCACACAGAGTGTGGAGATCAGAGGAGGAGAGTCCAGCCTGCCAGCGTGGTGCCTTGGGCTGCCTGTGAACACACACCAAACCAGCTCCCTTCTCTCCGGCACCTGATCTTCAGCCACAGTGGAGAGGCGTGTCTGCGTACACCTCTGACACGCGTGAACAATGTTGGGGGAATGAGGGATGATTTGTGGCCCCACTCGTCACAAGGCCACTGCTTCTGCTATGCATATGAACATCAAAGAGCATCGCTCTCCATATGAGGAACTCCAACAATCTATTCTGCTGATAGAGAAGAGGAGGCCATGGAGAGGAGGGAAGGAGAGAAGATGAGAGGGGAGAGGGCAGTGTGGGAGGGGAGAGGGGTGGTGGTGGTGGTGGGATTCCCAGTAGCTGTGCCTGTGTTGTGCTCAGCAGATGTTCCCTGTGATGTTCACACAGATGTGTTAGTGTCTGCGTCTGGGTCTTAGTCTAATGAGGACAGTGACCATGCTGATGAAGGCTCTTGCCATTGGGCTGGAGGTTGGAGTGACAAGAGACCTGGTCCAACATCCTTTTCTTCCTCCCCCTGCCCTATTTCCTCCTCTTCCTCCTCTGTGTCTTTTCAAAGTCTTTAATTCCAGAGGAGGTGTGCTCTGTCATTATAGAGCAGTCCAGACAGTACAGAACCCCCCAGTGGCTGGTCATACCATGGCTGAGTGTGCCGACACTGAACTGGGCTTGTTGTGGTTCTGTTGTGGTTCTGTTGTGGTTCTGTTGTGGTTCTGTAGCGGTTCTGCAGCAGTTCTGCAGTGGTTATGTTGGGCATTGGTCAGGTTGCTGTTTACCAGTAGCAGCTTGAGCATCTCCAAAGCCTGATCTCATGGGGGGAGACAGGGTGATCAGGGGGGAGACAGGGTGGTCAGGGGGGAGACAGGGTGGTCAGGGGGGAGACAGGGTGGTCAGGGGGGAGACAGGTTGATCAGGGGGGAGACAGGGTGGTCAGGGGGGAGACAGGGTGGTCAGGGGGGAGACAGGGTGGTCAGGGGGGAGACAGGGTGGTCAGGGGGGAGACAGGGTGGTCAGGGGGGAGACAGGGTGGTCAGGGGGGAGACAGGGTGGTCAGGGGGGAGCACAGGGTGGTCAGGGGGGAGACAGGGTGATCAGGGGGGAGACAGGGTGGTCAGGGGGGAGACAGGGTGGTCAGGGGGGAGACAGGGTGATCAGGGGGGAGACAGGGTGGTCAGGGGGGAGACAGGGTGGTCAGGGGGGAGACAGGGTGGTCAGGGGGGAGACAGGGTGGTCAGGGGGGAGCACAGTATGTGTTCAGAATGTGTTCAGTAGCACAGTGTGTGGTCAGCAGCACAGTGTGTGGTCAGCAGCACAGTGTGTGGTCAGCAGCACAGTGTGTGGTCAGTGTGTGGTCAGTGTGTGGTCAGCAGCACAGTGTGTGGTCAGCAGCACAGTGTGTGTTCAGTGTGTGGTCAGCAGCACAGTGTGTGGTCAGCAGCACAGTGTGTGGTCAGTGTGTGGTCAGCAGCACAGTGTGTGGTCAGTGTGTGGTCAGTGTGTGGTCAGCAGCACAGTGTGTGTTCAGTGTGTGGTCAGCAGCACAGTGTGTGGTCAGCAGCACAGTGTGTGGTCAGTGTGTGGTCAGCAGCACAGTGTGTGGTCAGCA
>CM059301.1:1015000-1137500 GCA_030340665.1 Neosalanx taihuensis | reverse complement strand
TTCTTCCTCCTCCTCCTCCTCTTCCTTCTTCTCCTCCTCTTCCTCCTCCTCCTCTTCCTCTCTTCATATAGCTGCCCTGGGTTCTACTCCTCACTCTGGGAAATAAACAAACCTTCTAAACCTTCTAAGAATCAAAGACAATGAATCCCTCCACCATCCCTCTCTCTCTCCCTCTCCCTCTCTCTTTGTCTCTCTCTCTCTGCCTCTGTCTCTCTCCCTCTCTCTCTGTCTTTCTCTCTCCCTCTCTCTCTCTCTCTCTCTCTCTCTGTATCTCTCTCTCTCCCCCTCTCTCCCTCTCTCTCTCCCTCTCCCTCTCTCTCTGTCTCTCTGCCTCTGTTTCTGTTTCTCTCCCTCTCTCTCTGTCTCTCTCTCTCTGTCTCTCTCTCTCTCTCTGTCTCTATCTCTCTCTCTCTCTCTCTCTGTCTCTATCTCTCTCTCTCTCTCTCTCTGTCTCTCTCTCTCTCTCTGAAATGGTTTGGGTTTTTGCCTGTTAATGTGTGTTCATTTTTAATCGTTAAGACTTGATTCAACTTTAGAGAACTGCAACACACCTGCAGGGTGTCAGGCTGACAACATGACAACAAAACCCCACAAAACACACCACAAAACACACCACAAAAACACACCACAAAACACACCACAAAGACCCACAGCTGCCACTTAGACTCCCCACAGTCTGAGAGTGGTACAGTCTGTCCAGGCACTGGAGGAGCAGGCTGTTGTTATTGTGTGGACAGAGAGAGGGCAGGTTGGACCTGTGCTGGGGGGGCAGTGCCACCCCCTTCCACCCTTCACCCCTCCTCTCTAGGGCAGATGAAGGAATGGAACAAGCTGCTGATCATTTATTTATCTGTTTCATCGCTTTCCCTGAAACCAGAACTGGGTCTGATGGTCCAGCTGGTGCATTATTCAGACTGAAGCCACACTTCCACCATCAATTATACAGAGGCACAGGGGCCACGAGCAGGCAGCCAGCAGAAAACAGCCAGCCAACAGGAAACAGCCAGTCAACAGCTGTAGCAGACAGGCAGTCAGTCATCACAATACAACTTTTAACTTCTAAAAACCAAGCAGTCAACAAATGGCTGTTGGTGCCATATCTCTGCTGCTACTCCTAACAGATAGAGACACTTGAGAGGCTGTTCATTCCCATGAGGTATGGGCCAGGTGAGTGTGTGTGTGTGTGTGTGTGTGTGTGTGTGTGAGGTCATAATAACTGCAGGACACATGTCCACAGGGCCAGGCTGGGAAGCAGATGGCCTTGTTGCCTCCAGAGAGCCTCGTATGGCAACACTTTCCTTCTAATGTATAATTAGAAGCATTATGATTTCCTCTTGAGTCATAATTCTTTACGTCTCTTCTATAAGAAACTTTTTATTTTCCTTCCCTGAGATTGGAAATATGCCGAGCCAGAAGCTTGCAGAAGACCAAAGGGTTTCCGTTGTGATTGGTTTGGAATGCAGCTGAGCAGAGCACCATCAGCATCCTCTCCCGTCAGTCTAGCTCTGCGCTGCACTGTGTACACACATGTCTGTGCTGTCCTCAGTCTAGAGGAACCCTGTATCTGACAGGTACCAGAAGGGTTCCCCCACTCATACACCACAGGAACCCACTACATGGACCAACAAAACGCTACGTTGGGTTTTCCTTCATTTTTGTGTTGTGTTCTCCAGCGTTGTGTTGTGTGATGAAGGCCAGGGCCAGATGTGTGAGGCAGTTGTTGACTTCAGACTGCGTGGCAGCGACTGCACATCAGGAAGCCATAGGAAACGTTTAGCAGCGTTAACCAGTTCAACATCAGATGGGAAAAATCTCTTCAGACACAGAAGAGCAACTCCAAGAGGGAGGGGAAGAGATTGGGAGATGGAGAGAGTGATGGAGAGAGAGATAGAGTAAAAGAGAGAAGGTAAGAGAGAGAGGGAGAGGCGGAGAAGGAGAGGCAGAACGAGAGAGGCAGAAACAGAGAGGCAGAGAGGAAGAGGCAGAGAGAGCGGCAGGGAGGGAGAGGGAGAAAGAGGGAGAGGCAGCGATGGAGAGACATCCCCATAGGGCATGTAGAACAACTGTTGTTTATAATCAAGCCGTCCTCCATGTGTTGAGGGATCACCCAGAGAATTACACACACACACACACATACACATTCACACACAATAGCACACACACACACATACACACACAATAGCACACACACACATTCACACATACACTCTCCTTCTGTTTCTGCATCCAGAACAGTTAGCAGCTTCACTTTGATGTCTTGTTGCTTTAACATCTTTGTTTGCATCATCTCAAGCGCTTGTCGTGGTGAGGGGTGTGGGGGAGAGAACAGGGGGAGGAGTGGGGGAGGAGTGGGGGAGGAGTGGGGGAGGGAACAGGGGAGAGGTGGGGGAGGTGTAGGGGAGGGAACAGGGGAGGAGTGGGGGAGGTAACAGGGGAGGTGTGGGGGAGGAGTGGGGAGGGAACAGGGGAGGTGTGGGGGAGGTGTAGGGGAGGGAACAGGGGAGGAGTGGGGGAGGAGTGGGGGAGGGAACAGGGGAGGTGTGGGGGAGGAGTGGGGGAGGGAACAGGGGAGGTGTGGGGGAGGAGTGGGGGAGGTAACAGGGGAGGTGTGGGGGAGGAGTGGGGGAGGGAACAGGGGAGGTGTGGGGGAGGTGTAGGGGAGGGAACAGGGGAGGAGTGGGGGGGGGAGTGGGGGAGGGAACAGGGGAGGTGTGGGGGAGGAGTGGGGGAGGGAACAGGGGAGGTGTGGGGGAGGAGTGGGGGAGGTAACAGGGGAGGTGTGGGGGAGGGAAGAGGGGAGGTGTGGGGGAGGAGTGGGGGAGGTAACAGGGGAGGTGTGGGGGAGGGAAGAAGTGAGGTGTGGGGAAGGGAAACAGGGGAGAGGTCGGGGAGGAGTGGGGGAGGAGTGGGGGAGGAGTGGGGGAGGAGTGGGGGAGGAGTGGGGAATATTGTGGGGGAGGGAACAGGGGAGGTGGGGGGGAGGGAACAGGGGAGAGGTGGGGGAGGGAACAGGGGAGAGGTGGGGGGAGGGAACAGGGGGAGGTGGGGGAGGGAACAGGGGGGAGGTGGGGGAGGGAACAAGGGGAGGTGGGGGAGGGAACAGGGGGGAGGTGGGGGAGGGAACAGGGGAGAGGTGGGGGAGGGAACAGGGGGAGGTGGGGGAGAGAACAGGGGGAGGTGGGGGAGGGAACAGGGGGAGGTGGGGGAGAGAACAGGGGGAGGTGAGGGAGGGAACAGGGGGAGGTGGGGGAGGGAACAGGGGGAGGTGAGGGAGGGAACAGGGGGAGGTGGGGGAGGGAACAGGGGGAGGTGAGGGAGGGAACAGGGGGAGGTGGGGGAGGGAACAGGGGGAGGTGAGGGAGGGAACAGGGGGAGGTGGGGGAGGGAACAGGGGGAGGTGGGGGAGGGAACAGGGGAGAGGTGGGGGAGGGAACAGGGGGAGGTGGGGAGGGAACAAGGGGAGGTGGGGGAGGGAACAGGGGGAGGTGGGGGAGGGAACAGGGGGAGGTGGGGGAGGGAACAAGGGGAGGTGGGGGAGGGAACAGGGGGGAGGTGGGGGAGGGAACAGGGGGGAGGTGGGGGGAGGGAACAGGGGGAGGTGGGGGAGGGAACAGGGGAGAGGTGGGGGAGGGAACAGGGGGGGAGGTGGGGGAGGGAACAGGGGGAGGTGGGGGAGGGAACAGGGGGGAGGTGGGGGAGGGAACAGGGGGAGGTAACAGAGGTGAGCAGCAGTTGCTAAGTCTTGGAATAGGGAACAAGAGGAGACATATTTATCAGTTACTTAAAGCAGTGGCAGCAAGTGTACAGGAGGCTGGCAGACTGATGCTGCAGTCAGACTTCTGACTGAGGTTACAGCAGATAAAAGCTTCTGTCTGGAGCTAATTACACATGGAGCATTCAGAGTGCCAGAGTGTTCCAGAAGACCAGAGGGTTTTAATGGATCTCCAGCCACTGGCAAGACCACAGACAAACCAGGACAGAACTGAAGGGGTTTACAATGATGTTACTCTGCAGGCCCAAGAGCACACACACACACACACACACACACAAACACACACACCCAAACACACACACACACACATGCAAAGGCCAACACAGACACAGACACACACACACACACACACAGAGACCAACACACACACACACACAGACCAACAAACACACACACAGACCAACAAACACACACACAAACACACACACACACAAAGACCAACACACAGACACAGACACACACACACACACAGACCAACACACACACACACACACACAGATCAACACACACACACACACCTAAACACACCCAAACACACACACACACACACACCCCAACACACAGACACACACACCCAAGCACACACACACACACACACACCCAAACACACACACACACACACACACACAAAGACCAACACACAGACACAAACACACACACACAGACCAACACACACACTCACACAAACACACACACACACAAAGACCAACACACAGACACACAGACACACACACAGACAACACACAGACACACACACACCAAAACACACTTTCACAAAGACCAACACACAGACACACACACACACACAGACCAACACACACTCACCCAAACACACACACACACACAAAGACTAACACACACACACACACACAGACCAACACACACTCACACAAACACACACACACAGACACACACACACAGACCAATACACACACACAGACACACACACAGACCAACACACACTCACCCAAACACACACACACACACACACAGACCAACACACACTCACACAAACACACACACACAGACACACACACACAGACCAATACACACACACACACACAGACCAACACACACTCACACAAACACACACACACAGACACACACACACAGACACACACACAGACCAACACACACACACATACAGACCAACACACACACACACATATACACACACACACACACAGCCACAAATGCACTCCTCTCTCTTTAACACACCCCCTTCCACGCCAACACACCAACCACCTAAGCAGCAGCCATCACATATAAGCAACAAGCTGGGCTCACCTGTGCTGGGACACCTGTGCTGGGACACCTGTGCTGGGACACCTGTGCTGGGATAGCTGTGCTGGGATAGCTGTGCTGGGATAGCTGTGCTGGGACACCTGTGCTGGGATAGCTGTGCTGGGAGACCTGTGCTGGGACACCTGTGCTGGGATAGCTGTGCTGGGATAGCTGTGCTGGGACACCTGTGCTGGGATAGCTGTGATGGGATAGCTGTGCTGGGACACCTGTGCTGGGATAGCTGTGCTGGGACACCTGTGCTGGGATAGCTGTGCTGGGATAGCTGGGCTGGGACACCTGTGCTGGGATAGCTGTGCTGGGATAGCTGTGCTGGGACACCTGTGCTGGGATAGCTGTGCTGGGACACCTGTGCTGGGACACCTGTGCTGGGATAGCTGTGCTGGGATAGCTGTGCTGGGATAGCTGTGCTGGGAGACCTGTGCTGGGATAGCTGGGCTGGGACACCTGTGCTGGGATAGCTGGGCTGGGACACCTGTGCTGGGATAGCTGTGCTGGGACACCTGTGCTGGGATAGCTGTGCTGGGACACCTGTGCTGGGACACCTGTGCTGGGATAGCTGTGCTGGGATAGCTGTGCTGGGACACCTGTGCTGGGATAGCTGTGCTGGGAGACCTGTGCTGGGATAGCTGGGCTGGGACACCTGTGCTGGGATAGCTGTGCTGGGACACCTGTGCTGGGACACCTGTGCTGGGATAGCTGTGCTGGGATAGCTGTGCTGGGATAGCTGTGCTGGGATAGCTGTGCTGGGAGACCTGTGCTGGGATAGCTGGGCTGGGACACCTGTGCTGGGATAGCTGTGCTGGGACACCTGTGCTGGGACACCTGTGCTGGGATAGCTGTGCTGGGACACCTGTGCTGGGATAGCTGTGCTGGGATAGCTGTGCTGGGATAGCTGTGCTGGGATAGCTGTGCTGGGACACCTGTGCTGGGATAGCTGTGCTGGGATAGCTGTGCTGGGATAGCTGTGCTGGGACACCTGTGCTGGGATAGCTGTGCTGGGATAGCTGTGCTGGGATAGCTGTGCTGGGATAGCTGTGCTGGGATAGCTGGGCTGGGACACCTGTGCTGGGATAGCTGTGCTGGGATAGCTGTGCTGGGACACCTGTGCTGGGATAGCTGTGCTGGGATAGCTGTGCTGGGACACCTGTGCTGGGATAGCTGTGCTGGGACACCTGTGCTGGGATAGCTGTGCTGGGACAGCTGTGCTGGGATAGCTGTGCTGGGATAGCTGTGCTGGGATAGCTGTGCTGGGATAGCTGTGCTGGGATAGCTGTGCTGGGGTAGCTGTGCTGGGATAGCTGTGCTGGGATAGCTGTGCTGGGACAGCTGTGCTGGGATAGCTGTGCTGGGATAGCTGTGCTGGGATAGCTGTGCTGGGATAGCTGTGCTGGGATAGCTGTGCTGGGGTAGCTGTGCTGGGATAGCTGTGCTGGGGTAGCTGTGCTGGGACAGGTGAGCAGTGACTTGTATGTGGACAAGCTGATTGAAGCGAGAAGCTGATCCAACCTTAAACAAGATGGCCTCCTGATTCTGCTTCATTAAGGAGACTCACCTGGGCTAGATTAACATGCAGGTACCAGTGAGGGTCCAGCTTTAACTGCAGCTTTCAACAGAGGGGGGAACCCCTGCTGAGAGTCACCCTGGATCTGCTCTCCATCTCCACACTGACGGGGTCACCAGATCTGAGAGGGGGATTTATTGAAGTGTTACATAAAAGCCTCATAACTGTTCATGGAGATCCATGCTGCTGGAAGCACATGAGGCTTCACTTACCCAGCTCGCTGCAGTCACAGGGAAACTGCATATTTACTGCATAGAGACAAACATTCAACAAATAGTTTGTGCGCTGTGACGAAAAGCTTCCTCCCCTCCAGAGCTCAGCCCCCTTATCAGAGAGGAGCTGAGCTGTCCTGTGAGGGGATCCAGGGAGTTCAGCCATCCAGCAGGGTGGGGTGGGGAGGGGGGGAGAGTGGGGAGAGGAGAGGGTGAGGGGGAGAGGGGAGGGTGAGGGGGAGAGGGGAGGGTGAGGGGAAGAGGGTGAGGGGGGAAAGGGGGGGGGAAGGTGAGGGGGAGAGGGGGGTGGGGAGAGGAGAGAGTGGGGAGAGGAGAGCGCTGGGAGAGGAGAAGGTAGGGAGAGGAGAAGGTGGGGAGAGGAGAGGGTGAGGAGAGGAGAAGGTGGGGAGAGGAGAAGGTGGGGAGAGAAGAGGGTGGGGAGAGGAGAAGGTGGGGAGAGGAGAAGGTGGGGAGAAGAGAGGGTGGGGAGAGGAGAAGGTGGGGAGAGGAGAGGGTGAGGAGAGGAGAAGGTGGGGAGAGGAGAAGGTGAGGAGAGGAGAAGGTGGGGAGAGAAGAGGGTGGGGAGAGGAGAGGGTGGGGAGAGGAGAAGGTGGGGAGAGGAGAAGGTGGGGAGAGGAGAAGGTGGGGAGAGGAGAGGGTGGGGAGAGGAGAGGGTGGGGAGAGGAGAAGGTGGGGAGAGGAGAAGGTGGGGAGAGGAGAAGGTGGGGAGAGGAGAAGGTGGGGAGAGGAGAGGGTGGGGAGAGGAGAAGGTGGGGAGAGGAGAAGGTGGGGAGAGGAGAAGGTGAGGAGAGGAGAAGGTGGGGAGAGAAGAGGGTGGGGAGAGGAGAGGGTGGGGAGAGGAGAAGGTGGGGAGAGGAGAAGGTGGGGAGAGGAGAGGGTGGGGAGAGGAGAAGGTGGGGAGAGGAGAAGGTGGGGAGAGGAGAGGGTGGGGAGAGGAGAGGGTGGGGAGAGGAGAAGGTGGGGAGAGGAGAGGGTGGGGAGAGGAGAGGGTGGGGAGAGGAGAAGGTGGGGAGAGGAGAAGGTGGGGAGAGGAGAAGGTGGGGAGAGGAGAAGGTGGGGAGAGGAGAGGGTGGGGAGAGGAGAAGGTGGGGAGAGGAGAAGGTGGGGAGAAGAGAAGGTGGGGAGAGGAGAAGGTGGGGAGAGGAGAGGGTGGGGAGAGGAGAAGGTGGGGAGAGAAGAAGGTGGGGAGAGGAGAGGGTGGGGAGAGGAGAGGGTGGGGAGAGGAGAGGGTGGGGAGAGGAGAGGGTGGGGAGAGGAGAAGGTGGGGAGAGAAGAAGGTGGGGAGAGGAGAAGGTTAACCAGCCTTCAGACTGGCCTTGGACAAACGATGAGCCGCAGGACAAGGCAGAGAGATGAGGGGACAGACAGTAAACCAAACATACATGTCTTTAATAGCTATGGAGGACGCTGGATTCCTTAGATAGCAGATTTACTATCGTTGTGATTTAGGACGTCCTCTCTGGGGCCTGAGAGAACTCCTCTTTACTTCAGGAGTATTTCACCTTTGACTCCAGTGTATTTGTCTTCATCACAGAGAGAGCCTCCCTGCTCAGGACCGGGGGGGTGGGGAGGTGTCAGTGAGGTGTCTGCCCCACCAGGAGGGGGCGGTGCTGGGGGAGTCATCTCACCCTGCTGGCCTGGTCCTCAGCTCTGTGCACAGAAGGTGCCGGACTGCAGAGTGTTGCTGTCATTCTACACCAGGGAAGTCAGCCCAGCGCACCACTCAACAGATGTTCTCTCTCTGGTATCCCTCCTCCCCACTCCCCCTGCAGCACACACACACACCCACGCATGCACACACACCCACGCACACACACATACAGACACACACGCACACGCACACACATACATACATACACACACACACATTGCTGCCCCCTCTCCCTGATGTTCTCACGTTCTTACTGCGCAGGACTTGAGACCCCCGCTCACCCTAACCCCCTAGTACTAGAGCTCCCCCCTGCTTACCCTAACCCCCCCTCCACTCACCCTAACCCCCCCTCCACTCACCCTAACCCCCCCTCCACTCACCCTAACCCCCCCTCCACTCACCCTAACCCCCCCTCCACTCACCCTAACCCCCCCTCCGCTCACCCTAACCCCCCCTCCACTCACCCTAACCCCCTAGTACTAGAGCTCCCCCCTGCTTATCCTAACCCCCCCTCCACTCACCCTAACCCCCCCTCCGCTCACCCTAACCCCCCCTCCACTCACCCTAACCCCCCCTCCACTCACCCTAACCCCCCCTCCGCTCACCCTAACCCCCCCTCCACTCACCCTAACCCCCCCCTCCAGTACCAGAGCCCCCCCACCCTCACACTAAAGAGCTTCCCTCCAGCCATGCTTGTGCCACTCCAGTATGAGCTGACTCCAGTTCCCCCACAACACACACACACACGCACACGCACCACGGGACCTCCTGGTCCTGGTAAAAAGTGTGTGTGGAACAGGTACCAGATGCAGGTACCAGATGCAGGTACCAGATGCAGGTACCAGAGGCAGGTACCAGATGCAGGTACCAGATGCAGGTACCAGAGGCAGGTACCAGATGCAGGTACCAGATGCAGGTACCAGAGGCAGGTACCAGATGCAGGTACCAGATGCAGGTACCAGAGGCAGGTACCAGATGCAGGTACCAGATGCAGGTACCAGAGGCAGGTACCAGATGCAGGTACCAGATGCAGGTACCAGATGCAGGTACCAGAGGCAGGTACCAGAGGCAGGTACCAGATGCAGGTACCAGAGGCAGCCAACATCAACCACTTTGTAGACTAAACAGACACAGCGATGACGTCAAATGACCTGGGTTAGCCCTGAACTGACCTGGGTTAGCCCTGAACAGACCTGGGTTAGCCCTGAACTGACCTGTGTTAGCCCTGAACTGGCCTGGGTTAGCCCTGAACGGACCTGGTTTAGCCCTGAACTGGCCTGGGTTAGCACTGAACTGGCCTGGGTTAGCCCTGAACTGGCCTGGGTTAGTCCTGAACTGGCCTGGGTTAGTCCTGAAATGGCCTGGGTTAGTCCCGAACTGGCCTGGGTTAGCCCTGAACTGGCCTGGGTTAGCCCTGAACTGGCCTGGGTGACAGAGCTGAATGGCAAAACTCTGAGTTAACTGATGCTGCAGCGACCATAACATAAGCTGGTACTGTGAGAGAGAGAGAGAGAGAGAGACAAAGAGAGAGAGACAGAGAGAGAGAGACAAAGAGAGAGAGACAGAGAGAGAGAGACAAAGAGAGAGAGAGAGAGAGAGAGAGAGAGAGACAAAGAGAGAGAGAGAGAGACAGAGAGAGAGACAGAGAGAGAGACAGAGAGATGGTTATAAGAGACACAAAGAAAGAATGGAAACAGAGAGAGAGAGGGGAGATGACGGAGAGAGGGAGAGAGGTTTAGAAAGAGGTAGAAAGAAAGCGAGGGGGAGGAGGCAGGCATGGAGATACGCCTGTTGTCTGACAATGTGAAAAGGAAATGAAAGAAGCGTTGATCCAGACTGGCAGACAGACAGGCTGGCAGACAGACACACTGGCAGACAGACACACTGGCAGACAGACAGGCAGACAGGCAGACAAGCTGGCAGACAGGCAGGCAGGCGGGCAGACAAACAGACTGTCAGAAAGAAAAACAAGCCAGTAGATCGATTCCTGGAGGATCAAAGTCAGAGTGAGGCGCATCTTCATACGGAAGCTAAGATGAACATCGGAGTTGGACACTTGTCTGTCATCTGGAGAAGATAAAGAAGCAAAGGCAAGAAAGGAAGATAAAGATAGAGAGACAGTGGAAGAGAGAGAGATGTTCTTCTATCCCTTCTGCTCTGGGTGTCTTCCTCGGAGAAGGAAAGGAGAGAGGAAAGAAAGAGGAAAGAAGGGATAGAAGGGAAGGAGAGAGTTAGGGTAGAGCCAAGGTAGGGAGTGACTTTGAGTGACTGGACACACTCCACTAACACACACACTCACACTCCCCGCACACAAACACCCACACAAACCACACACAAACCACTCAGAACATTTTTTCTGTAGTCAGTCCATTTACTGTTTGGCAAAAGCATCTGAAATCACATCAGATGAATAAGGTGAGAGCAACAACAAGACCCAGTCACCTTCCAGAGGACAAGGGTGAGAGAGGTAGAGAGGGAGAAGCAGAGGAGAGAGAGAGAGGGAGGACCTCTGCTGCTCAGTACGAAGAGGGCTGGGACAGAGAAGAGGAAGAGAGAGCGAGGTAGAGAGAGAAGTAGAGACCGGGAGAGAGAGAGACAGAAAGAGAGAGAGGTATTGAGAGAGAAAGAGAGAGGGAGGGAGAGAGAGGGAGGTAAAGAGAGGGAGGTAGAGAGAGAGAAAGAGAGAAGGAGGTAGAGAGAGAGGGAGGTAGAGAGAGGGGGAGGTAGAGAGAGAGAGTCAGAGAGATGGAAAGAGAGGAAGGTGGAGAGAGAGGGAGGTAGAGAGAGGGAGGGAGGTAGAAAGAGAGAGGGAGGTAGAGAGAGCGAGAGAGAGAGGTAGAGAGACAGAGGGGGAGAGAGAGAGGAAGGTAGAGAGAGATAGTGAGAGAGGGAGGTAGACAGACATAGAGAGACAGAGGGAGAGAGGAGGAGGAAGGTAGAGAGAGAGAGGGAGGGAGGTAGAGAGACAGAGAGTAGGGGGGGCAGAATCACTTTACAGGCAGCAGCAGAAAGTGCTGGAGCTCAGTCAGCACAGGGCAGCAGAGAGAGACGCAGAGGAAGAGAGGAAGGGCTCAGTTACACAGCAGTAACTTCAACCCAACACAGACAAAACCTCCTGGACACAGAGGACAGATCACACAGGGAGAAAGAAAGGATTATAGTCTTCTTTTTTCTGCCTTGGAGTCTTTTTGTTCTGCCTTCATCAGAAACATCTGTACTATGGTCTATTTATTCCTCTTTGAACAGTTTACCCCTTTTTCAAACATGCTTGTCTCCTCGTCCACCTTTTTAGAGAGTGTGAGGTGTTAGGGAGTGTTTTTTAAAAGAGCGTGAGGTTGTCAAGGTTTGACTGATTGTGAGAGGGAGACGATAACAGACAGCGAGGGGAGAGAGATCGGTGAGAGGGGAGATAACGAGGGTCCGGAGCGAGAGGTGCTGGAAGGTTGTAGGGCGAGATGTTCTGAGTTATGGATGTTGATACATTCCTGTGGACGGGTCCAGAGTCATACCTAGGAGCTGCTCTGAAGCCAGGAGAACCACAATCAGCATAAAGCTGACGACCAGAGGAAACCAGCAAAGAGCAGAACTTTGTGACGTATCTCAACATCTTGGAGATCAATTTGTATTGTTGGAAACTTTACAGAGCCATATCGCTGTACAGGACCAGAACCAGGACCAGAACCAGAACAAGGACCGGGATCCAGAACCAGGAGCAGGATCCAGAACCAGGAGCAGGCTCAGGCTCCACAGACCTGTTAGAAGCTTCTACACTGATGTACCAAGCTGGGGTCTCTCTCCAGACGGACGCGCAGCAGGACAAACCCAGCAGAACAACAACCTGAACCTGACCCCAGCCCCAGCAGGACCCCTCCTCGTGGAGCTACAGGTGAAGAGGAGAAGGAGGTGGAGGTGCTCCCTGCTCCTTCTCCAGCATGCTCCTTTCTGCTCCTCAATCTCTGCTGCTCCTCACCCCACTACCATGTTTACATGGACAGTGACTCAGGGTGCCAAAGCCTGCTCCAGCCTTCGACCCTCTTCCCTCCTCCTCCTCCTCTTCCTCCTCCTCCTCCTCCTCTGCCCCCTGCCCTCTGCCGGGAGCCACCCCGGACCAGGAGCAGCTCTGCTGCGGTTACCGCGGGTGACCAACTCCAGCTCCTCGTCGGCAACGGTCGTCGGGCGGCACGTTCGCAGCAGTTATAACCATCTCCAAGGCGACGTGCGGAAGAGGAAGCTGATCTCCTTTTTTGGGTTCTTCCTTCGCATTGACAAGAACGGCAAAGTCAATGGAACCAAGAACAGAACCGACCACTACAGTGAGTCAACACACACACACACCAACACACACACACACACCAACACACACAGATACACAGTTATTAAGATGGGTTGCCTTATAAAGAGACAGGTGAGGTGAGAGACACAGTGTGCTGATCAGGGATGTGAGTAGCAGCCAGAACCCTGACAGCACCAGGCAGGACTCATCTAGAGGGACTGTGAGAGCAGCTGGACTGGAGACAGAGCGTCCATGTCAGAGGGTCTGGACATCACATAGAGGAACCTCATGTCCATGCTGCTTGAAATAACACCGTGTGTGTATGTGTGTGTGTAGGGGTTATGTGGAGAGTATGTTTGTGTGTATACAGCTACCAGAAGCTCAGTGTATTTTTCCAGAAAGTAGATATACCGGAACCAATTATAAATTGCCCAGAGAAATGTTTCTCTTTTTGAGAAAGGAACGCAAACATGGTGTGCCCCCCCCCCCCCCTCCCCCGCTCCCATGGAGACTGTAGAGGTGTAGAGTTGCTGTAGAGGTGTAGAAGTGCTGTAGAGGTGCTGTAGAGGTGTAGAGGTGCTGTAGAGGTGCTGTAGAGGTGTAGAGGTGCTGTAGAGGTGTAGAGGTGCTGTAGAGGTGGTGTAGAGGTGCTGTAGAGGTGCTGTAGAGGTGGTGTAGAGGTGCTGTAGAGCTGTAGAGCTGTAGAGGTGCTGTAGAGGTGCTGTAGAGGTGTAGAGGTGCTGTAGAGGTGCTGTAGAGGTGCTGTAGAGGTGCTGTAGAGATGTAGAGGTGCTGTAGAGGTGCTGAAGAGGTGCTGTAGAGGTGCTGTAGAGGTGCTGTAGAGGTGTAGAGGTGCTGTAGAGGTGTAGAGGTGCTGTAGAGGTGCGGTAGAGGTGCTGAAGAGGTGCGGTAGAGGTGCTGAAGAGGTGCTGTAGAGGTGTAGAGGTGCTGTAGAGGTGTACAGGTGCTGTAGAGGTGTAGAGGTGCTGTAGAGGTGCTGTAGTTGTGTAGAGGTGCTGTAGAGGTGTAGAGGTGTAGAGGTGCTGTAGAGGTGCTGTAGAGGTGCGGTAGAGGTGCTGAAGAGGTGCTGTAGAGGTGCTGTAGAGGTGTAGAGGTGCTGTAGAGGTGTAGAGGTGTAGAGGTGCTGTAGAGGTGCTGTAGAGGTGCTGTAGAGGTGCGGTAGAGGTGCTGAAGAGGTGCTGTAGAGGTGCTGTAGAGGTGCTGTAGAGGTGCTGTAGAGGTGTAGAGGTGCTGTAGAGGTGCTGTAGAGGTGCGGTAGAGGTGCTGAAGAGGTGCTGTAGAGGTGCTGTAGAGGTGTAGAGGTGCTGTAGAGGTGTAGAGGTGTAGAGGTGCTGTAGAGGTGCTGTAGAGGTGTAGAGGTGCTGTAGAGGTGCTGTAGAGGTGCTGTAGAGGTGTAGAGGTGCTGTAGAGGTGCTGTAGAGGTGTAGAGGTGCTGTAGAGGTGCTGTAGAGGTGCTGTAGAGGTGTAGAGGTGCTGTAGAGGTGCTGTAGAGGTGCTGTAGAGGTGCTGTAGAGGTGCTGTAGAGGTGTAGAGGTGCTGTAGAGGTGCTGTAGAGGTGCTGTAGAGGTGCTGTAGAGGTGTAGAGGTGCTGTAGAGGTGCTGTAGAGGTGCGGTAGAGGTGCTGTAGAGGTGCTGTAGAGGTGTAGAGGTGCTGTAGAGGTGCTGTAGAGGTGCTGTAGAAGTGCTGTAGAGGTGGAGCATCAGACTCTGGCAGGGTGATGTGGTCTGCTAGAGGCAGGAGAACAGAGCTTCATCGTCTAGTGACTCATCATGATTGGGGACGAGTGTGACTAGATCGGTACAGTATCTCTGCAGTATATCTAAAGTACCTCTACAGTATCTCTGCAGTATATCTAAAGTACCTCTTCAGTATCTCTGCAGTATATCTAAAGTACCTCTACAGTATCTCTGCAGTATATATAAAATAGCTCTACAGTATATTTACAGTATATCTGCAGTATATCTAAAGTACCTCTACATTATCTTTACAGTAACTTTGCAGTATATCTAAAATACCTCTACTGTATCTTTACAGTATATTTGCAGTATATCTAAAATACCTCTACAGTATCTTTGCAGTATATCTAAAATACCTCTACAGTATCTTTACAGTATCTTTGCAGTATATCTAAAGTACCTCTACAGTATCTCTGCAGTATATCTAAAGTAACTCTACAGTATCTCTGCTATATATTTAAAGTACCTCTACAGTATCTCTGCAGTATGTCTAAAGTACCTCTACTTTATCTTAATAGTATCTTTGCAGTATATCTAAGGTACCTCTACAGTATCTTTGCAGTATATCTAAAATACCTCTACAGTATTGTTACAGTATCTTTGTAGTATATCTAAAATACCTCTACAGTATCTTTACAGGATCTTTGCAGTATATCTAAAGTACATTACAGTATATTTGCAGTATATCTAAAGTACCTCTACAGTATCTTTACAGTATCTCTGCAGTATATCTAAAATAACTACAGTATCTCTGCTGTATATTTAAAGTACCTCGACAGTATCTCTGCAGTATATCTAAAGTACCTCTACAGTATCGTTACAGTATCTTTGCAGTATATCAAAAATACCTCTACAGTATCTTTACAGTATCTTTGCAGTATATCTAAAGTACCTCTACATTATCTTTACAGTATCTTTGCAGTATATCCAAAGTACCTCTACAGTATCTCTACAGTATCTTTGCAGTATAGCTAAAGTACCTCTACAGTATCTTTGCAGTATATCTAAAGTACCTCTACAGTATCTTTACAGTATCTCTGCAGTATATCTAAAGTACCTCTACAGTATCTCTACAGTATCTTTGCAGTATAGCTAAAGTACCTCTACAGTATCTTTGCAGTATATCTAAAGTACCTCTACAGTACCTCTACAGTATCTCTGCAGTATATCTAAAGTACCTCTACAGTATCTTTGCAGTATATCTAAAGTACCTCTACAGTATCTTTACAGTATCTCTGCAGTATATCTAAAGTACCTCTACAGTACCTCTACAGTATCTCTGCAGTATATCTAAAGTACCTCTACAGTATCTTTAAAAGTATATCTAAAGTACCTCTACAGTATCTTTACAGTATCTCTGCAGTATATCTAAAGTACCTCTACAGTATCTCTACAGTATCTTTGCAGTATATCTGCAGTATATCTAAAGTACCTCTACATTATCTTTACAGTATATCTAAAGTACCTCTACAGTACCTCTACAGTATCTCTGCAGTATATCTAAAGTACCTCTACAGTATCTTTGCAGTATATCTAAAGTACCTCTACAGTATCTTTACAGTATCTCTGCAGTATATCTAAAGTACCTCTACAGTACCTCTACAGTATCTCTGCAGTATATCTAAAGTACCTCTACAGTATCTTTAAAAGTATATCTAAAGTACCTCTACAGTATCTTTACAGTATCTCTGCAGTATATCTAAAGTACCTCTACAGTATCTCTACAGTATCTTTGCAGTATATCTGCAGTATATCTAAAGTACCTCTACATTATCTTTACAGTATATCTAAAGTACCTCTACAGTACCTCTACAGTATCTCTGCAGTATATCTAAAGTACCTCTACAGTATCTTTACAGTATATCTAAAGTACCTCTACAGTATCTTTACAGTATCTCTGCAGTATATCTAAAGTACCTCTACATTATCTTTACAGTATCTCTATGTTGTTTTTCTCCATGATATCTTCATCGTCATCATACCTCCACCATATCTTCATTGTATCTCTCCACTGTATTCATGTCTCCCCTGGGATCCACAGCAGAACATTAGAACTGTGTTCCTCCAGCTCTCTAGGGTGAGCCTGTCATGTTCTACCAGATCCATCTGTACTCTGCATCACCACAAGTCTGTTCTCTGCATGTTCTGGAGAGGTGGTTCCCCCACGCTGGGTTCTGTGTCTGTTCACTGTGAAACATTCTCAACCTCATCCTGTACATTTTATTAGCTCCAGTATCTCCACTTCACCAGCCTGACCAGCACAGAGCAGAACCAGCACCTGGCCTACACACACACACACACACACACACACACACACACACACACACACACACACACACACACACACACACACACACACACGCCCAGGCTGGCCCTGGCCCTAATAAAAGAAAGCTTTGCCATGTGGAGACCATGTGCTTCAGTCTCTGTACTCTCAGGCTGGGTAAAGTCACACACACAGACACACACACACACACACACCTAGACACACACACACACACACACACACACACACACACACACACACACACACACTATGCTCTGAGGCTAGGCCATTTAGGTAGCATGGCTCAGCCAGACATGGCTGAAGGAATTTCAATTAGCGACGCCTCCTCCAGCTTCCTCCCGCCTCCTGGCCCCTTCTGTAGGACCATTAGCACCATGTGACCTGTCAATCAAACCTCTCGCTCCCACGGTAACAGGTCAGAGCTTTGATAGGGGTTCTGTGTATTATAGAAGACAACAGGACAGAGCTGGGTTTGTTGTCATTTATATCACATGCTGAGAGTCAGAGCCATACTTGAATCTTTCATTAAGTGTGTGTGTGTGTGTGTGTGTGTGTGTGTGTGTGTGTGTGTGTGTGTGTGTGTGTGTGTGTGTGTGTGTGTGTGTGTGGGGGGGGGGGGGGGATGATTTGGAGTTAGGTTGTTTATGACTGACCAGTGATTACACAGATGAAAAGCTTGATGACTGAAGTCTCTCTCCAGACATGAATGACAAACACTAACCCTAACCCTCTGTTCTCACCTCAGACTCTATCTCTCTCTATCTCTCTCTATCTCTCTCTCTCTCTCTCTCTCTCTCTCTATCTCTCTCTCTCTCCCTCCCTCCTTTTCTCCCTCTTCCTCCATTTTCTCACCCTCTGTTCCCCACAAACCCTCCCTCACCTCTCCCTCACCTCTCCCTCACCCCTCCCTCACCCCTCCCTCACCCCTCCTTCCCTCTTCACCCATCTCTCACCCCTCCCTCACTCCTCCCTCCCTCACCCCTCACCCATCCCTCCCTCACCCCTCCCTCACTCCTCCCTCCCTCCCTCCCTCCCTCCCTCACCCATCCCTCCCTCACCCCTCCCTCCCTCCCTCCCTCCCTCCCTCCCTCCCTCCCTCCACAATGGGCCCATGCATAGGGAAGGTGTAACCCTATCTTACCATATTGTCTCTCTTCCTTTCACCTCCCATCTGCTGGGGAGCACTCTCAGTTCGGACTGATCAACACACACACACACACACACACACACACACACACACACTCACACTCACACACACATAGAAGTCCCTACACAAAGTCAAACAAACACACATGCACACAGACACACCCTCGGTGACACACACAATCAAACAGGTACCTACACCTTGCCCACACACACACACACACACACATGCATGCACGTACACTAGCAAAGAGACATACACAGTACAGGCACTTATGCACTACACACACACACACACTAAGATATAAATAGACACACATAAACACACACATGTGAATGAGCCACATCTCTGTCTACCCAGGGTTGTGTAGCGAGGTCAGCTCCTCTCCTACCCGCCAGGCCTGACCCCTGACCTCTGATCCTTGAGCCAGAGAGCCTATGAGTGGGCAGGTCACTGTCAGACTAGATGGCCTGGTACTTCCTGTAGGTCAGAAGACAGGGTTAAAGGTCAACCACAGGCACCTGGGTCCTGGATAACCAGAGCTGCTTGATGGTTTTGGGCCCAGATGGACACATTCTGGACAGGAAGCTAGTGTCTGTGTGTGTGTGTGTGTGTGTGTGTGTGTGTGTGTGTGTGTGTGTCTGTGTGTGTGTGTGTGTGTGTGTGTGTCTGTGTGTGTGTGGTTTCATCACTCTACACTACACCCACCTCTCTCTCTACCTCTCTCATTTTCCCCTTCATTCTCTTACTCTCCAATCTCTTTTGTTCTGTGCATTTCTTGCTCTCTCTTACCCTCACCCGCTCTCTTTCTGCCCCATTCCTCCCTCCCTCCCTCCCTCCCTCCCTCCCTCCCCCATGCCTCCCCCCTCTCCTCCCTCCCTCCCTCCCTCCCCCATGCCTCCCCCCTCTCCTCCCTCCCTCCCTCCCTCCCTCCCTCCCCCATACCTCCCCCCTCTCCCCCCTCTCCTCCCTCCCTCCCTCCCCCATGCCTCCCCCCTCTCCTCCCTCCCTCCCCCTCCCTCCCCCATGCCTCCCCCCTCTCCTCCCTCCCTCCCTCCCCCATGCCTCCCCCTCTCCTCCCCCCTCTCCCCCTTCTCCTCCCTCCCTCCCTCCCTCCCTCCCCCATGCCTCCCCCCTCTCCCCCCTCTCCTCCCTCCCTCCCTCCCCCATGCCTCCCCCCTCTCCTCCCTCCCTCCCTCCCTCCCTCTCCTCTCCTCTCCTCTCCTCCCTCCCTCCCACTCAGATGAGTGTAGTCCTGTTCTCGTGGGAATAGTGAAGCTCCCAGGTAGTAAAGTTGAGTTATGAGGAGATCTGGAGGAATCAGAGGTTAGACAGAGGAGCTGTTCATTCCCAACCCTGCACTCTGCTGCTGCAGGACCTCTCTCTACTTCTACCCTTACCTCTCTCTACCCTTTCCTCTCTCTACCTCTCTCTACCTCTACCTCTCCTTACCTCTACCTCTCTCTACCTCTACCTCTACCTCTCTCTACCTCTACCTCTCTCTACCCCTACCTCTCTCTACCTCTACCTCTCTCTACCTCTACCTCTCTCTACCTCTACCTCTCTCTACCTCTACCTCTCTCTACCTCTACCTCTCTCTACCTCTACCTCTCTCTACCTCTACCTCTCTCTACCCCTACCTCTCTCTACCTCTACCTCTCTCTACCTCTACCTCTCTCTACCTCTACCTCTCTCTACCTCTACCTCTCTCTACCTCTACCTCTCCTTACCTCTACCTCTCTCTACCTCTACCTCTCTCTACCTCTACCTCTACCTCTCTCTACCTCTACCTCTCTCTACCTCTACCTCTCTCTACCTCTACCTCTCTCTACCTCTACCTCTTTCTACCTCTACCTCTCTCTACCCCTACCTCTCTCTACCTCTACCTCTTTCTACCTCTACCTCTCTTTATCTCCCTCTCTCTCTCTCCCTCTCTCTCTCTTCCTAGTTCTCCCCCCTTCTCTCTCAGTGTTCCAGCCCTGCTACTGATGTTCTGTACAGACTGGTGAAGTCTGGCCTACCTGCTCTGGGAAATTATGAGAAATCAAATTAGAAGTAAAACATGACAAACTTTTAAAATGTGGCGATGTCCTCCTCTCTGGGTAATACTACAATGTGACAGCATTTGTACTTCCTGAGTTCTGAATTCATGTTGGGGAATTCTGAATAAGACATTCATCAAGTGGTGAGTTCTGCCCATAGCCCTGGTATCAACATAGAGGACCTGCCTTGTTCCTCACCCTACCTCACCCCTCCTCACCCTACCTCACCCTTCCTCCCTAACTCCTCTCTCTGACCCCTTTCTGGAGGTCAGGGCTGAGGTCGATCTTTGACCCTGTTACTGAGAGGAGAGACCTCTCTTGGTCCACCATCCCTGTGTGTGTGTCAGTGTGTGTGTGTGTCAGTGTGTGTGTGTGTCAGTGTGTGTGTGTGTCAGTGTGTGTGTGTGTCAGTGTTTGTGTGTGTGTCAGTGTTTGTGTGTGTCAGTGTTTGTGTGTGTGTCAGTGTTTGTGTGTGTCAGTGTTTGTGTGTGTGTCAGTGTTTGTGTGTGTCAGTGTTTGTGTGTGTCAGTGTTTGTGTGTGTGTCAGTGTTTGTGTGTGTCAGTGTTTGTGTGTGTCAGTGTTTGTGTGTGTCAGTTGGTGGTGCCAGTGTTTGTGTGTGCCAGTGTTTTTGTGTGTCAGTTGGTGGTGCCAGTGTTTGTGTGTGTCAGTGTTTGTGTGTGTGTCAGTGTTTGTGTGTGTCAGTGTTTGTGTGTGTGTCAGTGTTTGTGTGTGTCAGTGTCTGTGTGTGTCAGTGTTTGTGTGTGTCAGTGTGTGTGTGTGTCAGTTGGTGGTGCCATTGCTTGTGTGTGTCAGTGTGTGTGTGTGTGTGTCAGTTGGTGGTGTCAGTGTTTGTGTGTGTCAGTGTGTGTGTGTGTCAGTTGGTGGTGCCAGTGTTTGTGTGTGTCAGTTGGTGGTGCCAGTGTTTGTGTGTGCCAGTGTTTGTGTGTGTCAGTTGGTGGTGCCAGTGTTTGTGTGTGTCAGTGTTTTTGTGTGTCAGTTGGTGGTGCCAGTGTTTGTGTGTGTCAGTGTTTGTGTGTGTGTCAGTGTTTGTGTGTGTCAGTGTTTGTGTGTGTCAGTTGGTGGTGCCAGTGTTTGTGTGTGTCAGTGTGTGTGTGTGTCAGTTGGTGGTGCCAGTGTTTGTGTGTGTCAGTGTTTGTGTGTGTCAGTGTGTGTGTGTGTCAGTTGGTGGTGCCATTGCTTGTGTGTGTCAGTGTGTGTGTGTGTCAGTTGGTGGTGTCAGTGTTTGTGTGTGTCAGTGTGTGTGTGTGTCAGTTGGTGGTGCCAGTGTTTGTGTGTGTCAGTTGGTGGTGCCAGTGTTTGTGTGTGCCAGTGTTTGTGTGTGTCAGTTGGTGGTGCCAGTGTTTGTGTGTGTCAGTGTTTTTGTGTGTCAGTTGGTGGTGCCAGTGTTTGTGTGTGTCAGTGTTTGTGTGTGTGTCAGTGTTTGTGTGTGTCAGTGTTTGTGTGTGTCAGTTGGTGGTGCCAGTGTTTGTGTGTGTCAGTGTGTGTGTGTGTCAGTTGGTGGTGCCAGTGTTTGTGTGTGTCAGTGTTTGTGTGTGTCAGTGTGTGTGTGTGTCAGTTGGTGGTGCCATTGCTTGTGTGTGTCAGTGTGTGTGTGTGTCAGTTGGTGGTGTCAGTGTTTGTGTGTGTCAGTGTGTGTGTGTGTTAGTTGGTGGTGTCAGTGTTTGTGTGTGTCAGTGTGTGTGTGTGTTAGTTGGTGGTGTCAGTGTTTGTGTGTGTCAGTGTGTGTGTGTGTTAGTTGGTGGTGCCAGTGTGGGTTCATAATTCTCCATTCCTTTAAAGTGATCTGAAGCTCAGGATCTGATGGACAGGGGGGCCAGGGGAATAGATGGTATTATTTATTCTGAGTGGTCGACTGACCAGAGTCCCTGAGGGGACTGGAGGCTGGAGGGGGGCCACACACTCTCATGGTGTAGCTGTGTGTGTAGCTGTGTGTGTAGCTGTGTGTGGAGCTGTGTGTGTGTAGCTGTGTGTGGAGCTGTGTGTAGCTGTGTGTGTGTGTGTGTAGCTGTGTGTGTGTAGCTCTGTGTGTAGCTGTGTGTGGAGCTGTGTGTAGCTGTGTGTGTGTGTGTGTAGCTGTGTGTGTAGCTGTGTGTGTAGCTGTGTGTGTAGCTGTGTGTGTAGCTGAGTGTGTAGCTGTGTGTGGAGCTGTGTGTGTGTAGCTGTGTGTGTAGCTGTGTGTGGAGCTGTGTGTGTGTAGCTGTGTGTGTAGCTGTGTGTGTAGCTGAGTGTGTAGCTGTGTGTGTGTAGCTGTGTGTGTAGCTGAGTGTGTAGCTGTGTGTGTAGCTGTGTGTGTGTAGCTGTGTGTGTAGCTGTGTGTAGCTGTGTGTGGAGCTGTGTGTGTAGCTGTGTGTAGCTGTGTGTGTGTAGCTGTGTGTGTAGCTGAGTGTGTAGCTGTGTGTGTAGCTGTGTGTGTGTAGCTGTGTGTGTAGCTGTGTGTGTAGCTGAGTGTGTAGCTGAGTGTGTAGCTGTGTGTGGAGCTGTGTGTGTGTAGCTGTGTGTGGAGCTGTGTGTGTGTAGCTGTGTGTGGAGCTGTGTGTGGAGCTGTGTGTGTGTAGCTGTGTGTGTAGCTGTGTGTGGAGCTGTGTGTGTGTAGCTGTGTGTGTAGCTGTGTGTGTAGCTGAGTGTGGAGCTGTGTGTGGAGCTGTGTGTGTGTAGCTGTGTGTGTAGCTGTGTGTGTAGCTGAGTGTGGAGCTGTGTGTGTGTAGCTGTGTGTGTAGCTGTGTGTGTAGCTGAGTGTGTAGCTGTGTGTGGAGCTGTGTGTGTGTAGCTGTGTGTGTAGCTGTGTGTAGCTGTGTGTGTGTGTGTAGCTGTGTGTGTGTAGCTCTGTGTGTAGCTGTGTGTGTAGCTGTGTGTGTAGCTGTGTGTGTAGATGTGTGTGTGTGTAGCTGTGTGTGTGTGTAGCTGTAGCTGTCATCACTCAGACTTTCTGCCATACTCTGTTCACTCTCCACTACATGGTACAAATCAGACACACATTTCTGAAACATGCGTGTGGTTTGGTTGGGAAAATTTGGACAATGTTCGTCAAGATGTGTGTGTGTGTGTGTGTGTGTGTGTGTGTGCCACTGTGCTGGACTAAACCAGCAGCATCTTGTCCTGAGTCTATCAACAGCTTCACAGTTTGCTCTTCACTTTGTTTCTTTCTTTCTCTCTGACTAATCACCACCTCTCCCTGTACTCAGTCTTTCTCTGAAGTGTTTCAAAATGTCAAACAGATTACGATTCCCAAGGAATTTTAAGTTGGTCATCTTTGTTTTGACAAAGGGGTTTTGAATGCTCGTTGTTTATCTTATGTGGTGAAATAGGAAGGATTCCATCCCTGTGACCCCCAACTACATCCCTCCCTCCCTCCCTCCCTCCCTCCCTCCCTCCCTCCCTCCCTCCCTCCCTCCCTCCCTCCCTCCCTCCCTCCCTCCCTCCCTCCCTCCCTCCCTCCCTCCCTCCCTCCCTCCCTCCCTCCCTCCCTCCCTCCCTCCCTCCCTCCCTCCCTCCCTAGTCTGTGAGCATCTGCAGTCTCTGAATGCTGCTTTTTCAGAATAGACAGATGTCTGTCTGTCTGCCTGCCTGCCTGCCTGCCTGCCTGCCTGCCTGCCTGCCTGCCTGCCTGCCTGTCTGCCTGTCTGTCTGTCTGTTTGTCTATCTGTATGTCTGTTTGTCTATCTGTCTGCCTGTCTGTCTGCCTGTCTGTCTGTCTTTCTGTCTGTCTGCCTGTCTGTCTGTCTGCCTGTCTTTCTGTCGGTCTGTCTGTTTGTCTATCTGTATGTCTGTTTGTCTATCTGTCTGCCTGTCTGTCTGTCTTTCTGTCTGTCTGTCTTTCTGTCGGTCTGTCTGTTTGTCTATCTGTATGTCTGTTTGTCTATCTGTCTGCCTGTCTGTCTGTCTGCCTGCCTGCCTGTCTGTCTTTCTGTCTGTCTGTCTGTCTGTCTGTCTGTCTGCCTGTCTGTCTTTCTGTCGGTCTGTCTGTTTGTCTATCTGTATGTCTGTCTGTCTGTCTATCTGTCTGCCTGTCTGTCTGTCTATCTGTCTGCCTGTCTGTGTGTCTGTCTGTCCATTGTGGTGCTCAGCTTGAACATGACTTAGGCTTATAGTGGGTCCCTGCTGTGTGCTGGTGTCAGGCTGGTGTCAGGCTGTTTTGAAGCTGGTGTCAGGCTGGTTTGAAGCTGGTGTCAGGCTGGTTTGAAGCTGGTGTCAGGCTGGTGTCAGGCTGATTTGAAGCTGGTGTCAGGCTGGTTTGAAGCTGGTGTCAGGCTGGTTTGAAGCTGGTGTCAGGCTGGTTTGAAGCTGGTGTCAGGCTGGTGTCAGGCTGGTTTGAAACTGGTGTCAGGCTGGTTTGAATCTGGTGTCAGGCTGGTTTGAAGCTGGTGTCAGGCTGGTGTCAGGCTGATTTGAAGCTGGTGTCAGGCTGGTTTGAAGCTGGTGTCAGGCTGGTTTGAAGCTGGTGTCAGGCTGGTGTCAGGCTGATTTGAAGCTGGTGTCAGGCTGGTGTCAGGCTGGTTTGAAGCTGGTGTCAGGCTGGTGTCAGGCTGATTTGAAGCTGGTGTCAGGCTGGTGTCAGGCTGGTTTGAAGCTGGTGTCAGGCTGGTGTCAGGCTGGTTTGAAGCTGGTGTCAGGCTGGTGTCAGGCTGGTTTGAAGCTGGTGTCAGGCTGGTTTGAAGCTGGTGTTGGAATTTGGGAACCTGCAGTCAGGGCCAGTGAAACAGCAGGAGGTGGAGCAAGGATCTGATGGGAGAGCAGAGCCAGGACACTGCTGCCTGTACACACACACACACACACACACACACACACACACACACACACACACACACACACACAGAAACACACACATACACACACTGCCAACTGTACACACACACTGCTGCCTGTACACACACACACACACACACACACACAGAAACACACACGCATACACACACTGTCACCTGTACACACACACGCACTGCTGCCTGAACACACACTGCTGCCTGTACACACACACACAGAAACACACACGCATACACACACTGCCACCTGTACACACACACACATACACACACTGCTACCTGTACACACACACACTCACACACACACCGACACACTCATACACTGTCACCTGTAGACACACACACACACAGACACACAAACACACTGCCACCAGTACACACACAGACACACACAGACTGTCCTAAAAACACACACTGCCAACTTTACCCTGGACACACACACACACTGCCACCTTTTGCCTGGGGACACCAACACACATACATGTACACACATCAACTCTCTCACACACACTCACTCACACACAAACACCATTTCCTAATTAGCTGGCATTCCAGTGTTGTAGGTTCAAACGTTCTGCATGTCCAGATGCAGTCCTGGTCTAAATGCAAGGCTCCCACATGGCCTTTGAAGCCTCCATTAACTCTCACCCTACACCATCTGTACGTGTGTGTGTGTGTGTGTGTGTGTGTGTGTGTGTGTGTGTGTGTACGTGGTGGTATTAAACCCAGGCCTCCAGTATTAAAGCCTACATTACTCAGGTTTACTCCAGTTTACTCCAGTTTACTCCAGCTGAACACACATCTTTCATTGCTGGTTTCTTTGCTGGTTCATCATATGAAGCAACACACCAACACACACACAGCCACCTCTGCTTGGTGTGTGTGTGTCTATCTGTCTCCTGGTGTGTGTGTGTGTGTCTTCTGGTGTGTGTGTGTGTGTGTGTGTCTCCTGGTGTGTGTGTGTGTGTCTCCTGGTGTGTGTGTGTGTCTCCTGGTGTGTGTGCGTGTCTCCTGGTGTGTGTGTGTCTTCTGGTGTGTGTGTGTGTGTGTGTCTCCTGGTGTGTGTGTGTGTGTCTATGTGTCTCCTGGTGTGTGTGTGTGTCTCCTGGTGTGTGTGTCTGTGTCTCCTGGTGTGTGTGTCTCCTGGTGTGTGTGTGTGTGTGTTTGTAATGACACAGTTGGTTTCAGGTTTCAAACCACAGCTCACAGTGATGAACATGTGTTGGGAACTCTCCATGGAGAATATGGGAAACACTGCCCCCCCCCCCCCCACCATGTTGCAGTCTACCTCCACACACCCCAGAAAAAATATAACCTACCCACAATGCACTGTGTGTGTTTCTGTGCTTCTCTCGCCCATCCCATGGACCCTCACGTTTCCACCAATAGGACGCCTCGTCCATCACCCTGTCGCCAGCTCTATGCAAATGTATGTTGTTGTTTAAGACTCAGCCATCGGAAAAAAAAAGGTTTCCCAGATGAAACCCAAGTCTGTGGATGTCTGAGCTGATAAAGATCTGCCCCCCTGAACAGCTGGGCAACATGCAAACTAGCTGCAGAGAAGGAGGGCTTCCTGACCCACAGCTGCTGAGACTGCTCAGTAGGGACCAGGCTGATCTGATCCAGGACCAGGCTGTTCTGATCTAGGACCAGGCTGATCTGATCCAGGACCAGGCTGATCTGATCTAGGACCAGGCTCATCTGATCCAGGACCAGGCTGTTCTGATCTAGGACCAGGCTGTTCTGATCTAGGACCAGGCTCATCTGATCCAGGACCAGGCTGTTCTGATCTAGGACCAGGCTCATCTGATCCAGGACCAGGCTATTCTGATCCAGGACCAGGCTGATCTGATCCAGGACCAGGCTGTTCTGATCTAGGACCAGGCTGTTCTGATCTAGGACCAGGCTGATCTGATCCAGGACCAGGCTGTTCTGATCTAGGACCAGGCTGTTCTGATCTAGGACCAGGCTCATCTGATCCAGGACCAGGCTGTTCTGATCTAGGACCAGGCTCATCTGATCCAGGACCAGGCTGTTCTGATCTAGGACCAGGCTGATCTGATCCAGGACCAGGCTGTTCTGATCTAGGACCAGGCTGTTCTGATCTAGGACCAGGCTGATCTGATCCAGGACCAGGCTGTTCTGATCCAGGACCAGGCTGTTCTGATCTAGGACCAGGCTGTTCTGATCTAGGACCAGGCTGTTCTGATCTAGGACCAGGCTGTTCTGATCCAGGACCAGGCTGTTCTGATCTAGGACCAGGCTGATCTGATCCAGGACCAGGCTGTTCTGATCTAGGACCAGGCTGATCTGATCCAGGACCAGGCTGTTCTGATCTAGGACCAGGCTGTTCTGATCTAGGACCAGGCTGATCTGATCCAGGACCAGGCTGTTCTGATCTAGGACCAGGCTGTTCTGATCTAGGACCAGGCTGATCTGATCTAGGACCAGGCTCATCTGATCCAGGACCAGGCTGATCTGATCCAGGACCAGGCTGTTCTGATCTAGGACCAGGCTGTTCTGATCCAGGACCAGGCTGTTCTGATCTAGGACCAGGCTATTCTGATCCAGGACCAGGCTGTTCTGATCCAGGACCAGGCTGTTCTGATCCAGGACCAGGCTGTTCTGATCTAGGACCAGGCTGTTCTGATCTAGGACCAGGCTATTCTGATCCAGGACCAGGCTGTTCTGATCTAGGACCAGGCTATTCTGATCCAGGACCAGGCTATTCTGATCCAGGACCAGGCTGTTCTGATCTAGGACCAGGCTGATCTGATCCAGGACCAGGCTGTTCTGATCTAGGACCAGGCTATTCTGATCCAGGACCAGGCTGTTCTGATCTAGGACCAGGCTATTCTGATCCAGGACCAGGCTATTCTGATCCAGGACCAGGCTGTTCTGATCCAGGACCAGGCTGTTCTGATCTAGGACCAGGCTATTCTGATCCAGGACCAGGCTGATCTAATCCAGGACCAGGCTGTTCTGATCCAGGACCAGGCTGTTCTGATCTAGGACCAGGCTGTTCTGATCCAGGACCAGGCTGTTCTGATCTAGGACCAGGCTGTTCTGATCTAGGACCAGGCTGTTCTGATCCAGGACCAGGCTGTTCTGATCTAGGACCAGGCTCATCTGATCCAGGACCAGGCTGTTCTGATCTAGGACCAGGCTGATCTGATCCAGGACCAGGCTGTTCTGATCTAGGACCAGGCTGTTCTGATCTAGGACCAGGCTGTTCTGATCTAGGACCAGGCTCATCTGATCCAGGACCAGGCTGTTCTGATCTAGGACCAGGCTGTTCTGATCCAGGACCAGGCTGTTCTGATCTAGGACCAGGCTGTGGAGGAGCAAGGACAGGGGAGGGGGTCCCGGCTCCCCCAGGAGAGGAGCAAGGACAGGGGAGGGGGGTCCCGGCTCCCCCAGGAGAGGAGCAAGGACAGGGGAGGGGGTCCCGGCTCCCCCAGGAGAGGAGCCAGGACAGGGGAGGGGGTCCCGGCTCCCCCAGGAGAGGAGCAAGGACAGGGGAGGGGGTCCCGGCTCCCCCAGGAGAGGAGCAAGGACAGGGGAGGGGGTCCCGGCTCCCCCAGGAGAGGAGCAAGGACAGGGGAGGGGGTCCCGGCTCCCCCAGGAGAGGAGCAAGGACAGGGGAGGGGGTCCTGGTTTGTCTCTCAGCAGAGGAGGGTGTTTAGTATTCTGGCTCCTGCAGCCTTGGCAGGCAGCTCTCAAGGTCCCTTTCTATATACAGCAAGCTGACACATAGGAGGAAGGTGTGTGTGTGTGTGTGTGTGTGTGTGTGTGGTAATATTGACAAGATGTGATAACTTCAGATGTGTTCCTCAGCCAAATGAACAAGATGTGGAGGGTGGAGGAGGTGGGAGAGGGTGTGAGAGGGAGGGAGGGAGAGGGTAGGAGAGAGCGGGAGGATGGGAGAGGGTGGGAGAGGGTGGGAGAGGGTGTGAGAGGGAGGGAGGGAGAGGGTAGGAGAGAGCGGGAGGATGGGAGAGGGTGTGAGAGGGTGTGAGAGGGTGGGAGAGGGTGGGAGAGTGTGGGAGGGAGAGGGTAGGAAAGGGCGGGAGGGTGGTAGAGGGTGGTAGAGGGTGAGAGAGGGTGGGAGAGGGTGGGAGAGGGTGTGAGAGGGTGGGAGAGGGTGGAAGAGGGTATGAAAGGGTGTGAAAGGGTGAGAGAGGGTGTGAGAGGGTGTGAGAGGGTGGGAGAGGGTGGGAGAGAGTGAGACAAGAGTCCATCTACACATGTTGGGTTAGATTTCATGCTAACTCCAGTCAGAACTCATTGGCTGAAACTAGAACCAGTTATCGCTCGCTATCTCTACTGTCGCCAATAGCCTGTGTAACATTGAGTTAGCGGCCCATGCTGGCTTCAGTGATGTCCCTCCACCTATGCCCAGCTGTTTGTGCTTATCTGGACCAGGGGTTTTAGAGTGATGTATTAATGACAGCAGCTCCCCAGCCCAGGTGGGTGAAGGGGCACAAGCTACACTTAACTTATCTCAACCCAAATATTCTAGAAATGTACCAGGAGCTCACTGAGAACCACAATCTGGATCAAATTACACCATTAACACACATTAGGACATGCACATACACACACACAAACTAAACACACACAAATACATACCTGCATACTGAAAAATACCAAACACATGCACGCACACACACACGTTAGCTGTGTGGTCATTTGTGAGAAATTGTAATTCCTGAATTTAATTTCCCTTGCCTCTGCCTTCCTCCCAGCGCTCTCAGCATCATAATAACAGTTTCTGTGATCTTTGAATATCAAACCTCACAAAGCTAAGAATAAAGATCCTGGTTAATTGCCAAAGACAATGGGAAGGACTCTGACATACACACACACACATGCACACACACACACACACACACACACACACACACACACACACACACACACACACACACACACACACACACACACACACACACACACACACACACACACACACAGATAACTGACAGATCATCAGATCACCAGACCAGTAGAGCTCCAGACCAGTAGAGCTCCAGACAAGTAGGGCAGCAGACCAGTAGAGCTCCAGACCAGTAGAGCTCCAGACCAGTAGAGCTCCAGACCAGTAGAGCTCCAGACCAGTAGGGCAGCAGACCAGTAGAGCTCCAGACCAGTAGAGCTCCAGACCAGTAGAGCTCCAGACCAGTAGGGCAGCAGACCAGTAGAGCTCCAGACCAGTAGAGCTCCAGACCAGTAGAGCTCCAGACCAGTAGAGCTCCAGACCAGTAGGGCAGCAGACCAGTAGAGCTCCAGGCCAGTAGAGCTCCAGACCAGTAGAGCTCCAGACCAGTAGGGCAGCAGACCCAGGCTCTGTGTCCAGGCTCAGGCTCTGTCTGAGCAGCCTGGATCTCTGAGTGTCTGGCCTGTGGACTGATCTGCCTGGAAGACCGACCACCAGCTGAGCTCTCTAGCAGTTGAGCTCTCCACCAGCTGAGCTCTCCACCAGCTGAGCCTCCAGCAGGTGCTCAGACCTGGGACAACACAGAGACACGACTCACAACTGTCACCTGCACCACCTGAGTGTGTGTGAGTGTGAGTGTGAGTGTGTGTGTGTGTGTGTGTGTGTGTGTGTGTGTGTGTGTGTGTGTGTGTGTGTGTGTGTGTGTGTGTGTGTGTGTGTGTGTGTGTGTGTGTGTGTGTGTGTGTGAGTACGAGTGTTTTGAACGGAAAGAGGAAAGAAATGAGAAGACAGAACATGAATTTCACTGTATGTCTCTCTGGTACTAGAGAGAGAGAGAGAAAGAAAGGGAGGGAGAGAGAGAGAGAGGAAGGGAGAGAGACGGAGAGAGACGAATAGAGAGAGACGGAGAGAGACGAATAGAGAGAGAGAGGAAGGGAGAGAGAGAGACGGAGAGAGAGAGAGACGAAGAGAGAGAGAGAGGAAGGGAGAGAGAGAGAGAGAGAAAGGGAGAGAGAGAGAGCAGAAGAGAAGAAGGGAGAGAGAGCAGAAGGGAGAGAGAGCGGAAGGGAGAGAGAGAGAGAGGAAGGGATAGAGAGAGAGCAGCAGGGAGAGAGAGAGAGAGAGGAAGGGATAGAGAGAGAGAGCAGCAGGGAGAGAGAGAGAGACAGAGACAGAGACAGAGAGAGAGAGGAAGGGAGAGAGAGAGAGAGAGAGAGAGAGGGGGAGGAAGGGAGAGAGAGAGAGGAAGGGAGAGAGAGAGAGAGAGAGAGGGGGAGGAAGGGAGAGAGAGAGACAGAGACAGAGAGAGAGAGAGAGAGAGAGAGAGGAAGGGAGAGAGAGAGAGAGCAGCAGGGAGAGAGAGAGAGACAGAGACAGAGACAGAGAGAGAGAGGAAGGGAGAGAGAGAGAGAGACAGAGACAGAGACAGAGACAGAGAGAGAGAGAGAGAGAGAGGAAGGGAGAGAGAGAGAGACAGAGAGAGAGAGAGAGAGAGAGAGAGAGAGAGAGGAAGGGTGAGAGAGAGAGAGACAGAGAGAGAGAGAGACAGAGACAGAGAGAGAGAGAGAGGAAGGGAGAGAGAGAGAGAGAGAGAGGAAGGGAGAGAGAGAGAGAGACAGAGACAGAGAGAGAGAGGAAGGGAGAGAGAGAAAGAGAGAGACAGAGACAGAGAGAGAGAGAGAGAGAGAGAGGAAGGGAGAGAGAGAGACAGAGAGAGAGAGAGACAGAGACAGAGACAGAGAGAGAGAGAGAGAGAGAGAGGAAGGGAGAGAGAGAGAGCTTCATTCTGATCCCAGGGAGGTCATAACAATCTGTCCAGGCCGGCGACACATTCCCCATTTTAGACATCAGAGGAGAGACGGTGGTCAACATCAATAACAGGTTTACAGAATAATCAGCATGGCTAATCTCTGTCATTTCAGGAGTTTTTTTCTGCATTTCTCGTTGCTGTCTAAACGTGTTCATATTTTACACCATACTCTCTTTCCTTTCCATTCATCCCTCCATCCCTACAGACTCCACATAATCTCTTCCTACTCATCTCTGTCCATCCAGCGCTCTCTCCCTCCCCTCAGTCCCTCCACAGGGCCCAGCTAAGCCACACTAACTCCTCACAGCTTTATGGCTTTCAGTAATTGACGTTGGGATCGAGAATGAAAGGCAGTTGCTGACCACAGCTTTAACAAGCGATTGGTTCAGGGAGGCTTTGGGGATTCAGGAGGAGTGATAGGAGCCTGGCTGGAGGAGACGCACCCTGGCTGGAAAAGACGCACAGAAACACAAACATGAGGGGCAGCTGGTTTTTCCTGGCTCACGCCTCGTACTCAGAGGGTCCAGGGGCTGGCATCTCCCTGGACCACAGGACAGGCAGACACAGCCAGGGAGGCAGGAGAGGGGCAGGAGAGGGGGAGGAGAGGGGGAGGAGGGGGGGAGGAGGAGGGCTTGAGAGAGTAGCAGAGGTTAGAGAGGACTGAGGTGAGGTTAGGCAGTGGATGTGGGGGAGGGTTGAGAAAATACGACCCAAAATGTGATATATTGCTATGTCTGTCTGTGTGTGTCTGTCTGTGTGTGTGTGTTTTTATTTGTCATAAATAGGGCCAACAGTCCTTAACCATGCACACATGACAGTGATTGTGTCCGACAGTTTAACAGTATCTAACAGCATTGTGCGCTTGTGTGTTGAAGCTGTGTTGGAGATCAAGTCGGTGGATGTGGGCGTGGTGGCGATTAGGGGTCTCCATAGCAACTACTACCTGGCCATCAGCAAGAAAGGAGATCTATATGGAGCGGTGAGTACGAGCTAACGCAGTCATCCAACCACCTCTACTACACTGAGCCTCCCTGGTTCGAATCCCTCTCTGCTCCCTCTCCTTCCTCAGAGGGACTTTGGTGAAGACTGTCGTCTGACGGAGCGGATCGAGGAGAACCGCTACAACACGTACGCATCAGCAGAGTGGAGGAACAGGAAGAAGCACATGTTCGTGGGGCTCAACGCCAACGGCAAGCCCATGAAGGGCAAGAAGACCCGCAGAAAGAACACCACCACCCACTTCCTGCCCCTGTCTGCTCTTCCTGCACTACGGGTGTAACCACAGCAACGGAGGGGGAGGGGGAGGGGGGGGGGGTGTAATCGCAGCCATGGACAGCAGCGGAGGGAGGGAGGGGGGGGGGGGTAACCACAGCAACGAGTGGTGGAAGCCATTGAACAAGCCCTTGAGGAGGGTTAAGTGCACTGAGGGAAGCCTAGACGAGGACAGGACCTCGACCCCAGGGGGCCCCTGGGGGCCAAGCGTGACACACGTCACACGGACAAACTGATTGGTCGGTCTGACTTTGGGAGAATCAGTCAAACAATGTCCTATATTTGTTCCTAAGTTATAAAGTTTTAAGCTGGCACAGGAGAAAATATCAAATTTTTCTGTGCCAAATGTACTATTATTATTATTAATATTATTAGTAGTATTCTTTAATGAAAAAGTCTAATGTAAATTCTGCAGCAGAGACAGACAGACGATTGATGAAGAGGAGGGAGGAAGCACAGGTATCAACGCTGTACCAGCTAAGATAGTCAGCCAGGGCAGGCTGACAGAAGTTGGACTACAATTCCCATCATGTTCTCTAATGTCAAGTCTGCTACAGGCCAGTTCCACACAGTTATTCCAAGACTGCCTCTAGTCTGGGGAAGAGGGCGGGGCCATGCCAGTAGGGGGTGGGGCTAAGAACCGGAGAAGATAGTAGCATCACATAAACAACTCTAATAATATCATTACTAACAACATGAACATTCACTGTGTTGGGTTAATTCCTTTGTTTTGATCTGACTGCTTTTAAATAAATTATTTATTTTATGTGATATTTAAAGAAACAAAAGAACAAAAAAACAGGAAAGGACAAATTCTTTTATAACATTTAAGCTCTTCTTTTTGATTACTAATCGATGGTTTAAACATAAATAAAGTAAATATATTTCTCTTTATACATTTGATGGTCTTGTCTTGGATCCCTGTAACAAACATACAGCAGTACCAGGGTCACAGTGACACACACACACAGTAACACACACAGTAACACACACACACACACACACACACAGTAACACACAGACACACACACACACACACACACACACACACACACAGTAACACACACAGTGACACACAGACACACACACACACACACACACACACACACACACACACACAGACACAGACACACACAGACACACACAGACACAGACACACACACACACACACACACAGACACACACACACACACAGACTGTGTCAGGAGGGAGCCAGGAGAAGCAGAGGGCATCTGGTAAAGCAGAAACACCCACCTTGTTTAGGACCTGATTCTAATTAAGCATGACGTCATGTTTCTGTCTTGTTTCTTTCTTTCTCTCTCTCTGTCTCTCTCTCTCACTCTGTCTCTCTCTCTCTCTCTGTCTCTCTCTCTGTCTCTCTGTCTGTCTCTCTCTCTCTCTCTCTCTCTCTCTCTCCTCTCTCTCTCTCTCTCTCTCTGTCTCTCTCTCTCTCTCTCCCTCTCTCTGTCTCTCTCTCTGTCTCTCTCTCTCTCTCTCTCTGTCTCTCTCTCTCTCTCTCTCTCTCTCTCTCTCTCTCTCTCTCCCTCCCTCTCTCTCTCGCTTCAACCTCCCAGATCAGTTCCAGCAATTAGCAAGATCAGGACAGAGTAACACACAAACACACAAACACACACACACACACAAACACACACACATATGCTCCCTCACACATACAGAACCCCTGCGCTCCAGCATGTGTGTGTGTGTGTGTGTGTGTGTTTCAGAGTTCTTCCTCCTCGTAGCTGCGCCTGCCTGCCCTAACAGACATGGTGGAGGGGGAGTAAGTATGATGCAGAGAGGCAGCGCTCTCTTTCATCCTGGACTCTATTCAGCCAGTGTTTATATGATTACTTGGGTGTTCTGTAAACCACATATCAGCTACAATTAGACTGAACCTGGTGTGATGCTCAGCTTCCTCTCTGGGGAGTTCAAGGGCCCACATTCCTCAGACGAGCTGGTCTGTTGAGGTCTGAGGCTGGAGATGTCGGCTGGTGAAACATGGATACGACTTGACCCTGTTCTTAAGAGAGGACATTAGAAAAACAACGAACATACATGAAGAATGTTTTTCTCTCTCTCTGTGAACAGCATGAAATATTAAAGCAGGATTATACTGGGCTCATGAAAGTCATTATTCTGTTTAAACATGAGAGTTCAAGACCCTAATAACACTTTATTCAAGGTATTTAAACGTTAATATGCAGGTCAAGAGTCATTCAGCTGTTCCCAGAAATCAGGTTCTCTTTCTCTTGGTGAATCAGGTTGTTTGGTTAGGTTAGGGTTGTGTTTGGGTTAGGGTAAGGGTTAGGATTGTGTTTGGGTTAGGGTTAGGGTAAGGGCTGTGTTTGGGTTAGGGTAAGGGTTGTGTTTGGGTTAGGGTAAGGGTTGTGTTTGGGTTAGGGTTTGGGTTGTGTTTGGGTTAGGCTAAGAGTTAGTGTTGTGTTTGTGTAAGGGTTGTGTTTGAGTTAGGGTTGTGTTTGGGTTAGGGTTGTGTTTGGGTTAGGGTTGTGTTTGGGTTAGGGTTGTATTTGGGTTAGGGTTGTGTTTGTGTAAGGGTTGTGTTTGAGTTAGGGTTGTGTTTGGGTTAGGGTTGTGTTTGGGTTAGGGTTGTGTTTGGGTTAGGGTTGTATTTGGGTTAGGGTTGTGTTTGTGTAAGGGTTGTGTTTGGGTTGTGTTTGGGTTAGGGTTGTGTTTGGGTTAGGGTTAGACCCAGGGAGTTCCTTTAAGACAGGAGACCAGGATAAGCAGGGACAGGAGATGAGGATCTGAGGAGATGAGGAGCTGAGCAGATGAGGAGCTGAGCAGATGAGGAGCTGAGGAGATGAAGAGCTGGGGAGCTGAGCAGATGGGGAGCTGAGGAGCTGAGGAGCTGAGGAGCTGAGGAGCTGGAGGACTGGACAAGAGCTAGGGTCAGAGGTCAGTTCAGAAGTCAGGGTCCAGGTCCAAATTCAGGTCTGACTTAATCTTCCGTGGACTTGAGTTCCAGTGCAGCAGGTGAGTCAAACATTTGCCTCTGCTTGAGGTCAGATCTGTTCAGCGCCTCAGAAAGTGGGGGGAGGGGAGGGGAGGGGGGGGAGGGAGGGGAGGGGAGGGGGGGGGGAGGGAGGGGGGAGGGGGAGAGGGGGGGCAGGCTGCTTGTCAGCCAGCCAGTCAGCCAGCAGGTGACATACTGATGAAGTCTGAAGGTAAATACAGACCTGTTACTGTTGGCTGTCTGACACTGGCTTGATTTAGGATTGAACCAGGAGCTCAGGGAGTTAAGATCTGTGCCAGGGTGGATGATTAAGTCCTGTCCAGCCCCCCCTCCTCCACACACACACACACACACACCCCACACACACACACACACACACACCCACACACACACAAACACACACACACACACACATACACACACACACCCACCCCACACACACACACACCCACCACACACACACACACACACACACACACACACACACACACACCCCACACACGCACACACCCCACACACACACACACACACAGATGCATACACGCACGCACGCACACACACACACACACACACACACACAGATGCATACACGCGCGCACGCACACACACACACACCCCACACACACACACACCCCACACACACACACACTCCACACACACGCACTCACAGACACACACAGATGCATACACGCACGCACAGACACACACATGCACATGGGCACACACACATGCACACACACCCTGTGCCCAGCCCCCACGGCTGTGTTCAGCCAGCATGGCCAACATGAGCAGTGGCATAACAGCTAATGCTGCTTAACTTATGGGCTGACTGTGTCCATTAACCACATGATAAGCTCTGTACTAATACGATTGTTTTGAATAACAGTGTGTGGGCTGATTCAAGCAGAACAGACTGATAGTAATTGGTTGAGCAAATCGCTGCTCTGAAGACCAACACTGCTTCATTACTTTGATGAAGGCACATTGGAGACCTGGTGGTTTGGGGAGTTTCCAGATCCTAGCCATGGAAGCTTGTGTGTGTACGTGTGTGTGTGTGTGTCTACGTGTGTGTGTCTACATGTGTTTGTGTGTCTACGTGTGTGTGTCTATACGTGTGTGTGTCTACGTGTGTGTGTCTACGTGTGTGTGTCTACGTGTGTGTGTCTACGTGTGTGTGGTGTGTCTACGTGTGTGTGTGTCTACGTGTGTGTGTGTCTACGTGTGTGTGTGTCTATGTGTGTGTGTGTCTACGTGTGTGTGTGTCTACGTGTGTGTGTGTGTCTATGTGTGTGTGTGTCTACGTGTGTGTGTGTCTACGTGTGTGTGTGTCTATGTGTGTGTGTGTCTACGTGTGTGTGTGTCTACCTGTGTTTGTGTCTGTCTACAAGTGTGTGTGTCTACGCGTGTGTGTGTGTCTACATAACCTCAGCATACTTGTCCCGCTGATGTTGGAGAGTGCTACATGCATTCATTTTATACCAGAATGTGTTTATAGTACAGTACGTGCTTAGCATCTTAGCTTAGTTAGCTTCATTCATCCCCTCCAGTCATTTACCTCCATAAATGAATGTTTTTTCTATCCGTTCCTAAGCATGGGTAAAGATCACATTGATTTAATTTGAGTAGCTAATGCATGCCAGCCTCTTCAACACTGCAGCGTCCAGCATCAACTGATCAAAATAACAGAATAAACCCCAAGAACTACTCCAAGTGGGCGGGGCTAGTATGAGTCTATTGTTTACATTTAGTGTTATCATATGATACGGTGCAACAGAGAGGAGTGGAAACCATGTGTCCATGCTTAAAACAGTCCAATGAAAGAGCTGTCAACTCTGCAGGAGACGTGTGCTGCTTCAAACCAGCCTGTCCCAGCCCACACCTCACCTCCACACCTCCAAACCTCCGAACCTCTTCACCTCCACACCTCCGAACCTCTTCACCTCCACACCTACCACCTCCACACCTCCTCACCTCCACACCTCCTCACCTCCACACCTCCGAACCTCCGAACCTCCGAACCTCTTCACCTCCACACCTCCGAACCTCCGAACCTCTTCACCTCCACACCTCCACACCTCCACACCTCTTCACCTCCTCACCTCCACACCTACTCACCTCCACACCTACTCATCTACTCACCTCCTCACCTCCTCACCTCCATACCTCCTCAACTCCTCACCTCCTCACATCCACACCTACTCACCTCCACACCACCACACCTCCTCACCTCCACACCTCCTCACCCCCACACCTACTCACCTCCACACCTCCTCACCTCCACACCTACTCACCTCCACACCTACTCACCTCCACACGTACTCACCTCCACACCTCCTCACCTCCACACCTACTCACCTCCTCACCTCCACACCTCCTCACCTCCACACCTCCTCACCTCCACACCTACTCACCTCCTCACCTCCACACCTACTCACCTCCACACCTCCTCACCTCCACACCACCACACCTCCTCACCTCCACACCTCCTCACCCCACACCTCCTCACCTCCACACCTACTCACCTCCACACCTACTCACCTCCACACCTACTCACCTCCACACCTCCTCACCTCCACACCTACTCACCTTCACACCTACTCACCTCCACACCTACTCACCTCCACACCACCACACCTCCTCACCTCCACACCTCCTCACCTCCACACCTCCTCACCTCCACACCTACTCACCTCCACACCACCACACCTCCTCACCTCCACACCTCCACACCTACTCACCTCCACACCTACTCACCTCCACACCTCCACACCACAACACCTTCTCACCTCACCTCCACCCCACCAACCTCCTTACCTCTGCACCTCCATACCTCACTTTCTCACCTCCACACCTCCTAACTTCCTCACCTCCTTACTTCCAAACCTCACCTCCACACCTCCTAACCTCCACAACTCCTAACCTCCACACCTCCACACCTCACCCCCTCCACACCCCCACATCTCCACTCCTCCACACCTAACACACCCCAACCAACACATCCACACCTCCCCCAAATCCGAAACTATTGACTAATGTGGTGTTTTTAGCCACTTTACCATCGACCAGATCTACTACTGAGCTTAAGGAGGGAACCAGCATCCCAGTGTTGTGATGTTCCAGACCGGGGTTAGAACCAGCTGGTGGGACAGAGTGTGACAAGCCTGGAGGAAGACGGGCTGAACTGTGACCCTGGTTTTCCAGATGTTTGGAGGATGTCAGAGCAGCGCCTCTCTGTCAGGGGCTTAAGAGAGGCTTGTGGTGGGCAGATGATCCTGATAACACAGGGTACCAGGTGGAACATGGCTTTGTGGTTCTGGGTAGAACATGGTGTTGTGGTTCTAGGTAGAACATGGTGTTGTGGTTCTAGGTAGAACATGGTGTTGTGGTTCTAGGTAGAACATGGTGTTGTGGTTCTAGGTAGAACATGGTGTTGTGGTTCTAGGTAGAACATGGTGTTGTGGTTCTGGGTAGAACATGGTGTTGTGGTTCTAGGTAGAACATGGTGTTGTGGTTCTAGGTAGAACATGGTGTTGTGGTTCTAGGTAGAACATGGTGTTGTGGTTGTGGTAGTCTTTGAGCTCCATAAGTCTGCTGTTAACCTCCAAGTGTTTAGGATAATGTGAAGGACATGGCTAGACTGTTGATCAGGGCAAAGACTGTGGGTTGGGTGTTGTGTTGTGGTTATGAGTGGGGGGTTGTGGGGAGGTTGTGGTTATGAGTGGGGGGTTGTGGGGAGGTTGTGGTTATGAGTGGGGGGTTGTGGGGAGGTTGTGGTTATGAGTGGGGGGTTGTGGGGAGGTTGTGGTTATGAGTGGGGGGTTGTGGGGAGGTTGTGGTTATGAGTGGGGGGTTGTGGGGAGGTTGTGGTTATGAGTGAGGGGTTGTGGGGAGGTTGTGGTTATGAGTGGGGGGTTGTGGGGAGGTTGTGTTTATGAGTGAGGGGTTGTGGGGAGGTTGTGTTTATGAGTGGGGGGTTGTGGGGAGGTTGTGGTTATGAGTGGGGGGTTGTGGGGAGGTTGTGGTTATGAGTGGGGGGTTGTGGGGAGGTTGTGGTTATGAGTGGGGGGTTGTGGGGAGGTTGTGGTTATGAGTGGGGGGTTGTGGGGAGGTTGTGGTTATGAGTGGGGGGTTGTGGGGAGGTTGTGGTTATGAGTGGGGGGTTGTGGGGAGGTTGTGGTTATGAGTGGGGGGTTGTGGGGAGGTTGTGGTTATGAGTGGGGGGTTGTGGGGAGGTTGTGGTTATGAGTGGGGGGTTGTGGGGAGGTTGTGGTTATGAGTGGGGGGTTGTGGGGAGGTTGTGGTTATGAGTGGGGGGTTGTGGGGAGGTTGTGGTTATGAGTGGGGGGTTGTGGGGAGGTTGTGGTTATGAGTGAGGGGTTGTGGGGAGGTTGTGGTTATGAGTGGGGGGTTGTGGGGAGGTTGTGGTTATGAGTGGGGGGTTGTGGGGAGGTTGTGGTTATGAGTGGGGGGTTGTGGGGAGGTTGTGGTTTGGAGCCTTGGGTTCAGGCAGTGCCGTGGTGTTCAGTGTGACCACAGTTCTGAGAGAAGAAGAACAACAGTGCTGGAGATCTTCAGGGCTGTGTTGCATCATCTCCAAACACCAGCAGACATCTGGACCTTCCATTATATTCTCCTTTATCACCTGCTCTCTTCTCCAGCAAAACAAGTCTGCTTCATGTCTCCCTGACAGACACAGGGCCCATGTTGCTAATCACACCCAGCGAGCGCGCGGGGAGGATGCATTCTGTAATGAACGTGTGTTAGTGTGGGTCTCTGTCCGAGTGTGTAGCTTCAGTGATAACTGTTTCAACACTTTTTCTTTCCCTTTCATCACTGACATAAATAACTGAAGCTTTGCAGCCCTGAGAGCAGTGCTGTGTTATGGGGTGGTTATGTTAGTCTGGGAGGGGCTGAGAGCAGTGCTGTGTTATGGGGTGGTTATGTTAGTCTGGGAGGGGCTGAGAGCAGTGCTGTGTTATGGGGTGGTTATGTTAGTCTGGGAGGGGCTGGGAGCAGTGCTGTGTTATGGGGTGGTTATGTTAGTCTGGGAGGGGCTGGGAGCAGTGCTGTGTTATGGGGTGGTTATGTTAGTCTGGGAGGGGCTGGGAGCAGTGCTGTGTTATGGGGTGGTTATGTTAGTCTGGGAGGGGCTGAGAGCAGTGCTGTGTTATGGGGTGGTTATGTTAGTCTGGGAGGGGCTGGGAGCAGTGCTGTGTTATGGGGTGGTTATGTTAGTCTGGGAGGGGCTGGGAGCAGTGCTGTGTTATGGGGTGGTTATGTTAGTCTGGGAGGGGCTGAGAGCAGTGCTGTGTTATGGGGTGGTTATGTTAGTCTGGGAGGGGCTGGGAGCAGTGCTGTGTTATGGGGTGGTTATGTTAGTCTGGGAGGGGCTGGGAGCAGTGCTGTGTTATGGGGTGGTTATGTTAGTCTGGGAGGGGCTGGGAGCAGTGCTGTGTTATGGGGTGGTTATGTTAGTCTGGGAGGGGCTGAGAGCAGTGCTGTGTTATGGGGTGGTTATGTTAGTCTGGGAGGGGCTGAGAGCAGTGCTGTGTTATGGGGTGGTTATGTTAGTCTGGGAGGGGCTGGGAGCAGTGCTGTGTTATGGGGTGGTTATGTTAGTCTGGGAGGGGCTGGGAGCAGTGCTGTGTTATGGGGTGGTTATGTTAGTCTGGGAGGGGCTGGGAGCAGTGCTGTGTTATGGGGTGGTTATGTTAGTCTGGGAGGGGCTGGGAGCAGTGCTGTGTTATGGGGTGGTTATGTTAGTCTGGGAGGGGCTGGGAGCAGTGCTGTGTTATGGGGTGGTTATGTTAGTCTGGGAGGGGCTGGGAGAGTTCAGGCTGTCGAGGAAAAAGGACCACAGGGTCTGGATGGTTCTCTGAACCTCGATAGGAACCCTGGATCATTTGGAAAGAATGTCCCGGTCTGGCCTGTCCTTCAGGAGGGTGTGTGTCAGTGTCGGCGAGAGTGTGTGTGTGTGTGAGTGTGTGTGAGCGCACGTGTGTGCATATTGCCAGCTGGGAGGGAATCACAGAAGTATCACAGCGATGCTCCTTGATTTCTGACATGCGTTGTAGATCCTGTATGGGATGAAGGTTGGGTGTGTGGTGAGAGTGTGTGGTGAGAGTGTGTGGTGAGAGTGTGTGATGGTCATGAGTGTGTGGGCATGAGTGTCTGGGCAGCGTTAGATACTGTCAGCTTTGCTGCACACGGACAGATAAGAACCAAATGTAGCAGAGCCATGAGATCCTCCTGTCCAGCTCTGCTCCTTAAACAAGCTCTCTCTGCATTAGCTATGCTGGCTTAGTGTGGGGTGTGGAGATGTCTCTGTGTGTGAGTGTGTGTGTGTGTGTGTGTGTGTGTGTGTGTGTGTGTGTGTGTGTGTGGAGAGATGTCTTAATGTGTGTGTGTGTGGAGAGGTGTCTTAATGTGTGTGTGTGTGTGGGATGTGTTGATATGTATCATGTATGCATGTGTGTGTGTGCGAGTCATGTGTGTGTGTGTGTGTGTGTGTGTGTGTGGAGAGATGTCTTAATGTGTGTGTGAGTGTGAGATGTCTTAATGTGTGTGTGTGTGTGGGATGTGTTGATATGTATCATGTATGCATGTGTGTGTGTGTGTGAGTGGTGTGTGTGCATATTTAAAAGCCTCTCATAGTGAATCTAAACCACATGTTTTTCCCATCTGGTAGTAATGAGCCTGCCTGTCCCAGCTCTGCCACACAGCCCAGGCGGAGATAATAGCAATGATGACGGCCCAAAACACATTTATGGCATTTAATTACAGAGCCTTTGTAGCCCAAGGTTACGGCTAGACTCCTTCAGTCTAATCACACAGTTTGAAAGCCTAATTCAAATCACATGTGGACACTCAATGTAATACCAGTAATATGTAATAATTGATTTCTCTATGACCACACTGTCAGGGCTCATCATGCCAGTATGACGTTGATGACATCATCATCTTTATCGGATCATGTGACCAGCGGTGAGTAGAGAGCTGGGGGGGGGGGAGTGGGGGGGGGGGGTGTACCTGCCTGCTGAGAGACCAGAGACCAGCTCAACCAGAGATACTTCTGGACAGCATGAAGACTCTAGACAGGGGAAGACATGGAGGGAGGGAGGGAGGCAATGGGGAGGGAAGGGGGAGGGAGGGAGGGAGGGAGGGAGGGAAGGGGAGGGAGGGAGGGAGGGGGTTTGGGAGGGAGTGTTTGGTGGGGGTTTGGGAGGGAGGGAGGGAGGGAGTGTTTGGTGGGGGTTTGGGAGGGAGGGAGGGAGTGTTTGGTGGGGGTTTGGGAGGGAGGGAGGGAGGGAGTGTTTGGTAGGGGGTTTGGGAGGGAGGGAGGGAGTGTTTGGTGGGGGTTTGGGAGGGAGGGAGTGTTTGGTGGGGGTTTGGGAGGGAGGGAGGGAGTGTTTGGTAGGGGGTTTGGGAGGGAGGGAGTGTTTGGTAGGGGGTTTGGGAGGGAGGGAGTGTTTGGTAGGGGGTTTGGGAGGTCTCGTGGGAGATTCTGGGTCATTTGTTTGTATCTGAAGCAGCAGCACTGTGAACAGAACTGAAGGGTCATGGCTCATGCACACGCTGTGTGAGGCAACAAAGACACTGTTGTTTCCTTAACCAGCGTGGAACATGAAGGGTTCTTCACCACAACAGAACTCAACCAAACCAAGTGTCACTGAGATGGAGGTTTCCTCCACTAACCATCCCATGGCATGACAGTCTGTCTGCCTTCATGGTTCATGTGTGTGTGAGTGTGTTTGTGTGTGTGAGTGTGTGTCGTGAGTGGGTGTGTGAGTCTGTGTGTGTGTGTGTGAGTGTGTGTGTGTGTGTTTGTGAGTTTGTGTGTGTATGTGTGTGTGCGGGGGTGGTGGTGTGTGTGTGTGAGTGTGTGCGTGTGTGTGAGTTTGTGTGTGTGTGAGTGTGTGTGGGAGAGTGTGTGTGTGTGTTTATGTGAGTGTGTGTGAGTGGGTATGAGTGTGTGTGTGTGTGAGTGTGTGTGTGAGTGTGTGTGGGAGAGTGTGTGTGTTTGTGAGTGTGTGTGAGTGTGTGTGTGTGAGTGTGTCACACTGGTACAAAGTTTCTCCACAGTCAAAAAAGCTTCAACAAAGAGCAGCGTGTGTGAAGGTCTGTTGAGTGTCTGTCACTCAGCTAACAGGAACCACAATGCAGGAGGAGAGCCTGCTAGACTGAGCCTGTCTGGGGGGGGGGGGGGGGGGGACCATACTGTCACTTCCCTCTTCCAGAGAAGACCACTGCTAGACCAGACTAGACCACACAGGACCAGACCATGCCAGACCAGACTGTGCCAGACCAAAAACCATACCAGACATGACAAATATCCTCCTCTAACTTTTGGAATAAAATAAGACATTGGTTCTGTAGAACAGCCTAATGTTCTGGAAGATCTTTCAGATCTTTGACATCTAGACCCACATTCTGTCCACCTGACTTTCCAAACGATCAAAGGTATGAAAACATCCATCATCCGTCCACTGGAGTTGTTCTGCTGGAATCCAGCTGTGTGTCAGCTACTGTGAGGCCGCAGCCACAGCCATCACTGTAGAGGTGACACTGTCGACCACACTGCATTCCTGCTCTGCATGTTGTGGTGTGTGGTGGAAAGGTGAGCTGAGTGGTAGAACGCAGACACACACACACACACACACACACTTGTTTCTGTTTCGCTGGGCCGTATGTGCTAGACATGTTCACAGATGGGGGACCATTCTGTGGCTGTCGATCCAGAGAGAGAGGGGAAGTGGAGAGACAGAGAGAGAGAGAGAGAGGTGGATGTTGTGGAGGGAGAGAGAGAGAGAGAGGTGGATGTTGTAGAGAGAGAGAGAGAGAGAGAGACAGAGAGACAGAGACAGAGAGAGGTGGATGGTGTGGAGAGAGAGAGAGGTGGATGTTGTGGAGAGAGAGAGAGAGAGAGAGAGAGAGAGAGGTGGATGGTGTGGAGAGAGAGAGAGAGGTGGATGGTGTGGAGAGAGAGAGAGAGACAGAGAGAGGTGGATGGTGTGGAGAGAGAGAGAGAGAGAGAGAGGTGGATGGTGTGGAGAGAGAGAGAGGTGGATGGTGTGGAGAGAGAGAGAGAGACAGAGAGAGGTGGATGGTGTGGAGAGAGAGAGAGGTGGATGGTGTGGAGAGAGAGAGAGAGAGAGAGAGAGGTGGATGGTGTGGAGAGAGAGAGAGAGAGAGAGAGAGAGAGGTGGATGGTGTGGAGAGAGAGAGAGAGAGAGAGAAAGAAAGAGAGAGAGAGAGAGAGAGAGAGAGAGAGAGAGGGGTGGATGTTGTGGAGAGAGAGAGAGAGAGAGAGAGAGACAGAGAGAGAGAGAGGTGGATGTTGTGGAGAGAGAGAGAGAGAGAGAGAGACAGAGAGAGAGAGAGAGAGAGAGAGGTGGATGTTGTGGAGAGAGAGAGAGAGAGAGAGAGACAGAGAGAGAGAGAGGTGGATGTTGTGGAGAGAGAGAGAGAGAGACAGAGAGAGAGAGAGAGGTGGAATGACAGAGCCGAGAGCCTGGAGCAGATGTTCTCCAGCAGAGCGTACTCACAGGAGGTACCTGTCCCCTTGCAGGACATTGTTGTGTGTTTAGTAGGTCAACATTTCCTCCCCCTCTCCTCCCCCTCGTCCTCCTCTTCAACATTAATTGCTGTCTCCTAGCATCACGCAAAGATCCACAGCTGGTACACATTACTGCCAGAGGGCTGTGTGTTTGTGTGTGTGTGTGTGTCCTGCAGTGCTGAAAAGCTACAGCAGTGTCACGACAAACTAAGTCTACCCCCTGTGTCCCTGCCAACCCCCCCACCCCCCCCCTTCACCTTGTCCTTTCCAGCCCTCTGCCCCCCCCCCCCCCCCCCAACATCCCCCTATACAATATACCCCTCTCTGTGGTAACACACAACCCACCAACACAAGGACCAACACAAGGGCAAACGACCAGATCAACACCTGAAGAGCTAGAGAAGTGTGTTGTTCCTGACAGCAGGTGAAACACTGTTAGATTAACAAGGCTGCTCACTCCAGCACAGACACACAGCTTTTATTAGTGTTAAAAGCATCTGTGAGGTTTACGTAGCAGAAAACCCCTAAAAGGTACAAACAAATAACAACAATAATCACCTTCCAGAGACTAGGCTCTGATCCAACACCTCCCTTGTCTGGCTGCCAAGCATGTCCCATTAAAGCAAACTAACACACCTCTCCCAGCTCTGCAAGGTGAGCCACCAAGCAAACCAGACCAGGGCTAGACCAGACCAGGACCAGACCAGGGCTAGACCAGGGTTAGACCAGACCAGGACCAGACCAGGGCTAGACCAGACCAGGGCTAGACCAGGGCTAGACCAGACCAGGGCTAGACCAGACCAGGGCTAGACCAGACCAGGGCTAAACCAGACCAGGACTAAACCAGACCAGGGCTAAACCAGACCAGGACTAGACCAGGGCTAGACCAGACCAGGACCAGACCAGGGCTAGACCAGACCAGGGCTAGACCAGGGCTAGACCAGACCAGGGCTAGACCAGACCAGGGCTAAACCAGACCAGGGCTAAACCAGGCCAGGACTAGACCAGACCAGGACTAAACCAGACCAGGGCTAGACCAGACCAGGACTAAACCAGGCCAGGACTAGACCAGACCAGGACTAAACCAGACCAGGGCTAGACCAGACCAGGACTAAACCAGACCAGGACTAGACCAGACCAGGACTAGACCAGACCAGGACTAAACCAGACCAGGACTAGACCAGACCAGGGCTAGACCAGACCAGGGCTAGACCAGATCAGGACTAAACCAGGCCAGGACTAAACCAGACCAGGACTAAACCAGACTACAATCCATCAAATCCTGTTAGGGCAAGACAGACTGCAGGAATGAGCTAAATGAACCATCTTCAATGCAAGTTAGCCTCACTCACACACACACACACACACACACACACACACACACACACACACACAACACACACATACACCATTCACCGCTATCTACATACCAGACCAGAGCAGTGGAACCAGACCAACAGGGATCCTGGATCAGTGTCTCTGGGTTGAGCCGCCTGCCTGTGGGATGGAGTCATGGAGGAACTCCTCAACCACAAGAAAACAGCCACTGTTGATCTTAGGAGGGCAAGATGGCGAAACACTGAAAACACACAACGTGTTTTAATGCTGAGCAGTAAAATTAGAATGTTCTGGAGAGACGTGTGGCCGTGCCTTAATCCCTCACAAGTGGCCAATAGAAATACCTGTTACACCACAAACAGCCTATAGTAAACCTTCTTACACTGCCATGAACTGTGTTAAAACAACTGGAAATATATACGAGGAGAGGAGATGAGAGGGGAGGGGAAGGAAAGGGAAGAAGGAAAGGAGACAAGGAGGAAGTAGAGCAGGTCAGACTCTGTCTTCCACAGAGCTGCAGCAGGTGATCTGACCTTTGAACCTCCTACCAGACTCCTACGTAGCAGGATGGCTCAATCACACACACACACGCACACATACATGCACACACACATACACACATACATGCACACACACACACATACATGCACACACCTGCAACACACACACATACATGCACACACCTGCACACACACACATACATGCACACACCTGTACACACACACGCACACACCTGCACACACACACACACACACACACCTGCACACACACACACACACACCTGCACACACACACACAGCAGACTGGGTGGTCATTTGAGTTTAATTCTCCTACTCAAAACAATCAGAGGAACACACACACACACACACACACTTACACACTTCATCTCATATCAAAGCTCTATCATCAGAGTAGAGTGTGGGGGTCGGGGGGGGGGGCTGGTGACTGCTTATTAGAAAGCTATTACAAACCTCATGAGCACACAGGGGTCTGATTACCAACAACCCCCCCCCCCCTCTCTCTGAGCAGATACACACACAAACACGCACGCAATCCCTCCTACACACAAACACACAAACCCCCAACACACACACATACACGCATGCACAACAACCACTATATACCCCCCTCCCACTCAAGCCCCCCCTGCCTCATTCATGTGGGAACTGTAATTTTGTAGGAATGCAGGCAGTCCCACACACACACACATACACACACACAGACACACACAGACACAGACACACACAGACACACACACACACAGACACACACAGACACACAGACACAGACACACACACACACAGCAGTGTGGAAGCTGGTAGTTGAGGCTGGGTATTGTGGTATTATCTGCTTTTCCAGCATGATCAGATATGAGGACTGACACCACTAACCTCTGCATGTGATGTGGTGGGATGATAAGGTCACCACACACACACTACACACACACACACATACCACAAACACACCACACACTACACACACAGAAACACTATGCACACAGACACACTACACACAGGACCAGAGGAGAGCAGGGGCCTGTGGTCCCCCCAGGACCAGGGGAGAGCAGGGGAGAGCAGGGGCCCTGTGGCCTTCCAGGACCAGGGGAGAGCAGGGGAGAGCAGGGGCCTGTGGTCCCCCAGGACCAGGGGAGAGCAGGGGAGAGCAGGGGCCTGTGGGCCTCCCAGGACCAGGGGAGAGCAGGGGGAGAGCAGGGGCCTGTGGCCTCCAGGACCAGGACCAGGGGAGAGCAGGGGAGAGCAGGGGCCTGTGGCCTCCAGGACCAGGGGAGAGCAGGGGCCTGTAGTCATGCTTAGGAACTGGATGAGTGTGCAGGGATGAGAGTGCAGGTGGCCTCATCTCCTTCATGTGGTCTGCAGCTGCTGCTGGTGACTCACTACCCCTTTGACCATGTTCTCTGCACACACACATGCACACACGCAGGCACACACACACACACACACAAAGAAATGGGTAAACAAATAAACAACAACGACAACGATTATCATGGGTCTGGATGTCTGTTGGACTGCTGCTTGGTATTGGAGAGATGAGGGGGTGTTAAGAGGGAGGGTAAGGAGGGGGGGTGAGGAGGTGGGGTGAGGAGGGGATGGTGAGGAGGGGGGGGTGAGGAGGTGGGGTGAGGAGGGGGGGGTGAGGAGGGGGATGGTGAGGAGGGGGGGGTGAGGAGGGGGTGGGGTGAGGAGGGGGGGGGTGAGGAGGGGTGGGGTGAGGAGGTGGGGTGAGGAGGGGTGGGGTGAGGAGGTGGGGTGAGGAGGTGGGGTGTTCTCTGGGTTGTAGTTGGGGTCTTTGAACCTCAAACACTTTATTTTCTCTGCTCTGACGTGATTCCTGGAACACTTAAACATTCATGCTCTCTCTCTCTCTCTAACACACACACACACACACACCACACACACACACACACACACACACACACACACACACACACACACACACACACACACACACACATACAACTCTTTACTGGCAACAAGCTGGCCAAATGTCTATTTCACTTGTGCCAATTACATCTGCTGGGAACAAAGATCTGCTGGGGGTTTTTCTCTCCAACAATCTCCCCATATCTGTCTTCTTCTCTCACCCTCTCTCACCCTCTCTCTTCCCTCTCTCCCCCTCTCTCACCCAATCTCTCTCCCCATCTCTCTCCCCTCTCTCTGCCCCTCTCTCTCCCCTCACTCTCCCCCTCACTCTCCCCCTCTCTCTCCCCTCTCTCTCCTCTCACTCTCCCCTCTCTCCCCCTCTCTCTCCCCCTCTCTCTCCCCTCTCTCCCCCTCTCTCACCCCATCTCTCTCCCCATCTCTCTCCCCTCTCTCTCCCCCTCTCTCTCCCCTCACTCTCCCCCTCACTCTCCCCTCTCTCTCCCCCTCTCTCCTCTCACTCTCCCCCTCTCTCTCCCCTCTCTCCCCCTCTCTCTCCCCCTCTCTCTCACCCCCTCTCACTCTCCTCTCTCTCTCCCCCTCTCTCTCTCCCCTCACTCTCCTCCTCTCTCTCTCCTCTCTCTCTCCCCCTCTCTCTCCTCCCTCTCTCCCCCTCTCTCTCTCCTCTCTCTCTCCCCCTTTCTCTCCCCCTCTCTCTCTCTCCCCTCTCTCTCTCCCCCTCTCACTCTCCTCCTCTCTCTCTCCCCCTCTCTCTCTCCCCTCACTCTCCTCCTCTCTCTCTCCTCTCTCTCTCCTCCCCCTCTCTCTCCCCTCCCTCTCTCCCCCTCTCTCTCTCCTCTCTCTCTCCCCCTTTCTCTCCCCCTCTCTCTCTCTCCCCTCTCTCTCTCCCCCCTCTCTCTCTCCCCAGCCGTGTCACTGGGACAGAGATCTCCTCTCTGTTTGGTTGAAATCTAATTTAGAGAAGGAAAAAAAAAAGCGTGTTTGTTTGAAGGTCTAACTCAGACCATGTCCAGACGGCTTCTCTGGCTGAGAGGAGGGCGACACCGCTCCACTTCAGTCCCAAACAACAGCTGTCAGGCAGCATGGACGCCCCCGTGATGTGAGACGGACAGGACAGCCTCTAACAGGACAGCCTCTAACAGGACAGCCTCTAATGGGACAGCCTCTAACAGGACAGCCTCTAATGGGACAGCCTCTAACAGGACAGCCCTCTAACAGGACAGCCTCTAACAGGGCAGCCTCTAACAGGACAGCCTCTAACGGGACAGCCTCTAACAGAACAGCCTCCAAAACCCTGTCACATGTCAGGATGTCTGAGAGGTCTGAGGTTGCAGTCTCCTCTCAGGTGATGTGTTCCTCTGAGGTGCTGTGTTCAGGTCTCCTCTGAGGTGCTGTGTTCCTCTGAGGTGCTGTGTTCAGGTCTCCTCTGAGGTGCTGTGTTCAGGTCTCCTCTCAGGTGCTGTGTTCAGGTCTCCTCTGAGGTGCTGTGTTCAGGTCTCCTCTCAGGTGCTGTGTTCCTCTGGGGTGCTGTGTTCAGGTCTCCTCTGAGGTGCTGTGTTCAGGTCTCCTCTGAGGTGCTGTGTTCCTCTGAGGTGCTGTGTTCAGGTCTCCTCTGAGGTGCTGTGTTCCTCTGGGGTGCTGTGTTCAGGTCTCCTCTGAGGTGCTGTGTTCCTCTGGGGTGCTGTGTTCAGGTCTCCTCTGAGGTGCTGTGTTCCTCTGGGGTGCTGTGTTCAGGTCTCCTCTGGGGTGCTGTGTTCCTCTGGGGTGCTGTGTTCAGGTCTCCTCTGAGGTGCTGTGTTCCTCTGGGGTGCTGTGTTCAGGTCTCCTCTGGGGTGCTGTGTTCCTCTGGGGTGCTGTGTTCAGGTCTCCTCTGAGGTGCTGTGTTCCTCTGAGGTGCTGTGTTCAGGTCTCCTCTGAGGTGCTGTGTTCCTCTGGGGTGCTGTGTTCAGGTCTCCTCTGAGGTGCTGTGTTCCTCTGAGGTGCTGTGTACACACACGCACACACACACCAACGAGGATCATGTTATCAAAAGCAACTGGGTCAAAGAATGGAAGTGTGTGTGTGGCTCACCTCCAGTGTACATGCCAGCCGTGGTGAAGGTGTGTGTGTCTGTGTGTGTGTCTGTCTGTCTGTGTGTCTGTCTGTCTGTGTGTGTGTCTGTCTGTGTGTGTGCGTATGTGGGAGGAGAGTGAGGGGAGGAAGAGGAGGAGGAGAGGAGGAAGAGGGGGAGGAGAGTGAGAGGAGGAAGAGGAGGAGGAGAGTGAGGGGAGGAAGAGGGGGAGGAGAGTGAGGGGAGGAAGAGGAGGAAGAGGGGGAGGAGAGTGAGGGGAGGGAGAGGAGAAGAGGAGGAGGAGAGGAGAGGAGAGGAGAGGAGGAGTGAGGGGAGGAAGAGGAGGAGGAGAGTGAGAGGAGGAAGAGGAGGAGGAGAGTGAGGGGAGGAAGAGGGGGAGGAGAGTGAGGGAGGAAGAGGGGGAGGAGAGGAGAGGAGGAAGAGGAGGAAAGTGAGAGGAGGAAGAGGGGGAGGAGAGTGAGGGAGGAAGAGGGGGAGGAGAGTGAGGGGAGGAAGAGGAGGAGGAGAGTGAGGGGAGGAAGAGGAGGAGGGAGAGTGAGGGGAGGAAGAGGAGGAGGAGAGTGAGGGGAGGAAGAGGAGAGTGAGGGAGGAAGAGGGGGAGGAGAGTGAGGGGAGGAAGAGGAGGAGGAGAGTGAGGGGAGGAAGAGGAGGAGGAGAGGAGGAGGAGAGGGAGGGGAGGGAGAGGAGGAAGAGGAGGAGGAGAGGAGAGGAGGAAGAGGAGGAGTGAGGGGAGGAAGAGGGGAGGAGGGAGGAGAGGAGGGGAGGAAGAGGAGGAGGAGGAGTGAGGGAGGAAGAGGGGGAGGAGAGGAGGGGGAGGAAGAGGGAGGAGAGTGAGAGGAGGAAGAGGGAGGAAGTGAGAGGAGGAAGAGGGGGAGGAGAGTGAGGGGAGGAAGAGGAGGAGGAGAGTGAGGGAGGAAGAGGAGGAGAGAGGAGGGGAGAGGTGAGGAGAGAGGAAGAGGAGGAGGAGAGGAGGGGAGGAGCAGTGAGGGAGGAGAGAGTGAGGGGAGGACGAGGAGGAGAGTGAGGGGAGGAGGAGGAGGAGAGTGAGGGAGAGAGGGGAGGAGGAGAGGGGAGGTGGAGGGAGGAGAGAGAGGAAGAGGAGGAGAGGAGGAGGAAGAGGGGGAGGAGAGTGAGGGAGGAAGAGGGGAGGAGGAGGAAGAGGTGGAGTGGAGAGGAGGAGAGGGGGAGGAGAGTGAGGGGAGGAAGAGGGGAGGAAGGAGGAGGAGAGGAGTGAGAGGAGGAAGAGGGAGGGGAGAGAGGGGAGGAAGAGGGGAGGAGAGTGAGGGGAGGAGAGGAGAGTGGAGAGGGAGGGAGGAGGGGAGGGAGAGTGGGGAGGAGAGTGGGGGAGGAGAGGAGGAGGAGAGGAGAGGAGGAAGAGGAGGAGAGTGAGAGGAGGAAGAGGGGCAGGAGAGTGAGGGGAGGAAGAGGGGGAGGAGGGATTGATTCAGGGTGGAGATGGTGGCAACAGTGGTTGTGGTGATCAGGGCATGTCTGTGCAATCTGTAAGAGTGTGTGTGAGTGTGTGTGGTGTGTGTGTGAGTGTGTGAGTGTGTGAGTGTGTGAGTGTGTGGTGTGTGTGAGTGTGTGAGTGCGTGTGTGTGTGTGTGAGTGTGTGTGTGTGTGTGTACTCCAGGAATAATGAGTTCCAGCTTTCAGGAGCAAGTGGAAAATGACTGGAGGGGAGGAGGGGGGAGGACCTTCCAGATGCCCCCTCCCCCTCCTTTCCTCTCCTACTTTCCTCTCCTACTCTCCTTCCTTCCTCTCCTCCTCTCCTCTCCTCCACTCCTCTCCTTCTCTTCTCTCCTCCTCTCCACATCCTCCCCCCCCCCCACCCCCCCCCACCTCCCACGCTCACCCTGCAGTTTGCCGTATGCCACCAGGGAGCCGCTGAAGGTGACCCCCCCCGATGAAGGTTCCCAGGTAGGCGATGATCTTGGTGAGGTTGGCCGTGGGGTCCGTGGCAAAGTGGGGGAACTCTACCATGTACTCTGCCACACAGGTGAGCACAGCAGCCAGGCCCACCAGGCTGTGGAAGGCTGCCACCAGCTGGGGAAGCTCCGTGATCTGGATCCGCTTGGCGATACCCAAACCTGGGGGGGGGGGAGAACTGTGTCAGTACACACACCACACACACGCCTGCTGGGAACCAGGCCATTCTGATAGCAGGTGTTAATGATGAGGATGTTTAGGGAAATACCATGTTTGTTACTAGACCTCCTTGTGTGTGTGAGTGTGTGTGTGTGTGTGTGTGTGTGTGTGTGTGTGTGTGTGTGTGTGTGTGTGTGAGAGTGTGTGTGTGAGTGTGTGCACATGTGTGTGTAACTCTGAGCATCTGGAAGCAGGCTAGAGTATGAAGGCCAGTTTAGTCTGGATCCAAACTCTTCCTGGAATAATAAGTATGTAGATGAACCTCTCTGGACAGACCTACTTGAGTGTGTATGTGTGTGTGTGTGAGTGTGTGTGTGTGTGAGTGTGTGAGTGCGTGTGTGTGTGTGTGTGCATTGCAGACATTATGGTGTATGTTAGAGTCCACCACAGTTGAGAAGAGGTACAAAATCTCAAGACATCCTATTTCAACCCCCCCCCCCCCCCCCACACACACACACACACACACACACACACACACACACACACACACACACACACACACACACACACACACACACACACACACACACACACACACCCACACACACACACACACACACACACACACACACACACACACACACACACACACACACACACACACACACACACACACACACACACACACACACACACACACACACAAGCAGCAGCCCTCTACGCACCAGCAGTGCCCCCCCACTGCCATGGCCATGGTCATCTGCCCCAGCAGCTCAGGGCTGGGTTTGAGCGCCCCCAGGGCAGCAAGCGATGCCCCCGGCCACGCCCATCATGCCCAGGGCGTTCCCCAGGCGGGCGGTGGACTGGTTGGACAGGCCGGCCAGCGCCCCCCACACAGCACAGGCCAGAGCCCAGGTACATCATCTGAAGACGACACACACACGGTTCATGATCCGCACACTGCCCAGTGAAGAACACCACACCCCCCTCCCCCAGAACAGACCTGCTCGATGTTGTACCCGGCCTGGAGGGCCGCAGCGTAGCCGCCAACAAACACCCCCGTGGGGAGCATGTACAGATAGTGGTACTCTGGAGGGTCTGTGGGCCTCTTAAACATGTCCAGCATCTTCTTAGTGACCAGGAAGCCACCTGGGGGGAGAGAGAGGAGAGAGGAGAGGAGAGAGGAGAGAGGGATGCGATAGGAGAGGAGAGAGAGAGAGGAGAGAGAAGAGAGAGTAGAGAGAGGAGAAGAGAGAGGAGAGAGGGATGAGAGAGGAGGAGAGAGAGAGAGAGAGGAGAGAGAGAGTAGAGAGAAGAAAGGAGAGAGGAGAGAGGGAGAGAGAGAGGAGAGAGAGGAGAGAGAGAGGAGAGAGAGAGGAGAGAGAGAGGAGAGGAGTAGAGAGAAGAGAGGCGAGAGGAGAGAGGAGAGAGAGAGGAGAGAGGAGAGAGAGAGAGAGAGGGAGGAGAGAGGAGAGAGAGAGGGAGGAGAGAGAGACAGAGAGGAGAGGAGAGAGGAGAGGAGAGAGAAAGGGTGGACAGGACAGAGGTGAAGAGGCTCAGTACCCTGTCAACCTTTACATTTACATTCAGTCACTTATCAGACTTACAGTAAGTACAGGGACATTCCCCCTGAGGCAAGTAGGGTGAAGTGCCTTGCCCAAGGACACAAGGTCATCTGGGAATCGTACTGACCAACATTCTAAAAACTCAGGAATGCTGTTTTTTGAAAGAACCTGCCTTTCCAAACCAAAGAAGAAAAACAGATGAAGAGACCAGAGCAGACGAACAGGAGAGAAGAGGAAAGGGAGGAGGAAAGAGGGAGACAGATGGGAGAGAGACGTGGATCGTTGGCTTTGTCCTGTTTCCTAGGGATTTATGGGTACTGCAGTCCAATGAGAGCAGAGCAGGAGACACAGCAAGACACTAAAGGTGAAATGAAACACCTGTTCTTAACGAGAACAAACATCAGTAAAGCAGGCAGCAGATCTGAGGGGCTTCATACAGTAATGACTGAGCCCCTCATTAGCAGGGCAGGAGACCCCCGACATGGACCCTTGACCCCTGACCTCCTGGGTGTCCTGGCGCTCCCTGGATGTGCCCCTGTGGAGAGGGGGCGGGGGGGTGGGGCAGGTACCCCCTCCAGAACAGGATCCTTGAACTAGATTCAGACCAGGTACCTCAGGGCCACCTCAGACCTGTGTGTGTGTGTGTGTGTGTGTGTGACTCACCAGCAATGTTGACGGAGGAGATGAAAGCAGCCAGAACAGCGAGGGTCTCAGCAGTGCTGGTGGGGACCAGGCCTCCTCCCATGAGAGAGAGACCCCCCACAGCAGTCAGACCTGGGGGGGGGGGGCACAAGTTACAAACCTTCAATTAAAGTATGAATCATCTTCCATCCTCCTCCTCCTCCTCCCCCCCCCCCCCCTCACCTTCCCCCCTCCCCTCCCCCCCTCACCTATCCCCCCCTAGAGGAAATCCTGATAACCCATCACAGCTGTAATCATTACCCAGGCAGGCAGCAGCCTAACTAGACACACTTATCCCTATGTGTGTGTGTGTATGTGTGTGTGTGTATGTGTGTGTGTATGTGTGTGTGTATGTGTGTGTGTTTGCGCACGCGTTTCCTGTCCCTCTCTGGAATTCCAGGGCACCAGTTGGTCACATGCAAGCAGCAGAACAAAGGAGAGAGGGCGAGGTACCTTACTGGGACAGGAAGCACTGCAGACTACCTTCTCTCTCTCTGTGGCTCTCTCTCTTACTGTCTGTCTTTCTCTCTCTGTCTTTCTCTTTCTGTGTCTCTCTCTCTGTCTCTCCGTCATAGACCCATGCTGTCCTCCCCCACAGCCCCCTGTCCTCCCCCACAGCCCCATGTCCTCCCCCACAGCCCCCCTGTCCTCCCCCACAGCCCCCTGTCCTCCCCCACAGCCCCCATGTCCTCCCCCACAGCCCCATGTCCTCCCCCACAGCCTCATGTCCTCCCCCACAGCCCCCTGTCCTCCCCCACAGCCCCATGTCCTCCCCCACAGCCCCCTGTCCTCCCCAAAGCCCCATGTCCTCCCCCCACAGCAAAAGAGACCCAGAGACCTCAGAGAGAGACACAGAGTGAGTGAGAGAGAGAGAGAGACAGAGAGAGAGTGAGAGAGAGAGAGAGAGAGAGAGAGAGAGAGAGAGACACAGAGAGAGACACAGAGAGAGAGACACAGAGAGAGACACAGAGAGTGAGAGAGAGAGAGACAGAGAGAGAGAGAGAGACAGAGAGAGAGACAGAGAGAGAGACACAGAGAGAGTGAGAGAGAGAGAGAGAGAGACCAAGAGGGTGCGTGAGGGAGAGATTTAACTAATTAACAGGAAGTGTGCAGTAGGTCCTGCTAATCGCTCTGCAGGATATCCCAGCATGCCCCTGTGATGTTGCTGTCTGGGAACCTAGAGCATATAGACAAGCACACACACACACACACACACCAATCTGAGCCTGTGGGTGTGTGTGAGAGAGAGTGTTAGTGTTAGTGTGAGTGTGTGTGTGAGAGTGTTAGGGTGAGTATGTGTGCGTGTGTGTGGTCTTTACAGAGACTCCCAAAGTGCTCTGGTTCACACAGACAGCATGCCTCTTCCGCCTCCCACCCTCAACAGCAATCAAAGTGTGTGAGAACACACACACACACACACACACACAGCTCTTACCTCTGTGTTAAGCCAGGGTTATAAAGAGGTTCCCTATGTGTGAAACAGGATCAAGGAAGGAGGAGGAGGGATGGAGAGGAGGAGGAAGAGGAGGAGGGGGAGGAAGAGGAGGAGGGATGGAGAGGAGGAGGAGGAGGAGGAGGGGGAGGAAGACGAGGAGGGATGGAGAGGAGGAGGAGGAGGGATGGAGAGGAGAAGGAGGAGGAGGAGGGGGAGGAAGAGGAGGAGGGATGGAGAGGAGGAGGAAGAGGAGGAGGGATGGGAAGGAGGAGGGGGAGTAGGAGAGGGAGGGGGAGGAGAAGAGGGAGGGGGAGGAAGAGGAGGAGTCACCTGAGATGGCATTGGTGACCGACATGAGGGGGGAGTGGAGCGCGGGGGTCACCCCCCAGACCGTGTGGTACCCCACGATGCCCGCCAGGCCGAAGGTGGTGACCATCTGGGTGAAGGCAGCGTTGGGGGCGGCCAGACCAAGACCCAGGAGGGTGGTTAAACCTGGGGGACACAGAGTACAGGGAGACCCAGGAGGGTGGTTAAACCTGGGGGACACAGAGTACAGGGAGACCCAGGAGGGTGGTTAAACCTGGGGGACACAGAGTACAGGGAGACCCAGGAGGGTGGTTAAACCTGGGGGACACAGAGTACAGGGAGACCCAGGAAGGTGGTTAAACCTGGGGGACACAGTACAGGGAGACCCAGGACAGTGTGTGTGTGTGTGTGGCTCACCTCCAGTGTACATGCCAGCAGTAGTGAGGGTGTGTGTGTGTGTGTGTGTGGCTCTCCTCCAGTGTACATGCCAGCAGTAGTGAGGGTGTGTGTGTGTGTGTCTCACCTCCAGTGTACATGCCAGCAGTAGTGAGGGTGTGTGTGTGTGTGTCTCACCTCCAGTGTACATGCCAGCAGTAGTGAGGGTGTGTGTGTGTGTGTCTCACCTCCAGTGTACATGCCAGCAGTAGTGAGGGTAGCCTTGAAGGGGGTCACAGCTGCTGCTCTGGCCTTCTCCAGCTCCTGCACACTGGGAGGCTTGGGGGGGGCGGCCACAGGGATGTTGTTGGGCTGGGGGGCCGGGAACAGGTTCTTGCCGTTCTGAAAGAGACGGGGGGGGGGGGGGGGGACACAGACATGAATCCATCAGTAAATAACAAAGGTATGGAGCTCCTGTGAAGCCTGAGCAGGTAGTCCAGTCTGAGATGAAAGCCAGGATCTTTTGATAGTGTCTCTATTACATGAACATCAGACGCCTCACTGCTGGATCGTGGATCATGTTCACAGCAGGCTGCATAAGTCATCATCAGCCAGCAGGCCAAGGGCTGCCACACACACACACTGTCTGGGTGTGTCTGTGTGTGTGTGTCTGTGTGTGTGGGGGGGGGGGTGAGAGAGAGAGATACATAACCTCTAATCATCAGAAGGACTACAGCAGTGATGACTAAATAAGTCCAGCTGTTACCAAGACGATCCTATCAAATCACATAACATCTCTCTCTTGACGACCTCCTCTTGACCTCTACAGCACCTGTGTGGTACGACCCCGTGACCGTGGCAACCTACAGGCGGTCATGCTGTACCTGCATGACGATGGACCCCCGCACCACATGATCCATGGTGCCGTAGTCAAACTGCTCCTTGACGTCGAAGTGAAAGTTGTCCTTGTCTGGAGAGATGGCTCGGATCAGCTTGATCACATTGTTAGAGTACAGGGTGCTGGACTGGGTGGGCAGGCGGCTGGGGAGGTCAGTGTAACCTATGTGGGTCACACCCTGGAACACACACACATACCAGGTTACACTGTTAATGTGGTGGACAGACTACCAGCCCCTCTGGTTACCTGGTGGACAGACTACCAGCCCCTCTGGTTACCTGGTGGACAGACTACCAGCCCCTCTGGTTACCTGGTGGACAGACTACCAGCCCCTCTGGTTACCTGGTGGACAGACTACCAGCCCCTCCGGTTACCTGGTGGACAGACTACCAGCCCCTCTGGTTACCTGGTGGACAGACTACCAGCCCCCCTGGTGGACAGACTACCAGCCCCCCTGGTGGACAGACTACCAGCCCCCCTGGTGGACAGACTACCAGCCCCCTGGTGGACAGACTACCAGCCCCCCTGGTGGACAGACTACCAGCCCCCTGGTGGACAGACTACCAGTCCCCTGGTGGACAGACTACCAGCCCCCTGGTGGACAGACTACCAGTCCCCTGGTGGACAGACTACCAGCACCCCTGGTGGACAGACTACCAGCCCCCTGGTGGACAGACTACCAGCCCCCTGGTGGACAGACTACCAGTCCCCTGGTGGACAGACTACCAGCCCCCCTGGTGGACAGACTACCAGCCCCCTGGTGGACAGACTACCAGCCCCCTGGTGGACAGACTACCAGCCCCCTGGTTACCTGGTGGACAGACTACCAGCCCCTCTGGTTACCTGAGAGACAGACTACCAGCCCCCTGGTGGACAGACTACCAGTCCCCTGGTGGACAGACTACCAGCACCCCTGGTGGACAGACTACCAGCCCCCTGGTGGACAGACTACCAGCCCCCTGGTGGACAGACTACCAGTCCCCTGGTGGACAGACTACCAGCCCCCTGGTGGACAGACTTCCAGCCCCCTGGTGGACAGACTACCAGCACCCCTGGTGGACAGATTACCAGCCCCCTGGTGGACAGACTACCAGCCCCCTGGTGGACAGACTACCAGTCCCCTGGTGGGCAGACTACCAGCCCCCTGGTGGACAGACTACCAGCCCCCCTGGTTACCTGAGAGACAGACTACCAGCCCCCTGGTGGACAGACTACCAGTCCCCTGGTGGACAGACTACCAGCCCCCCTGGTGGACAGACTACCAGCCCCCCTGGTGGACAGACTACCAGCCCCCCTGGTGGACAGACTACCAGCCCCTCTGGTTACCTGGTGGACAGACTACCAGCCCCCCTGGTGGACAGACTACCAGCCCCCCTGGTGGACAGACTACCAGCCCCCTGGTGGACAGACTACCAGCCCCCCTGGTGGACAGACTACCAGCCCCCTGGTGGACAGACTACCAGTCCCCTGGTGGACAGACTACCAGCCCCCTGGTGGACAGACTACCAGTCCCCTGGTGGACAGACTACCAGCACCCCTGGTGGACAGACTACCAGCCCCCTGGTGGACAGACTACCAGCCCCCTGGTGGACAGACTACCAGCCCCCCTGGTTACCTGAGAGACAGACTACCAGCCCCCTGGTGGACAGATTACCAGCCCCCTGGTGGACAGACTACCAGCCCCCTGGTGGACAGACTACCAGTCCCCTGGTGGGCAGACTACCAGCCCCCTGGTGGACAGACTACCAGCCCCCCTGGTTACCTGAGAGACAGACTACCAGCCCCCTGGTGGACAGACTACCAGTCCCCTGGTGGACAGACTACCAGCCCCCCTGGTGGACAGACTACCAGCCCCCCTGGTGGACAGACTACCAGCCCCCCTGGTGGACAGACTACCAGCCCCTCTGGTTACCTGGTGGACAGACTACCAGCCCCCCTGGTGGACAGACTACCAGCCCCCCTGGTGGACAGACTACCAGCCCCCTGGTGGACAGACTACCAGCCCCCCTGGTGGACAGACTACCAGCCCCCTGGTGGACAGACTACCAGTCCCCTGGTGGACAGACTACCAGCCCCCTGGTGGACAGACTACCAGTCCCCTGGTGGACAGACTACCAGCACCCCTGGTGGACAGACTACCAGCCCCCTGGTGGACAGACTACCAGCACCCCTGGTGGACAGACTACCAGCCCCCTGGTGGACAGACTACCAGCCCCCTGGTGGACAGACTACCAGCCCCCCTGGTTACCTGAGAGACAGACTACCAGCCCCCTGGTGGACAGACTACCAGTCCCCTGGTGGACAGACTACCAGCCCCCCTGGTGGACAGACTACCAGCCCCCCTGGTGGACAGACTACCAGCCCCCCTGGTGGACAGACTACCAGCCCCCCTGGTGGACAGACTACCAGCCCCCCTGGTGGACAGACTACCAGCCCCCTGGTGGACAGACTACCAGCCCCATGGTGGACAGACTACCAGCCCCCCTGGTGGACAGACTACCAGCCCCCTGGTGGACAGACTACCAGCCCCCCTGGTGGACAGACTACCAGCCCCCTGGTGGACAGACTACCAGCCCCCTGGTGGACAGACTACCAGCCCCCCTGGTGGACAGACTACCAGCCCCCCTGGTGGACAGACTACCAGCCCCCTGGTGGACAGACTACCAGCCCCCCTGGTGGACAGACTACCAGCCCCCCTGGTGGACAGACTACCAGCCCCCCTGGTGGACAGACTACCAGCTCCCCTGGTTACCTGGTGGACAGACTACCAGCTCCCCTGGTTACCTGGTGGACAGACTACCAGCCCCCTGGTGGACAGACTACCAGCTCCCCTGGTTACCTGGTGGACAGACAGCTCTCCAGGTACGGTGGTCTCTATGTTGCCCCCAGCCTCAGCTGCCAGATCCACCACCACTGAGCCATCCTTCATGGTCTCAACCATGTCCTTGGTTATGAGGATAGGGGCCCGGCGACCTGCACACACACACACAAACACACACACGCACGCACACACACACACACACACACGCACGCACACACACACACACGCACACACACACCAACGAGGATCATGTTATCAAAAGCAACTGGGTCAAAGAATGGAAGTGTGTGTGTGGCTCACCTCCAGTGTACATGCCAGCCGTGGTGAAGGTGTGTGTGTCTGTGTGTGTGTCTGTCTGTCTGTGTGTGTGTCTGTCTGTGTGTGTGTCTGTCTGTGTGTGTGCGTATGTGTCTGTCTGTGTGTGTGTCTGTCTGTCTGTGTGTGTGTCTGTCTGTGTGTGTGTGTCTGTGTGTGTGTGTCTGTGTGTTGTCTGTGTGTGTGTCTGTCTGGGTGTGTGTGTCTGTGTGTGTGTCTGTGTGTGTGTGTCTGTGTGTTGTCTGTGTGTGTGTCTGTCTGTGTGTGTGTGTCTGTGTGTGTGTGTGCGTCTGTGTGTTGTCTGTGTGTGTGTCTGGGTCAGTGTGTGTGTGTGTGTGTTCACCAGGGATTAGCGCAGTGCTAATAAGGATGTCCACCTCCTTGCACTGCTTAGCGAACAGCTTCATCTCAGCCTCGATGAACTCCTTGGACATCTCCTTGGCGTAGCCCCCCTGCCCCTCCCCCGACTCCTTACAGTCCACCTCCAGAGGCTCCGCCCCCAGGGACTTGAACTGCTCCAGGGCCGCCGCCCTAAAGGGATAAAGAGGGGGGGGGGGGGGGGCAATCCACATCACACACACACACACACACATACACACAAACCGACAGACAGAAACACACAGACACAGCCACACATACACACACACACACACAGACATACACACGTAGCAGTAATAAGACACATGATGGCCCTGTGTGGTCTCCTTGGACCTCCACTCTTGTTTTTTTCATTCCTCTCATCTCATTCAATACAGTATTTGCCATAGGTGTTGCTGCCCCCTGGTGGACAGTTGGAGAACTGATCTCTCCTAATCTTGTTAAGAGTCAGTCAAGTGTGTTTGGCAAATCCTTTCATGCTGTCCAGGGTTCAGTTAACTAATACAAGTCTAATTAATCAGATCTCCACACTGGTCTAAAGAGAGGGAGGTAGCACTGTGTGTGTGTGTGTGTGTGTGTGTGTGTGTGTGTGTGTGTGTGTGTGTGTGTGTGTGTGTGTGTGTGTGTGTGTGTCGCTATGGATAAAGACATTTACATTTATTTACATTTAAATTTATTCATTTAGCAGACGCTTTTATCCAGAGTGACTTACAGTAAGTACAGGGACATTCTCCCTGAGGCAAGTAGGGTGAAGTGCCTTGCCCAAGGACACAACATCATATAGCCACAGCTGGGGTTCGATCTCACAACCTTCTGATCATGAGGCCAACGCCTTAACCATTGAGCCATCTGTTCCCCATATTTATGTATCAATATCAAAACAAGACAGTTTAAACTGTGTGTGTGTGAGTGTGTGTGTGTGTGTGTGAGTGTGTGAGTGTGAGCGTGTGTGTGTGAGTGTGTGTGTGTTCCTGCCCACCTGGTGTCAAAGCCCCTGACGATGGCGCCCATGGCCCTGGCTGTACCTGCTGCTGCTAGACCTGCCACACCTCCTCCAATGATCAGCACCTGGAGGGGGGGGGGGAGAGAGTGGAAGGTGGAGAGGGGGAGGGAGGGAGAGGAAGAGGAGAGGGGGAGAAGGAGAGAGGGAGGTAAAGTGGCGGAGACGAGGAGTTAGAAGGGGAGGGGGAGAGGGGAAGAGAGGGGAAGGGGAGAGGAAGAGGGAGGGGAAGAAGGACAGGGGGAGGCGGGGAGGGATAAGGAAAGGGGGAGAGAGGGGAAGGTGGAGAGGGGGAGGGAGAGGGGGAAAGGGGGAGAGGGGATGTAACACACAGTTACACTACAGCAGGCCATGGATGGATGTACTGTGGTATGAATGAAGTACATGCAGCAGTAGCAGCAGCAGCTCACCTTAGCTGGAGGAACCTTCCCTGCTGCTGTGATCTGACCTGTGAAGAAGCGGCCAAAACTGTTGGCAGCCAGAAGCACAGCCTTGTACCTGCAGAGGAGGAGGAGACACAGGCAGCCACACTGTGAACCACCTGTCACTGTGAACCACCTGTCACTGTGAACCATCTGTGAACCACCTGTCACTGTGAACCACCTGTCACTGTGAACCACCTGTCACTGTGAACCACCTGTGAACCACCTGTCACTGTGAACCACCTGTGAACCACCTGTCACTGTGAACCACCTGTGAACCACCTGTGAACCCCCTGTCACTGTGAACCACCTGTGAACCCCCTGTCACTGTGAACCACCTGTGAACCACCTGTCCCCTCATCATGTGGTCCTCCTACCCTGCTATGTTGGCCATGGAGCTGAGGGCATCGTATCCCTGGGCGATGGTAACCCGGGGAACCTGGTCCATGGCAACCACGGTTGCGTTCTTCTGGGCCAGTAGGTCCAGCAGGTCGGGGTTCTGGGCGGGATAGACGAAGCTCACCAGGGTAGCTGCATCCTTCATCAAGTCCACCTCATGGGCCCCGAGTTCTGGGTTAAATATGGGGGCACGCACCTGAGAGAGAGAGAGAGAGAGAGAGAGAGAGAGAGAGAGAGAGAGAGTGTGTGAGTCATCTGTCACCTGTCATTATCTCACTCCATCCTCCCCCTCTGTCCTCAGCCTCTCCCTCCTTCTTCTCTCACCCCTCTTTTACCTCTGCCACCTGTAGCAGGCTCTGCTTCCCTCCCTCTCTCTCCCCCCTCTCCCTCCCTCCCTCTCCCTCCCCCCCTCCCTCCCTCCCTCCCTCACCTTGAGCAGGACGTCGGAGCCCAGGACTTCCTTCACCCCAGCGATGGAGGCCCCTGCCTGTGTGTACTGCTCATCAGGGAACTTGGAGGACTCTCCTGCCCCAGACTGCACCACCACATTGAAGCCCTGCTTGATGAGAGCCTGCACACCAGCTGGGGACAGAGCCACCCTGCGCTCATTCTGGAAGATCTCCTTGGGGACGCCCACAGTCAGCTGCTTGTAGGGGACGCCTGGAGGGGGAGGGGGGATCATGATCACTGACTGAACAGACTGATACTGAACCATGAACAGTGGAAAACCAGTGGACAGTGGACAGTGAGTGGACAGGCTGGTTTGTGGTTGAGTGGACAGGCTGGTTTGAATTAACAGGCTGGTTTGTGGTTGAGTGGACAGGCTGGTTAGTGGTTGAATGGACAGGCTGGTTTGTGGTTGAGTGGACAGGCTGGTTAGTGGTTGAATGGACAGGCTGGTTTGTGGTTAAATGGACAGGCTGGTTTGCTCTTGTCGACAAACCAGACCACATGACAGAGGGCATATGCTGTTCCTTGGAAAATTCCACAGCTACAGGCTGACTGTGTCTATACATAAACAGGCAAGAACACACACACTCACTCACTCACTCACTCACTCACTCACACACACACACACACATACTCTCACACACACACTCCGACCTGACTGCACACTGATTGGAGGACACGAATAGAATCTCCCAGCTGTCACTGAAGCAAGATAATCCCAGAAAACTCAAGATAGTGTTGTTCAGACAACAGATATGTACATGTGTGTACACACACACATACACACACACACACACACACACACACGTACACACACACACACACACACACACACACACACACACACACACACACACACACACACACACACACACACACACACACACACACACACACACACACACACACACACACACACACACACACACACACACACACACACACACACACACACACAGGCAGGGCAGACAACACATGGACTCTGGTACCTTCTGTGTGACCTTGGTAATGATTCAGCACACCTGGCTGGATAACAGACTAGACCAGCGGCAGTCAGGTGGTTCAGATAGGCGTCCTGTTAGTGGGGGAGGGTCCCTACCTGGACTGGCACAGCGCCACAGAGCAGGCTGGGTCCTGAAGAAGCGCAGACAGGGCGTCTTGAAGGAGGCAGCGTCCTGGAGGCTCACACAGGCCACGCCCCTCAGCAGGGGGGCGGAGCAGCTGGTGGCGACCACACGCAGGAGGCTGGCCATGGCTGACACACACACACACACACAGCGGGGAAGCTAGACAGCCGGACTAACCTCCTCCTACCTGGAGAGGAACACAGAAGAGAGGGAAGAAAGAGGGGGAGAGAGGGGGAGAGAGAGAGAGAGAGAGGGAGAGAGAGGGAGAGAGAGAGAGAGAGGGAGAGAGGGAGAGAGAGAGAGAGGGGGGGGGGGGGGAGGGAGAGAGGGGGAGAGAGGGAGAGAACGAGAGGGAGAGAATAAGAGGAGATGGGTGTTAAACCTTTTGATCTATACTTTTGGCATTGCCTAACCCCCAAATGATCAAACACACACATCATTCGGCCTCTCATGCCACTGTAGCCTACAGGAATGTGGCCCAGTGTCCTTGTGTTGAACACACGTGTATAGTTATGCAAAAGGTCACATTTCTGCTTCAAGACAATATAACTGAAGTTAAACTTAACTTTGCCCCATATAGCCCCTCTGTCTGAGCCAGGTGAATCCCTACTCCACCTCCTTCCTCAGGTTACCTAACACTAGACTGAACACTGCAGGAGAACCACAGACACACCAACACAGTATCTAAGGCTTGAGGCTCAGTAGCAGGTCTAACTGTACTCAACACTAGTCTCCTAAACAGTAATGTTTACACTAACTCACTAGTCTCTCTCCCCCTTCTCCCTCTCGCTCTCCCTCCTCCCCCTCTTCCACACTGGTCCATGCTTGATACTTGTGGTTTGGGGCAGAGATAACTGACCTCTTAACCCTGGCACTCTAGTTCAGGGTAGCTTACACTGCAGATCAGTTGAAGTTGTATTGTATTGTTGTCACTTATATTGATTCCTACAGTCAATACTTATCTCTGCTGCCCATGCAGAACAACCTCACCAAACAGACTCACATTCAGTTTGTTTGGCTGGATGCTCTTATAGTTCTTCCCTTGGCATTTGTTGGTTCTCATGATGTATGTTTCATACTCTATAAGCCTGCTATGTGTGGGGTCTATCACGTTGCTATGCTCAGTGACCAATGCTCTTCTGTATAGCTCTCTCTTGTAAGTCGCAGTGGATAAAAGCATAAATAAATACATGGAAATGTAACAACCCTGCAAACACAGACAAATCATACAGTCCCTGTTGTCGTTTCCTTCAATCAATCAATCAATAATTTATTAAAGGCCACACAACAGAGTTGGTGGAATTTGCTTTCGATACAGCAGTAAAGCTCACATCTCTCATGTGTCAGGTTCCATCAACAGAAAAAACAACAACAACAACAGAAGCACACATTTATACAGGTTACATCAAAACAGTGATTCATTTAAAGTCCTGATAGCTGTTGGAAAGAAGCTATTTTTAAAACTGACAGATTTCGTAATTATCGACCTGTAGCGCCTTCCGGAAATACCTTAATAACATAATTCCAGGTGTAACATCATTACAAGTGTAACATCATTACAGGTGTATTTCCACCAGGCAGTCAGACCACCTGTGTTTCTCACCATGGCTACAATGACTCTAAACTAAGCGACCTTTATTACTGCTGTAACACCGTGCCCTGTTTCATAACATGCAGTAAGTTATCAACTGAACATCGCTGACATTATATACAATGAAAAATTCGAAATAAAAAATGGAAATTAGACATAAAGAATGGAAATCAGATGAATAAAATGTCTATTTAGAGCTGCAACAAAAGGTGGGGGTGCTGTCCACGCCACAGCCTGTGTCCTGTTATAAAACACCACCCCACTTCACCAACAGGACCATGGAATTAGTCTGCACATGTTTGTCTACATTACTTTATTTCCCCTTGCAGAATATCACGCCGTATCCCATCGTTATTAAATATAATTTGATGCATGTTTGTTTATTCGTCAAATAATGTTGTTTGAAGACAATGATGGCGCCCTGCAGAGATCAAAGCTGACCTAAATACATCTGAACTGAAGCTTGTTTATGATATTAAACTGTCTCCATAACATGCATGCCTATTTAGTAACATTCCGGAACAGATAAATAACCTAGTTCATCATAATTACAACCTAAAATGAATGCATCGTCTTTGTTATTTATAAACGGGACTTTCTGTCCACGTAATCTACCCAGATTTAGTTCAGACATCTGTGTGTGGATTCAGACAGGCGGCGGCAACATGGAGCAGAACATCACTTTCCTTTCTAAAAGCATCCTCCTGCTAAACACAGAGCTAGCAGGCTAACATGGATCTGCTCCATTAAGCAGTCCTCTGCATGTTAGTGCACCAATGATCTCCCACTATCTGCACGCATACATGGGGTTCACGTATGCAACAGATTAGTTAAGTGTTCAAAAGTGAGAAAGTGACCAAGTTGCATGAACTTAAACCACTGACCTTAGCAGAGAGGCTGTTTAGTGCTGCACAATCTAGCTTCTGTGCATCCGGAAGAGCTGTGCTGCCCTCCTCAGCGAGTGATTGGCTCCTGGGAGCCTCTGGGCGCGTGCGTGTTCGGAGTGACATATATCAGATCCACACACAGTCACTGTTTACTGTACAGTCAGCACATCTCAGCAACTATCAAGAGTCGCACATTCCGAATTTCGGACATAATCGCAGGTTATATTAGATTGCATTTTGCATTTTTTTGGTGTGACCCTACATCATTTCTGTGGTGCTGTTTTTCTGTGATGACCCCCCAATAAGATAATGAAGAGATGACATATCGACCCTCAACACTGTTGTTCAGCTCCTTTGTTAAACAGTTACAGTTGGGTCTCATATTCTGACAGCTGTTGCTGACTGTCCACATTAGTGTCTTTACCAAGACCATCCAGCAGAGGGCGCCGCGCTTCTGCGTGTACATCGAAACACACGTGGAGGAATCGTGATGGTTTGAGTGAACATCTGATGTTCCCAGGTTCTCCTTGTGTTCTCTCATCTCCAGCACAGTGTTTAGAAACTTTAGATCATGTTACTGACCCAGACCCAGGTGGTGTTACAGTGACCCAGGTGGTGTTACAGTGACCCAGGAGGTGTTACAGTGACCCAGGCGGTGTTACAGTGACCCAGGTGGTGTTACAGTGACCCAGGTGGTGTTACAGTGACCTAGGTGGTGTTACAGTGACCCAGACAGTGTTACAGTGACCCAGGAGGTGTTACAGTGACTCAGGAGGTGTTACAGTGACCCAGGAGTTGTTACAGTGACTCAGGCAGTGTTACAGTGACCCAGGAGGTGTTACAGTGACCCAGGCAGTGTTACAGTGACCCAGGAGGTGTTACAGTGATCCAGGCAGTGTTACATTGACCCAGGCAGTGTTACATTGACCCAGGCAGTGTTACAGTGACCCAGGAGGTGTTACAGTGACCCAGGCAGTGTTACAGTGACCCAGGAGGTGTTACAGTGACCCAGGCAGGGTTACAGTGACCCAGGAGGTGTTACAGTGACCCAGGCAGTGTTACAGTGACCCAGGAGGTGTTACAGTGACCCAGGCAGTGTTACAGTGACCCAGGAGGTGTTACAGTGACCCAGGCAGTGTTACAGTGACCCAGGAGGTGTTACAGTGACCCAGGCAGTGTTACAGTGACCCAGGAGGTGTTACAGTGACCCAGGCAGTGTAAGAGTGTGCTATGAGGCTGAAGTTGACCTGAAGCCTGCTACAGCAGACACAACATAGCAGAAAATAGTGTGTAGACTAAGATAAGATAAGAAGATTAGATAAGAAATTCCTTTATTAGTCCCCCAGGGGGGAAACTGCAGTTCACCACAGCAGCAGACTACAGTAACAGCACACAGAGTGGCAGGGTAAAATATACAATAAGAGATACAGAGATACAGTAAAATACACTATCAAAAATAACAAGTACTAGGTGAGATATGGTTTCTGTCTCAAATGTGAAGTGAGAGGCATATAGACAGGTTATTCCACGTAAGAATACATAGACAATATTGCACGTTGTACGTAGAACACAAAGTAGCCTAAGTAAGTAGTAAGTTCCTATGTAGATAAGACTGTAGATAAGATAAGTTAAGGTCCTGCAGTGCTTCCTGTAGGTCCAGTTGAAGCAGAGCTGACAAACAGCCCCTTAGTTAACACAGCTTGGTTCTGGACAGGCTTTAGAGGACTTGGGATAGACTTGCCATCCTTCCTACTCCCACTTCTGTGATTTGTGTATCTTTACAAAGATTCGGACCAAGATGTTTTCTCATGTGTTTCTGCTTATGTGGCTTGCAGTGAGGAATGTGTGCTAGATATGGCTGTTAGTCATTTCAGCTGCTCACAGTAGAGATGATGTGATTGTCCTGACTCACTGTATACCAGCACAGTCCACACTGTCAGACTTCAGGCTCGGAGGTACACAGATGGAATCCCAGTTTTTCCTCTTTCCAAACGTCCGGAGAGCCAATCCTTCCTTTTTTCCCCCCCATCCTCCCACTCTCTGTCCCTCCTCTCTCTCTCCATCCCTCCTATGAAGTGGTGGATCAATAACATATGCACAGTGTGTGTGTGTGTGTGTGTGTGTGTGTGTGTCTGTGTGTGTTCCACATGGTTGGGCGTACAAGAAGAAAACCAAGTGATGGCAGCAGTGAACCACACATGTCAGCTATTAAGTTGAGCCTCTGGTGTGTGTTTGCTTACAGGTCCTGTTGTTAGGATCCACACAGATGGAGGATGAACCTTACAGATGGACTCCATGATGGAAACATCTCAGTATCACTTCCATCTTTTAAATCCACCTTTCTCTCCTTCCCCTGCCCTTGTTTATCCCCCCCCTGCCTCTCCACCCCTTTTTCCTGCTATCCATCTCTTCTGTCTTCTCTCCTGACACCTCCTCCCCTCCAGCCCCCAGGCCAGTTAGGAGGGAGGCTCTCTGGTCCAACCCCCTCGCAGAGTTGCTTTGAAGTCGCGGACATTCCATGAGCTTCCTGTTAAGCGAGGAGCTCCGTAATGTGAACCAGGAGAAGTGAGGAGCTCGAACCTTCTCCAAGCCCAGACTTCACTGCTGGTTAGCAGTAGCTACGGACAGCTAGTTAGCATTGTAACCTCTGCTGTAGGCTGGTTCTAAGTCTTGTTCTAAGGTTAGGGTCCGAGCCTGTAGATCAACCTGGTTGGAGGCTGGAATAGACGCTGACATTCAGACAGTTAGCCTGCCTGCCTGCCTTTCTGCCTGCCTACCTGACTTTCTGCCTGCCTGCCTGACGATGCCTCATCCACCTTGGCTCATGCTGATGCTGGTCTGTGCATGGAGCTCCACCCCAAGGCTGTCTGCAGCACGTCCAGGCAAGAGTGGAGGACAGGCCCAGGCTGAGCACCCGAGAGGGGCTGACGGGGGGGGCAGGGGGCTGGAGGACCCTGCAGCAAGCCTGAGTCCTGAACTAGATTTCTTGGCAGACTTTGCAGGTGAGGACTACAGACTTCTGCTTTTTTCTGTCAAGCAATCAGAACACCATCCTCATTTTCCTTCACAACCTCCATGTCATCCTAATCTGCCTCCTCCTCCTCCTTTCCTCCTTCCTCCTCCCCTCCTTCCTCCTCCTTTCCTCCTTCCTTCTCCCCTCCTTCCTCCTCCCCTCCTTCCTCCTCCCCCAACAGGAAAGAAGCGTCTGTGGGTGGTGACCGCTCCCTCTCACAGTGACCACTACCTGCGCATGCTGGAGAAACAGCTGCAGGACGCTGAGCAGGAGGGGCTCTACTGTCGCCTGGCAGAGAGGGACACCTTCATCCTGACCATCATACAGAACGCCATGATGGAGGGCACCCTCCTCAGGACCACCCTACAGGTGAGACCCCACACATAGGACCACTCTACAGGTGAGACCACCCTACAGGTGAGACCCCACACATAGGACCACCCTACAGGTGAGACCCCACACATAGGACCACCCTACAGGTGAGACCAACCTACAGGTGAGACCCCACACATAGGACCACCCTACAGGTGAGACCCCACACATAGGACCACCCTACAGGTGAGACCCCACTTAGGGCCACCCTACAGGTGAGACCCCACACATAGGACCACCCTACAGGTGAGACCCCACTTAGGACCACCCTACAGGTGAGACCCCACAGAGGGCCACCCTACAGGTGAGACCCCACAGAGGGCCACCCTACAGGTGAGACCACACACATAGGACCACCCTACAGGTGAGACCCCACTTAGGGCCACCCTACAGGTGAGACCCCACTTAGGGCCACCCTACAGGTGAGACCCCACAGAGGGCCACCCTACAGGTGAGACCCCACAGAGGGCCACCCTACAGGTGAGACCCCACTTAGGGCCACCCTACAGGTGAGACCCCACAGAGGGCCACCCTACAGGTGAGACCCCACATAGGGCCACCCTACAGGTGAGACCCCACATAGGGCCACCCTACAGGTGAGACCCCACATAGGGCCACCCTACAGGTGAGACCCCACATGGGACTAGAGACTGTGACTACAAGTAGGACTGATCCATATGTAAGACAAGTCTACTGGTATCATGTGTTTGTAGAGCTCCTCCCATGGAGTAGTCATGGTATACTGATTCTCTGGAGGTTCACCTTCTTCCAGGGGGGAGCCACAACAGAAAGCATGGACCCGGACACTGTCTCCAAGATCCTCCACTACCTGGAGCTCACTACACATGTATGGTTTGGAATGACTTCCTTAAATCTGTGGGTTTCCTGTATGGTTAAGTTTCACGGTAGTTCTGATTGGTTGATGTGAAACATTACAAACCAATCATGCGAAGTTCTGACACAGCTGATCTGCTCCATGACCCAGGACCAGAGGTTCTCCATGCTCATCCTGAAGAAGAACCTGCATGTGAGTGAGAGGTTCCCCTACCCCGTCCGAGTGGAGGCCATTCTGGAGATCATCGACCAGCTGCCCTTGAGGAAGCTAGAGAGAATGACCCGGAAGGGTTCGCCTCAGAAGTGTAAGGTCATCAAGAAGCGTCTGGTGAAGAAGAAGGTGTCCCATCAGAAGAAGAGGACAGGGTTCAGCCCCCAGAGGCAGGGGAACGTGTCCACAGCCCTCCCCCTGCAGAGCAGAGCCCCCCTGGATAAGAAGGAGGCTCTGAAAAACAAGATCAAAGATATCCTCAGTGGACGCTCTCGCTTCATCATCAGGAAAACTCCTGAGGGGCCCAGGGAAGGTCAGGGGTCGGGGCCTAGGGGAGGTCAGGGGTCGGGGACCGGAACTAACTCTGAGAGGGAGGAAAGAAGCCAGACACAGGTGTCAGCGAAGGACAGAGGTGCGTCTGCAGGGAAGGAAGGAGTGAGAAGCAACAGGTATGAGTCAGCAGAGGAGACTTCAGCCAGGTCAGAGACAGCAGGGATGTCCAGTCAGGGAAAACAAGAGGACAACACACACACAGACGGAAAGACTCAGGACAAGAAGAAAGGGAAAGGGAAGAAAGAGGGGAAAAAGAAGAAAGGTAAAGGAAGAGGGAAGAAGTCCAACAAAGACACAAGTGAGAAGGATAAAAAGGCCATGAAAGAGTTTGTAGAAGCTCTGAGAGGCAGCAGAAGACTTCTGGTGAGTGAAGGTTTGATCTCAGTGTTTTGTTGAGTTAGTGCAGGGGTGTTGAACTCCAGTCCTCGAGGGCCACTTTCCTGACAGTTTTAGATGTCTCCCTGCTCCAGCACACCTCCACAGAGCTTGATAACAACCCTTCATTAGAATCAGATGTGCTGGAGGAGGGAACCATCTAAACCTGTCAGGAAAGTGGCCCTCAAGGACTGGAGTTAGACCCTCCTGAGTTAGTGTATGTTCATCTTCCCGTCTATACATGCCTGTATTCTTCCTCCCTGTCTCCATTCATACACACCATTCAATTCATACACACCATTTAATCATTTTGTCTGCCTGCCTGTCTGCCTGCCTGTCTGCCTGCCTGTCTACTTGCCTGTCTGCCTGCCTGCTTGCCTGTCTGCCTGCCTGCCTGTCTGTCTATCTGTCTGTCTGTCCTGTTGTTTCTCAGGTTGTAACCAGTCCAAGCAGCAGCAGTCCCAAGTATGTCCAGCAGAGGGAGAACAACAACTTGCACCACTGCGACCTAGCGCTCCGCAAGGTCACTATGGCAACCATCCTGGAATCCGGCCACCTGGCCACACTCACCCTGCAGCACTATCAACTGGGTGTGTGTGTGTGTGTGTTTATTTGTTCAACCATAAAACAGTCTTTATATTCGCACTATTAGCCAAGTTTGCCTCAAGATGAACTCAGGTTTTGTGTATGGTCTGTCTGTGTCAGAATCTGAGCCTGCATTCAGCTCCCTGCCAGAGCATTTCTCAGACCCGGACCTGATCTCCCAGCTCAGGTCAGAGTTCAGCCTCTCCTCTCAGGATTTCTCCATGACCATCACTGACTACGACCTCAAGCCCACGGTAAGAACCAGACAACAGGGCTTTCATCCAGACACCCACCAAAGAGCCACAGTTAACCTGTGACCTATGACCTGTGACCCTTCTGTACTCATCCAGAGAGTGCTGTCTGGGCCTCCAGAACCCCCTGCCTTACTAGAGTACATCGACAACTTCCCCTCACGCCGGGTAGAGAAGGAGACTGAAAGGAAAGGCCTGGTGGTGTGCTCTAAGACCCAGGAGACACCTGGAGCTCACAGCTCCCTGCTCAGGTAAACTGCCACAGGTTTACACATGGTCCTGCAGGTAGAGCTGTGTTCCCATCTCTGATGTCTTTGTTGTCAGCAGGTTCATGTCCAAGCGCAGGCTGCTCATCGTCTCCACTCCCTCCAAGGATGATTACTCTTACCAGCAGCAGCTGCAGGCTCTCAATGGACAGGAGTGCCACATGGGTGAGCAGCTCTATTAATATCCTGAACCCTGGTTAGTGGCTTTACTTATATCACTAAACTGGGCCAGAGTGTTTCCTCTACCCTCCACTTCATGAGTGCTTGGATCTCATCACATCTGTCCTGTGATTCACCTTCAGGTATCCGTCATTTTGCTCTGTTGAAGCTGGTGGGAGTCGGTGCCTCAGCTTCAGGGTCTGTGGAGATGTTTCCCCTCAACGGTGAGTCTGAAGCTAGACCCATGGAGCTAGACCCATGAAGCTAGACCCATGGAGCTAGACCCATGGAGCTAGACCCATGGAGCTAGACCCATGAAGCTAGACCCATGGAGCTAGACCCATGGAGCTAGACCCATGGAGCTAGACCCATGGAGCTAGACCCATGAAGCTAGACCCATGGAGCTAGACCCATGGAGCTAGACCCATGGAGCTAGACCCATGAAGCTAGACCCATGAAGCTAGACCCATGGAGCTAGACCCATGGAGCTAGACCCATGAAGCTAGACCCATGGAGCTAGAACCATGAAGCTAGACCCATGGAGCTAGACCCATGGAGCTAGGCCCATGGAGCTAGACCCATGGAGCTAGACCCATGGAGCTAGACCCATGGAGCTAGACCCATGAAGCTAGACCCATGAAGCTAGACCCATGGAGCTAGACCCATGGAGCTAGACCCATGAAGCTAGACCCATGAAGCTAGACCCATGGAGCTAGACCCATGAAGCTAGACCCATGAAGCTAGACCCATGGAGCTAGACCCATGGAGCTAGACCCATGAAGCTAGACCCATGGAGCTAGACCCATGAAGCTAGACCCATGAAGCTAGGCCCATGAAGCTAGACCCATGAAGCTAGACCCATGAAGCTAGACCCATGAAGCTAGACCCATGAAGCTAGACCCATGGAGCTAGACCCATGAAGCTAGACCCATGGAGCTAGGCCCATGGAGCTAGACCCATGGAGCTAGACCCATGGAGCTAGACCCATGGAGCTAGACCCATGGAGCTAGACCCATGGAGCTAGACCCATGGAGCTAGACCCATGGAGCTAGACCCATGAAGCTAGACCCATGAAGCTAGACCCATGGAGCTAGACCCATGGAGCTAGACCCATGAAGCTAGACCCATGGAGCTAGAACCATGAAGCTAGACCCATGGAGCTAGACCCATGGAGCTAGGCCCATGGAGCTAGACCCATGGAGCTAGACCCATGGAGCTAGACCCATGGAGCTAGACCCATGAAGCTAGACCCATGAAGCTAGACCCATGGAGCTAGACCCATGGAGCTAGACCCATGGAGCTAGACCCATGGAGCTAGACCCATGAAGCTAGACCCATGAAGCTAGACCCATGGAGCTAGACCCATGAAGCTAGACCCATGAAGCTAGACCCATGGAGCTAGACCCATGGAGCTAGACCCATGAAGCTAGACCCATGGAGCTAGACCCATGGAGCTAGACCCATGAAGCTAGACCCATGAAGCTAGACCCATGGAGCTAGACCCATGAAGCTAGACCCATGAAGCTAGGCCCATGAAGCTAGACCCATGAAGCTAGACCCATGAAGCTAGACCCATGAAGCTAGACCCATGAAGCTAGACCCATGAAGCTAGACCCATGGAGCTAGACCCATGAAGCTAGACCCATGAAGCTAGGCCCATGGCCACTGAGACATGACATTACAGTACAGGGACATTCCCTCTGAGGCAAGTAGGGTGAAGTGCCTTGACCAAGGACACAACATCATTTGGCACGGCCGGGATCGAGCCGGCAACATTCTGATTACTAGCCCAATTCCCAAACAGCTCAGCCACCACTATTACCTCCCCATTACCCCAACTGTTACCCCAACTTTTAACCCAACTGTTACCCCCAAAAATGATCTCCTACCCCGACAGTGTGAGTGTGCTCAGTGAGCCAGTGTGACCCAGATCTCTTCCTGCAGGGCGCAGTCAGATTGAGGTGGAGCCCTTGTCTGGGGAGGTGGTGGAGGATCTGCGGGGGCAGCTGAAGATCCGAGCAGCCTACTTCTCCATGCTGGTGGTGGGGAAGGATGGGGAGGTGAAGACATGGTTCCCCTCCCCCATGTGGTCCCTGGACAGTGTCTACGACCTGGTGGACTCCATGGAGCTCCGTGCGCAGGAAGCACAGCTGCAGCGCTCGCTGGGGATCAGTTGCCCTAACGACGTCTCAAGAGAAGGGGCCGGAGGTGTTGACGGGAGTTACTATGGTTACGAGGAGGAGACGGGAGAGGGCTACATGTACCATCAGAGACAGGACTGAGAGAAGAATTGAGGGGGTTTTAATGTTGGCCAAACAACTTCAACAAAAACACATCATCTAATGGACCAGAAGGTTGAAATCACAGTTCTTGCAGTGATGGGTTGAATTTGAATTGTCAAAGTAAAGATAAATTATAATAACTATGCAAAATAATTAAATCAATTACAAGGCATATTTGTTACCAACCAGTTTGACATCAGACCTACTGTACCATGATTATTGTAATCTTAATATGATTGTAATATGACACAACAAGAGATAAAGATAAGGGAGAGTGAGGACGACCAGCAGCTGAAGGAGAAGAAGACAATCAAACCACATCTTGACCTGCATCAAACACCACATAGACTAAAACTGCAACAGGAAGTCACACTGTGAGGTGAGAAGACGCCTCCTCCTGCCCTTCATGGCTTCAGCAGGACGTCCGTCACACCATCTCACACCAACACCACACACAATCAACAACAAGACACAACAACAACCTTACACAATGTATCAGCATAATTCAATTCATGGGCTCACCTAAGCCTTTTTACTCCCTGTAGGGATTTAATGTTACCAAATCCCCATTTAGAGAACCATCCCAGCGAAGATTATATATTTAAAAGTGGATGTATTGTAAGTCCTTGTATGAGCACACTATAGTCTGAAGTTGTATACTGGATGTTTGAGGATGTTTAGTATGATAATGTAATGTAGGAAGCTAGGATCTCCCTGGCAGGACTGAGACACGGGAGAGAGATCAGAATGTACACAGCTTTCCTCCTTGTTTCTGTGATTAAAAGTTATTTTCTCTAGCCTTGTCTGGTTGTGTGAGATCAGCTGACTGGGAGGGCAGTTAAAGATGGAATTAGTCAGGGATGTAACTTTCCACAACATGCTAAGATGCTGATCGATATGACCATGACACTGAAGTGTGCTCAGCACCAGACCTTCAGTGTGCTGTGAGATCCAGCTTCCCAGAAGATGAGAGCAGTGATGGTGGCTGGTGGCTCGCTGATTTTTTGCAGGTTTTGGGTTAGATGGTGTTAACGTGTCGTCAACATCATTACTGACACTGGCTGCTGTGAAACTGGTTGAAAATACTTGTCCCTGCCTCCTTCCCCTTATCACTCTTTGTCATTTGTGTGTGTGTGTGTGTGTCTATGTGTGTGTGTGGGGGGGGGGAGTGTATGTGTGTGTGTGTGTGTAGAGCGCACAGATGTGGCTCTAAGCATCTCTGGGTTTTTCAGCTAATAATGGACATGATTCCCATGACTTCTCCTTTCTGGTTCCTCTCTCTCTTACCTCTCTCTCTTTCCCTCTCTCTCTCTCTTACCTCTCTCTCTTTCCCTCTCTCTCTCTCTTACCTCTCTCTCTTTCCCTCTCTCTCTCTCTTACCTCTCTCTCTTTCCCTCTCTCTCTCTCTTACCTCTCTCTCTTTCCCTCCCTCTCTCTCTCTCCCTCCCCCTCTCTCTTTCCCTCCCTCCCTCTCTCTCTCTGTCTCTCTCTGCCTCCCTTCTCAGAGGGAAAGCTGAGAAAGAGGAAATCAGATCTCTGTTACAGGAACCAATAGAAAGAAGCTCCATGTGAAGAACACCAGCAGCAGCAGCAGCAGCAGCAGCAGCAGCAGCAGCAGCAGCAGCAGCAGCAGCAGCAGGTTGTGTCCCAGTCAGACAGCCAGTCAGACAGACACATGCTAGACGCTCTGCAGTCCAGAGAGATGGAAAACGATGATGCACCCAGGCTGCATGGGGACAGTACAGGCAAATCTCTGAGATGAATGAGGGAGATAAGGCTGCCTAGTGACCACACACACACACACACTGTACACTGCAAGATGGGGAAGTTGTCAGCAGACAAGCCCTGATGTCATCAAAGCTTGTACCCTCTTTCTCTCTCTCACTCTTGCTAAGGGCCTGGTCACTCATTCACAGGCAAACACTCACGTACTTTCACACACTCAGTTCTGACAGAGCACGAGGAGCAGGAGGTCTCCCTGGATGACTGGCCGGCCGCTACCATGGTGAGTACTTTAGAACTGAACACTCCAGAACACACCTCAACACTCCAGAACACACCTGCGCACTCCAGAACACACCTCAACACTCCAGAACACACCTGAACACTCTAGAACACACCTGAACACTCCAGAACACACCTGCACACTCCAGAACACACCTCAACACTCCAGAACACACCTGCGCACTCCAGAACACACCTGAACACTCCAGAACACACCTGAACACTCCAGAACACATCTCAACACTCTAGAACACACCTGAACACTCCAGAACACACCTCAACACTCTAGAACACACCTCAACACTCCAGAACACACCTGAACACTCTAGAACACACCTGAACACTCTAGAACACACCTCAACACTCTAGAACACACCTGAACACTCTAGAACACACCTGAACACTCTAGATTACGGAATAACAACATGAACATTCCAGAAAGCACCTGGAGAGCCAGTACTCTCCAGACATGGCTGAACACACTCAAACACCCTCAAACTAAACCCTCTAGTCTACCCTGAACACACCCATACACCCCAGAACACAATGTTATTTAGGTTGTACTCAGTCTCTGTACTACATAAATATGTACTACATATTTGACCAATTGGGTCATTTGTGTTTAGCTGACATGAAGTATAAACCTGGTTTGTTTATGTGATAATGGTTTCCCCTTATGGGGCGTTACTATGTGACACAATGTTTTGAGAAGTTCTGCATTCTGACTTGTGGTTACCTTCTATTGAAGTCCTGTTATTAATACATCTAGTGCTGTTTGATAAGGAGGACCTGATGTTTAGAAGGAACATCTTATATGAAGCATCACGATGTGAGGTTTCTCTGTGTGAGGTTTCCCTGGCACAGCTGTTGTTGCTTGGCGCAGGGTAAAGCAGTGGCTGTTTGTCCGCGAGTGAGAAATGGCTCAATTTGATCAAACTGCCTTCCCTCAAATGGTTGCATCAGCAAGATTGTGTAAGACAGTCACATACAGGGAAAACCATGGTTCCTCTTTATGTGAAGTTTGCCTCATTTCCCAGCATGCTGCCTGTTCCATGTGGTGAAAGGTTGGCAGTAAAACACTCCTATGGAAGATCTTAACAGTATAACTGTTTTACCACTGGAGGCTGGACACTGTCCTGAATGCTGCCATCCCTCAGCTAGACATGCACGGATCTGAACCACAGGAACTTTGCTGAACCCTTAACTTGACTGGTGGCAGTGACACGTGTGCACATGCACACATATGTGGAGTTGGAGAAGCCCAGTGTTTTGATCTCTGCTTCCTTACTTTACACTGACTCCATTTAGACCGCGCACACACACACATACACACACGCACGCGCAAAAACAGACATAAACATCGTTTGTTGCCCAGAGGATCATTTGCATAATAGCTGAGGAAGTAAAAATGTAAGTAATGTCACCAACGGTAATAAACGATGGTAAACCTTCAGAACCAGGACCAGTGTGGTTAACACCTGACCTGTGGTCACTTCCTGCAGCAGCACACCTGCAGTGCCTGTGGTCTCTGACAGCACTGTGGATGTCATTGCAGAATATAACGTGACTTGGTGTCATTTACATTTTACATTTATCAGACGCTTTTATCCAAAGCGACTTACAGTAAGTACAGGGACATTTTCCCTGAGGCAAGTCAATTGCCTTGCCCAAGGACACAACATCACATAGCCACAGGCGGGGCTCGATCTCACAACCTTCCGATCACGAGGCCAACGCCTTAACCATTTAGCCATCTGACTCCTCCACTTGTGTGTGTGTGTGTGTGTAGAGAGTGTGTCACTTCCTGATTAGCAGGCTACCTTTCAGTGTGTTTCCTGATTCATCCATCACAAAGAGACACAGAGGGACACTGTCATACCTCTCAGGTATGTAGCGCAGCATAGCCCACAGAACAGCTACTAGTAGCACAGTCTAGTCGCTAGTCCAGAAGTGGTAACTGGTACGGTTAGTATTGGTATTGGTGATTGTTATTTATGGACTGATCTAGTGATGTGGTAAAGGTAAACTAGGATTTGTTTTCCATGGAACGAACTAGAGGTGTTGCTGCTTTGAAATGTATTCACTTATAAGACCCATTCAATCCAAAGCAAACTTTCTGATGTTGGTACAGATTGTGTGACGGGCATATCTGCTCTATGTTCACTGTAGGGTTTGTACAGCTGCTATCTGTTTGGTACCACAGATCTCTTGTAAAAGGAAGAGAAAGGTGTTCTCTTCCTTGGAGGTGAGAACACCTGAGAGGAACTTCAGCTCCTCGTCTACAACACTTCCTTCTGGGTTGTTGTGTAGAACTTTCTGGTTCTGGCATCGCTTAGTCAGTCGAAGCAGGTCACATGTTCAGTTCAGTTTGGGTTATTATGTTATCAACCTGTTTGGATAATGGTTGTGGTGGTGATGATTGAGATGGTGATGAAGTTGATGTTGATTATGGTGGAAGTGATGGTATTAAGGAGATTGTGGTGATGGTGGTGAAGGTCATTGTTGTGGTATGATGGTGATAGAGATAGTGCTGGTGATAATGATGATGATATGCTGGTGATAGTGCTGGTGATAGTGATGATGATAGTGATGATGATAGTGATGGTGATAGTGCTGATGATAGTGATGATAGTGATGATGATAATGATGATGATAGTGCTGGTGATAGTGCTGGTGATAGTGCTGGTGATAGTGCTGGTGATAGTGCTGGTGATAGTGATGATGATAGTGCTGGTGATAGTGCTGGTGATAGTGATGATGATAGTGATGGTGATAGTGATGATGATAGTGCTGGTGATAGTGCTGGTGATAGTGATGATGATAGTGATGGTGATAGTGCTGATGATAGTGCTGGTGATAGTGATGATGATAGTGCTGGTGATAGTGCTGGTGATAGTGCTGGTGATAGTGCTGATGATAGTGCTGGTGATAGTGCTGGTGATAGTGCTGGTGATAGTGCTGGTGATAGTGCTGGTGATAGTGTTGGTGACAGTGATGATGATAGTGCTGGTGATAGTGCTGGTGATAGTGCTGGTGATAGTGTTGGTGATAGTGATGATGATAGTGCTGATGATAGTGATGATGATAGTGCTGGTGATAGTGCTGGTGATAGTGATGATGATAGTGCTGGTGATAGTGCTGGTGATAGTGCTGATGATAGTGATGATGATAGTGATGGTGATAGTGATGATGATAGTGCTGGTGATAGTGCTGGTGATAGTGATGATGATAGTGCTGGTGATAGTGCTGATGATAGTGCTGATGATAGTGCTGGTGATAGTGCTGGTGATAGTGCTGGTGATAGTGCTGGTGATAGTGCTGGTGATAGTGCTGATGATAGTGATGATGATAGTGATGATAGTGATGATGATAATGATGATGATAGTGCTGGTGATAGTGCTGGTGATAGTGCTGGTGATAGTGTTGGTGATAGTGATGATGATAGTGCTGGTGATAGTGCTGGTGATAGTGATGATGATAGTGCTGGTGATAGTGTTGGTGATAGTGATGATGATAGTGCTGGTGATAGTGCTGGTGATAGTGCTGGTGATAGTGCTGATGATAGTGATGATGATAGTGATGATAGTGATGATGATAATGATGATGATAGTGCTGATGATAGTGCTGGTGATAGTGATGATGATAGTGCTGGTGATAGTGCTGGTGATAGTGATGATGATAGTGCTGGTGATAGTGCTGGTGATAGTGATGATGATAGTGCTGGTGATAGTGCTGGTGATAGTGATGATGATAGTGCTGGTGATACTATGATAGTGCTGGTGATAGTGATGATGATAGTGCTGGTGATAGTGCTGGTGATAGTGCTGGTGATAGTGTTGGTGATAGTGATGATGATAGTGCTGGTGATAGTGCTGATGATAGTGATGATGATAGTGCTGGTGATAGTGCTGGTGATAGTGATGATGATAGTGCTGGTGATAGTGTTGGTGATAGTGATGATGATAGTGCTGGTGATAGTGCTGGTGATAGTGCTGGTGATAGTGCTGATGATAGTGCTGGTGATAGTGCTGGTGATAGTGCTGATGATAGTGCTGGTGATAGTGCTGATGATAGTGATGATGATAGTGCTGGTGATAGTGCTGGTGATAGTGCTGATGATAGTGCTGGTGATAGTGCTGATGATAGTGATGATGATAGTGCTGGTGATAGTGCTGGTGATAGTGCTGATGATAGTGCTGGTGATAGTGCTGGTGATAGTGCTGGTGATAGTGCTGGTGATAGTGCTGGTGATAGTGCTGATGATAGTGCTGGTGATAGTGCTTGTGATAGTGATGATGATAGTGCTGGTGATAGTGCTGGTGATAGTGATGATGATAGTGCTGGTGATAGTGCTGGTGATAGTGATGATGATAGTGCTGGTGATAGTGATGATTAAGGTAATAGTGTAGGTGAAGGGCAAGGTGGTGGTGGTACTGGTGAAAGTGATAATCACAGCTGATGGTGATAATGGGATACTGATGATGGTGATGATGGTGATAATGAGATACTGATGATGGTGATGATGGGATACGGATGATGGTGATGATGGCGATGATGGGATACTGATGATGGTGATGATGGTGATAATGGGATACTGATGATGGTGATGATGGTGATGATGGTGATAATGGGATACTGATGATGGTGATGATGGTGATAATGGGATACTGATGATGGTGATGATGGGATACTGATGGTGATGATGATGCGGTTTGTTAACAGGAAAGCAAGCCGGACGTTAAGAGTATTATGGCTCGCTTCAGTGCTGGGAGCAGCAACAGCACTTCTGATCTCCCCTCCAACGCCACTGGACATCCTAAAACATCCTTACAGCCCACTCTCTCCTCTGGGCCTCCGATCCACACCAAGAAGCCTGTTCTGGAGACCAGATCCGGCAGTGCCCTGTCACCCCCACCCAAACCCACCTCCACAAAGAGCAGCGTGACCAAAAGTGCCCCAGAGGTGAGGGAGCTGGCCAACACCAGAGCGCTGGCTAACATGTTCTCAGGCTCTCAGGATGATAACAAGACCCCTGTGGTCAAACAACACCCCTTCAAACCCAAAATGCAGGACCCATCCTCCTCTTCCTCAGCACAAGAAGTGGAGGTTAAAATCCCTCCACTTAAGCCTCAGAAGCCCCCCCCCAGTTTCACCCCACCAGAAACCAGGCCTGTCGTCCCCAAACCCTCCCCAGCCTCTTTCCCCAAACCCCCCCCACCCTCTCTCCCCAAGCCCTGCCCCGGAGGAGTCAACAAGCCTCCCTGGATGAAGGAGGACAACAACGAGGGCCCCTCTGCCACCAACACAGCCTTTAAACTGCCTCCACCCCCAAAACTTCCCAGCTCTGTTGCTAAGCTACGACAGCTGAGTGAGGATGGGGGAGGAGCCAGTCTGGACCTTAAGCCTGCCAATGGCTCCGCTCTCAACAGCCCCATCATCAGGACTGGTCAGAGCCTGTTCAATAAGGAGGGCCAACTGGACACCTCAGTGGATAGGGAGTTCACCAGAGCCCCCCTGACCCCTAACAGCTCCAGCCCTGTAGTACCACCAGCCAGTAAGAAGCCCAGTATTGTGAGGAAACACCCTGAGCTGAAGGGGACTGACCCCCTCTCTGCTCCAAAGAAGAACCCCCTCCCCAATATTCTGGCCTTGGGAGCCGCCCCTGCCAAGCCTAACCGCCCTCCCAGAGTCTCTCTGGACAGCTTCAGGAGGGACGCTGGGACTGATGGTAGGTCCCCCTGCCTGCCTCTCTGTCAGCCTGCCTGACAGCCTTCTGGCAGATCTTCATGGCTCTGGATGTGTGTTTGTGTTGACTGTACATGTATGTCAAACAGGCTGGAACTCTTGGTTCCTCTGTGGGCTTGTTCCACTTCCCTCTCTCCTTTCTCTCTTCCTCTCTAGTCTGCTACTTCCTCCTCTCACAGGCATCTGGTCAAGGACCTTTATCCATGCACAGCTAGATCCAAGATGGACATTTTGCTCATATTTGTACAGTTGAGTGTGTGTTTCTGATTGTGTGTGCATCTGACTGTGTTTCTGATTGTGTGTGTGTTTCTAACACTGTGTGTTTCTAACGCCCTGCTTCTGTTGCCAAAGGTGTCTTAGTTAAGAAGAGTGCCGTGCCCCCTCCTCCTGCCTTCCATCCCACCAATCACATGACTCCGCCTCCTCCCCCCCCCTCTCACCCTGCTGCTCCCAGCCTCCCCCCTCGTCCCATGTAAGGACCCCAGGAACGCCACCAACACACACACACACACATGCACACACACACACACACACACACACACGCACACACACACACACACACACACACATCATAATAACATAAGTGTCTGATATTGTTTCTCTGCTCCAGAATCCAGTCAGATCAAGATGAGAACTATGATGATATTGGTATGAACAGAAACACACACACACACACACACACACACACACATTCTAACACTGTGAACAGTTATCCATTGGCGTTGTGTTAATCTCTATGACATTTTTCTTCCAGGAGTTTCTAGACCAGAGGTGGGTCACATGCTTGAACTGCATCCAAACTGAACTCACCACTGACCGCATCAGAACCGCATCAGAATAAACAAACCCCTAATGTTTAAGTAATTCATGTGTTTCTGTGTATGTGTGTGTGTGTGTGTGTGTGTGTGTGTGTGTGGGTGTGTGTGTGTGTGTGTGTGTTTGTGTGTGTGTGTGTGTTTGTGTGGGTGTGTGTGTTTGTGTGGGTGTGTGTGTGTGTGTGTGTGTTTGCACCTGCAGGGAAAGGAACAAAAGGAAAACAAAGAACGAGAAAAGAAGGAACAGGAAGCCAGGAAGAAGTTCAAAGTTAGTTTCAACAGTCAGGTGGCTGAGTGTACCCAGTTCAAACCCTGGCTGTGCCAACATGACCTTGTGTCCTTGGGCAAGGCACTTCACCCTACTTGCCTCGGGGGGGGGGGGGGGGGGTGTCCCTGTACTTACTAGTGTCAGTCGCTCTGGTTAAGAGCGTCTGCTGAGTGACTCCATGTTCTCATCACGTCTCGGTGTGACTGCGATGGACGGATGGTGATGATCTGTGTTTGCATGTGTGTCAGTTCAGCGGTGCAGTGCAGGTGATCCACAGGGCCAGGGCCAGGGAGGACCACAGAGGGGGAAGGACAGATCTGAGCATGAAGCAAGGAGACCCCATCGACATCATCCGTGTCAAAGACAACCCAGAGGGACGGTGGCTGGGCAGGACACAGGACGGAACATGTGAGACTCTGTCTTCATCATCACCCTCATCATCATCATCTCACGTCCTAACGTGTGTGTGTGTGTACGTGTGTGCGCGCGTGTGTGTGCGCACATGTGTGTGCGTGTGTGTGTGCAGATGGGTATGTAAAGACAGAGCTGATGGAAATCGATATTGAGAGTCTGAAGAGACATGCAGCTTCTGACCCTGAGATCTATGATGACGTCGGTTTCAGGTACACACACAAACACACACACACAATCACACACAAACACACACACAAACACACACACACACACACACAGTCTGATGTGTGCGTTTGAGTAACTGATGTGTGTGTTCTCTTCGCTTTCCACAGTGACAGAGGCCCTGCAGGTGAGAGATCCCATCACTACTATTACCGTCACTACTGTTACCGTCATTACTGTTACCATCACTACTGTTACCCTCACTACTGTTACCATCACTACTGTTACCGTCACTACTGTTACCCTCACTACTGTTACCGTCACTACTGTTACCCTCACTACTGTTACCGTTACTAATGTTACCGTCACTACTGTTACCATCACTACTGTTACCCTCACTACTGTTACCGTCACTACTGTTACTGTTACTAATGTTACCGTCACTACTGTTACCGTCACTACTGTTACCGTCACTACTGTTACCGTCACTACTGTCAATATCAACTGGATTAATCCACTACAGACTTGCTAACAGTCCTGCTGTGTGTGTATGTGTGTGTGTGTGTGTGTTCTTAAGTGGTCCTGCCCCCTCCCCCTGAGGAGGAAGGAGACATCTATGATGACCTAGAAGACCTCAACATCATTGCCAGGTGAGAGAGGAGGGAAGAGAGAGAGAGAGAGAGAGAGAGAGAGAGAGAGAGAGAGAGAGAGAGAGAGAGAGAAGAGAAGAAAAGAGAGAGAGAGAGAAAGAGAGAGAGAGAGAGAGAGAGAAAGAGAGAAAGAGAGAGAAAGAGAGAGAGAGAGAGAGAGAGAGAGAGAGAGAGAGAGAGAGAGAGAGAGAGAGAGGGGTGGGAGTTCTCACCCTCTGGCTGTGTTGTGAAGCCCCTGCAGCCCTCAGAAGGTCCTGGGCAGCCCTAAGAGGAGCCCTTTCACCCGTATTTTGAAGGGTCTGGAGGACTGGAGGAAGAACCCCAGAACCAATACTCAGTAATACCCACAGTAGTAAGACAGAGTCACCCCATGAGCTCTGAATCCTGGATTCATGATCATTCAGGCTGCTGATTGATTGATTAATTGATTACTTCTGTCTGAATAATCTAACGCTTAACCACCACAGTGTGGGATCATCCACCATCAACACAAATCAGTAGATCTGGGTGTGCTTGAATGCATTTCCCAGTCAGGAGATGCGGCAGCATTGCATGTGCAATGTGGCGGCCATATTGATTGTTTAATCCAAATCTGAATCAGAACTGATTTTGCTTGGTTGTAATTTGCGATCTGGACAGCCTGTGATCAGACTAACCCCTCAACACAATCCAAACATACTGTAACACACTGCATGTTGTTGTTGTTGTTGTTGTGTTATGCTGCCTGTCACTCATGTTGTTGTCATTGTTGTTTTCAGCTTCCCGCCACCTCCACAGTTCTTAGCTGAGGGGATTCCTGCTGGTAACTTTGACATTCTAGAACATTCTAGAACATTCTAGAACATTAATGGATATTTTGGAACACATCGGGGGCATGTTGGATCAGAGAGACACTGAGGCTGTCGAGTTCAACATCTGTCTATAACTCTATTCATGGTGCTACAGTGTTCTCTCTCATGTAGTAATAATGTAGTAATAATGTAGTAATAATGTAGTAATAATGTAGTAATAATGTGTGGACATGGAACTTCCTTTACATTCCAAACACTTCCTGGTCTCCTCTCTCTTCCTGATGTAGCAGACCAATCAGAAGTTGACCAGGAACTATATGATGACATTGTCACACAGGGCTTTCCTCTCCCCCCTCCAATCAGCAGGTGAGGTCACATGGTGACACATGGTGAAGCTCATATCAGGGGTACATGTACACGGGGGTATGTACACTGCCCTCCACCCACCCCCCTACCCTAAACACCCTCCTGCCCACCACCCCCCTACCATAAACCACCCCCCTGCCATCCACCCCCCTTTCACAGCCACCTTATGAGATCCAAGCCCAGATCTGAGGAAATGGACCCCAAGAAGTTGAAGAAGCTTGAGAAGGAGGAGAAGGAGTTCAGGAAGAAGTTCAAAGTAAGTTACCCTGACTTTAGATGTCTGATTTGTTGATCTTATGATCTCTTGGAAACAGTTTTCCTGTGGTCGTCCAGATCTGACATGGTGTTCAATCTGCTCTCTTCTCCTCACCTCACCTGTCCTTCTCCAGTTTGACGGGGAGATCCAGGTGTTGTACCAGGTGACTGTCACAGCCTCTCCTTCCACTAAAAAGGGGGGAAGTAAGGAACTCCAGTTGACCCCAGGGGAGAGTCTGGACGTCATATCCAAGGCTGACGACAACAAACTCATCTGCAGAAACAACGAGGGAAAGTGTATGTATCTACAGTAGAGCATGAACTCTAATTTACATCCAGACGTGTCTACAGTAGAGCATGAACTCTAATTTACATCCAGACGTGTCTACAGTAGAGCATGAACTCTAATTTACATCCAGACGTGTCTACAGTAGAGCATGAACTCTAATTTACATCCAGACGTGTCTACAGTAGAGCATGAACTCTAATTTACATCCAGACGTGTCTACAGTAGAGCATGAACTCTAATTTAAATCCAGACGTGTCTACAGTAGAGCGTGAACTGTAATTTACATCCAGACGTGTCTACAGTAGAGCATGAACTCTAATTTACATCCAGACGTGTCTACATTAGAGCGTGTACTCTCATTTACCTGTGTCTTAGCCCCTGTGTCCTAGCCTCTGTGTCCTAGCCCCTGTGTCCTAGCCCCTGTGTCCTAGCCTCTGTGTCCTAGCCCCTGTGTCCTAGCCCCTGTGTCCTAGCTCCTGTGTCCTAGCCCCTGTGCCCTAGCCCCTGTGTCCTAGCCCCTGTGTCCTAGCCCCTGTGTCCTAGCCCCTGTGTCCTAGCCTCTGTGTCCTAGCCCCTGTGTCCTAGCCCCTGTGCCCTAGCCCCTGTGCCCTAGCCCCTGTGCCCTAGCCCCTGTGTCCTAGCCCCTGTGTCCTAGCCTCTGTGTCCTAGCCCCTGTGTCCTAGCCCCTGTGTCCTAGCCCCTGTGTCCTAGCCCCTGTGCCCTAGCCCCTGTGTCCTAGCCCCTGTGTCCTAGCCCCTGTGCCCTAGCCTCTGTGTCCTAGCCCCTGTGTCCTAGCCCCTGTGTCCTAGCCCCTGTGTCCTAGCCCCTGTGTCCTAGCCCCTGTGCCCTAGCCCCTGTGCCCTAGCCCCTGTGTCCTAGCCCCTGTGCCCTAGCCCCTGTGCCCTAGCCCCTGTGTCCTAGCCCCTGTGTCCTAGCCCCTGTGTCCTAGCCTCTGTGTCCTAGCCCCTGTGTCCTAGCCCCTGTGTCCTAGCCCCTGTGTCCTAGCCCCTGTGTCCTAGCCCCTGTGCCCTAGCCCCTGTGTCCTAGCCCCTGTGTCCTAGCCCCTGTGTCCTAGCCCCTGTGTCCTAGCCCCTGTGCCCTAGCCAACATGTTCTTACAGTGTCCTCTCTGTCCTCTCTCACAGTCGGTTATGTCCAAACCAGCAATATTGTCGCAGAGTAAGTACAACCTTAACACCCCCACCCCTACCCCCCCCCACACCCCCCCCCACCTTAACACCTTAAGTACAACCTTAACACCCCCCACCCCCACCCCCAACCCCCACCCCCCCAACACACAATAAGTCAATTACCATTTGAATCTTAATGCTAGAGTGCTATAGATCCTGTGTTTTGTTTTTACAGGGATACTGATATTTATGATGACATTGATGGTAAGTTGGTCTATTCATGTCATGATTGGTCTCAATGTCACATCATGTGTTGTCTTTTACAGTTTTGTGTAATAACCCAGTAACATTCCCTCTGTATTCACAGGCAGTGTTTATGACAACGACTGAGATCTAGAACCCTGGACCTTCAACAGCTGGTGATCTAGAAGTTTCTCTTCATGTTGTGTTGATCTTCACCTTTATTTATTGTGTTACTGGGATCTATCAGGGCAATGATGCAAAATATCCACATGGCTTAAGTTTGACTTCTGGATCCAATTTAGTAAAATGTGCTCTGTGTCAAAACATTTTTTTTTATAAATAAAGCATCCATAAAACTTCATATCAGAAGATTTAAGACACAATAATCAGACAGTCTCAAGGATGATATTCTTGTTTTGTTTGTAAATAAAGACACATGAAAAAACGTAAACTCCTGTTTGGCTTTCTATTAAATTCCTAACGTGTTTGAATTCAAGAGGTAGAGGCGCCAGACGGGGGTTTAAGACACCTTGAATGAGTAAGATCCAAAAACCTGGCAACCCGTTTGATGTGTTCTGTAATCCACACTCCTGCCTGGCATTAAAAACCTGGCAACCCGTTCGATGTGTTCAGTGATCCACACTCCTGCCTGGCATTCTCAACAGACAGCATCAAGATGGTTCCTCCCGTCGCAGTATCGCCGCTTATAAAGGTAAATTCATTGCAAGTTTGCGGTTTATTTGAATTAATCACTGTATGTCGTCTTAAGTTATATTATTAAACTAAAAACTGCAGCAAGAGGCTTGAAGTCAGGTGTGAAACTGTCTGTCTGTGGCTGGCTAGTTAGCCTGCTAACCTTGGCTAACCTTAGCTAGCTGTCATGCTAATGACATGACATTGATCATCATTTACATTTACATGTGTTCATTTAGCAGACGCTTTTATCCAAAGCGACTTACAAGAGAGAGCTTTACAAAAGAGCTTCAGTTACTGAGCATAACAACTTGATAAACCATAGATCATAGCGGGCATCTAGGTTACAAAACATACATCATGAGAACCAATAAGTCAAGTGCCAAGGGAGGAACTATAAGAGCATTCAGCTGAACATTATACAGTTTTAAGGTAAGCCTCTGCCAGGCAGTAGTCAACCAGCGGTACAAGTCATAACACAACAATAGGAAGTTTCTGAACTATAGCAACAACAAGTGATATTTCTGAGTGCCATACTAATTCTAGTGTTTCTAAGTGCCGGTGAATTCTCAGAACAAGTGAGTTTTGAGCCTTTTCTGAGTGCTGTTACCATCATCATCAGGGTCCTCCAGCCTCTGACAGTCTGCCAGGCTGGATCACAGAGACTCACATGCACCCACCAGCTAGGACTGGAAACATTATAATGTAATACTTACCTAAGCTCGTGATCCATGCCAGCCTGCTAACATCCCAGCTGTCTTGTGTTTCAGACCGCCAGGTGGTCAGCTCTGTTTGTTGGCATCTTCTATGGCAAGCAGAGACTGGGTAAGAGTCTTAATATTTACCCTTGTGACTCACAAGTTTAATTCATAGTAACATTAGGGTTGATCTCTGATAACGCTTCCTGTGTCAGCCTACATCCTGAACTTGATCTTTGGTCGTGGTCTTGTTACAGAGTATCTGAAGCCCATAGCTGCAGAGGAGAGGAAGATTGAGGAGGCTGAGAAGGCAGCGAGAGAGGAGCAGGAGCGCATTGCCAAGCAACTGGCTGAAGGTGAATAGATGCACTGTTCTGAAGGTTGTAGATGTTTCCCTGCTCCAGCACACCTCCACAGAGCTTGATAACGACCCTTCATTAGAATCAGGTGTGCTGGAGCAGGGAAACATCTAGAACCTTCAGGACAGCGGCCCTCCAGGACTGGAGTCTGACACCTGTGTTCTATACCCAAGAATGCAGAGATACATGCATATGGATCAAATATGTTTTACCTCCTACGAATACTCAACATATAGTTCAACTTTACTTACGACATGTAAACAGTAATAATGTACTGAGCCTGCAGCAGAACTACATTCATCAATGACAGGTTCCTAATTAGCATCTCTGTTGTCTCCACAGCTAACGAGGACACGATTCTGAAGTGAACTCTGTGTTTCCCTGAACCGCCCTGTTCCTCCTATAATAAACAGTTATTTTCATGTATTCTGATTCTGTTGTTTTTTTTGTGATACTGAGAGTCCAGATGCAGGGTGACCCATTCATTTGAATCAGGTGTGTTGGAGCAGGGAAACATCTAGAACATGCAGGACAGTGGGCCCTGAGGGTTAGGGTTGGGGTTACATTTTCTGTTTACACTATATTGTCTGCCCTTTAGTTGTGTGTGTGTGTGTGTGTGTGTGTGTGTGTGTGTGTGTGTGTGTGTGTGTGTGTGTGTGTGTGTGTGTGTGTGTGTGTGTGTGTGTGTGTGTGTGTGTGTGTGTGTGTGTGTGTGTGTGTGTGTGTGTGTGTGTGTGTGTTGCACAGTGTAATCCACCCCTCCCTGTTCAGCACCAATCCTTGGATTCAGGTCAGAGGATGGAAGTAGAGAGCTGAGTAAACATTACTGCTCTCTAAATTCCTCATCTTCCTGCCCCATGGGGACTAGGAATCATTTGTACCACAAGAACTGGGATATATAGGACCGCTAGCCCTACAGAACATCATAGCCCTAGTACTGGGAGCACCAAAGGCATTTAGCCCAAACCCTTGTACTAGAATACAGTGTAACCATAGTAATGAAGCCTCACTCTAACCCCGCATCTGCTTTCCACTGAAAGTATAACCACTGTAAGATCAGGTGGGGGGGGTCATTGTGAGGTCACTATTTCTGGTCACATGGGGCCAGAGGAAGGAAGTCGTTGGTTAGAACATAAATGTAACATAGTCACCTGCCTCTGTAAGGCATTGGGCTCGTAATCAGAAGGTTGCAAGTTCGATTCCTGGCTGTGGTTACATGATGTGGTGTCCTTGGGCACTTCACCCTACTTGCCTCAGGAGGAATGTCCCTGTACTTTGCTGTCAGTTGTTCAGGATAAGAGCGTCTGCTGAATGTAAATAAGGCAGCCAGTGGAGGTGTTGGAAGCAGCTATGAAGGTGGTCTGGTCAACCTTGTCACTAATCCTGATGGATCTGTGTCATCCAGAGATGGAAAGTGCTGAGGGTTCCTATTGGATAAGAGGCTTTGGGTGCAGATGAGTCACCTCACCCCAGCAGGAAGAGCTGCAGTAAGAAGCTGCAGTAAGAAGCTGCAGTAAGAAGCTGCAGTAAGAAGCTGCAGTAAGAAGCTGCAGTAAGAAGCTGCAGTAAGAAGCTGCATTAAGAAGCTGGACCTGAAGGCATCCATGGGAAGATATTCAGTTACATGAATCTTTAAAAATACATTAGCTTTATTTTGGTCATTGTAGACAGTGCACCCACACACACAGAGGTGCACACACACACAGGTGTACACACACACAGGTGCACACACACACAGAGGTGTACATACACAGGTGCACACACACACAGGTGCACACACACACAGAGCTATACTTCAAGCTTTCTGGGAATGGTTCCACATTCCATTCTACTTGGGTCATATTTCTTTAAAAAGCACATTATCCCTATTTATGAATGTGAGTCCACAGTATAACACAATGCCTATTTAAAGCTGAAACGGGTAACACAATGTTCTGTTGGTGTCATAATGTTTTTACATGGGTAACATGAAAAGAGTTCAAACAAACAGGGCCCCAGCTTCATCTGAGCTTCCATGTGATTCTTCCAGCTGCAGTTTGATCACACTCAGGTTGAACATGATTGGCTGGAACGAGATGGGCGGCTCTTAATACTGACATTCCTCAGGCCCAGAGCTGACTGCTGATGAACTGAGTACTAAGAGGGCCTCAAGTTTACACATGTTCACAGGAGACAAAATCTTTTCTTTTAAAAATGAAATGTTACCTACTGTTCCTTTAAAGCAGTGGTTCTCAACCCTGGTCCTCAGGGCTCCACTGTCCTGCATGTTTTAGATGTTTCCCCCTTCCAACACACCTGATTCAAATGAATTGTCATTATCAGGCTTCTGCTGAACTTCATAATGACTCATTCATTTGAATCAGGTGTGTTGGAGCAGGGAAACATTGAAAACATGCAGGACAGTGAAGCCCTGAGGACCAGGGTTGAGAACCACTGCTTTAAAGAACACTGACTGCTCCCTTTAGAACCCTCATATGGTTGAGAGACACTGTCTGTCCTGAACACCAGTGAAGTTCAGACACTGGTACATATCACTGGTACATATCACTGGTACATATCACTGGTACATATCACTGGTACATATCACTGGTACATATCACTGGTTCATATCACTGGTACATATCACTGGTACATATCACTGGTACATATCACTGGTACATATCACTGGTACATATCACTGGTTCATATCACTGGTACATATCACTGGTACATATCACTGGTTCATATCACTGGTACATATCACTGGTACATATCACTGGTACATATCACTGGTACATATCACTGGTTCATATCACTGGTACATATCACTGGTACATATCACTGGTACATATCACTGGTACATATCACTGGTACATATCACTGGTTCATATCACTGGTACATATCACTGGTACATATCACTGGTTCATATCACTGGTTCATATCACTGGTACATATCACTGGTTCATATCACTGGTACATATCACTGGTACCTATCACTGGTACATATCATACAAGGTGCAACACCAAGATGTTGAACAAACAGAACTACAAGGAAGGATGTTCAATTTAAGATCCTACAAAAATAATGTGACATTCTTTGTATTTACATGAAAGGAGTATTTACAAATGATAACATCAGCCAGGGAAGAGGCCCCAGTTTGAGAGAATATACAACTAAGCATTTCAAATCAATCTTATATTAATATTATAGTCGTCAATATGCATTTTTATCTGTTGACCTACAAAGACATTACTTTCCAAAGTACCAAAATGAACATTTTAAACTCTGAGAGCATGTAGAGAAGCGTATGTTAAAGGTAGTTTGCTATCAGGACACATCACATGGTCAACAACTCTGATAAGACCAAACCTTTGGAACACCACAGCAGTTTTCCTGAACTAGACACCATATTAGACAGCCACCTACCCAGAGAGATAACAGGCTGGCAGACACTAGAACCTACAGTAACTCCATAGTCCCTGCAGCAGACTATACCTGTGTGTTGAGAGCTGCAGTTCATGTTTTCTCTCATGTAAATAGCGTGACTGGAAGGAGGGACTGAACAACAGCAGTGTATGTCACTGTTGTCAGAATTCTCTTCTGGAGGAGGAACACACTGCAGCTATACTAGAGACGTTAGACTTCTTATCCATGTCACACACATTACACCAGCAGAAACTCAAGGTGTGTAACATTGTCATATTATCTAAGGTTTTCTTCAGAAAGAGCACCGAGCCAAAGTCCTACTGATGTTACAATCCTAATGATATGTTCTCTAAAACACACACACACCAGTCATATGCAGATATTCACAATGACACACAGACACACACGTCATAAGTTGGTTCCTCTGAGGATTGTCAGTGGCCTAGAGTTCTAAAAGGTCATGTTGGTGGACAGGGTGTACAGATGTGACCCCACCACACCCCCACCTTCTGCAGTCCTTCCAGGAGACCCCCCCAGGATCCACAGAGGAGGGGGGAAAGCTTAGAGAATTTGGATTTAGCCAATGAGTGTCCTTTTGGGGCCAGGCAGGATGCTTGCTGTGGTGACCTGTACAGGTGCATCCTGGGAGTCCAGTGTCGCCATACCAGGACCTCACCTTCACCTCTGTCTTCCTCCTCCTCTTCCCCCTCTCTACAGGTAACTCTCTCTCTCTCTCTCTCTCTCTCTCTCTCTCTCTCGCTCTGTCTCTCTCTGTCTCTCTCTCTCTCTCTCTGTCTCTCTCTTTCTCTCTCTCTCTCTCTCTGTCTCTCTCTGTCTCTCTCTCTCTCTCTCTCTCTCTCTCTGTCTCTCTCTCTCTCTCTCTCTTTCTCTCTCTCTCTCTCTCTGTCTCTCTCTGTCTCTCTCTGTCTCTCTCCCTCAGGTTACAGTTTCATGCTGGTGACTGTAGGTGGCGCTGTCCCGGGGTGTGTGCTGGCCGCGGCGGTGGTGGTGAGGTGGTGTGGTTGTGTTGATGTCATCCTGGAGTCTCCGGAGCGCGCGCTGCTCTAGCACACGCTACATGTCTTCGATCCAGAGCCGCTGGAGTTGCTACCTGCAGCTGCACCAAGTCCACACACAACAAGATGAAGGACGCACATGCAATACAAGATACCCTACATTACACTATACTGGAGTATTACTTAGTATTAGGGTATTACTGCTAGACTGCAGTTTTACTACGGTGCACAAGTTAGTAGTAGTATTTGGTTTCAAGACAGGGCAGTTATAGTGGTGTGTGTTAGACTAGCATGTAGTCTTGGTGCTAGACTGTCAGACCAGCTACCTTTCTTGGCCAGAGCCGCCTCCTTGGCAGCCTTCTCCTCCTCCAGGAGCTTCAGGCCGGCCTCGTACTCCTCCTGACGCCCCTTCCACTCCTTCCTGTTGTTCAGGATGCCGTCCAGCATGGGCTGGATAGACGGGTGGAAACGAGAGAACTCCTGATGGAGAGAGAGGAGGAAGAGGAGAGAGGAGGAAGACAAGAGGAGGAAGAAGATAGGAGGAAGATGAGAGAAGAGGAAAAGGAGAGAGGAGGAAGACAAGAGGAGGAAGCAGATAGGAGGAAGATGAGAGAAGAGGAAAAGGAGAGAGGAGGAAGACAAGAGGAGGAAAGAGAGAGGAGAAAGACAAGGGAGAAGGAAGACGAGAGAGAAGGAGGAAGGAGATAGGAGGAAGATGAGAGAGGAGGAAAAGGAGAGAGGAGGAAGAGGAGAGAGAGGAGAGAATGATCAGGTGTGGAGGGTAAGAGAAACTGTTAGTGAGTTAGTACTAGTGTGTGGAGCTTTTCTACTCAGCGTGTACACAGGGTGAATCAGGCATGTGTGAAGGCATGGGCCCTTCACGAGAGGAGGCTCAGCACCTTGTAGACGAAGGTGCAGACAAAATCAATGAAGCCACACTGCAGCTTAGGAAGCTCTGCTGACTTGTTCCTGTCCATCATAGGCTGGAGGAGAGAGGACACAAGGTTACACAACACACAAACACACACAGAAACACACATCAAGACACATAACACACAATGTTACAAATGCATTACAGACACACACACACGTTACTCACAAACACACTGTAAAACATGCACACACACACACACACACACACACACACACACACACACATGAACACACTCACAATGGGTTGTTGTTCTAGAACAGTGCGCTCCAAGTCACCCTGCTCCCAGAACTCAGCAGCAACTAACAAGGCCACCTGTAAACATGCAGGACAGACACAGTACAGACACAGTACAGACCTGTAAACTTGCAGTACAGACACAGTACAGACACAGTACAGACCTGTAAACATGCAGGACAGACACAGTACAGACACAGTACAGACCTGTAAACATGCAGGACAGACACAGTACAGACACAGTACAGACCTGTAAACATGCAGGACAGACACAGTACAGACACAGTACAGACCTGTAAACATGCAGGACAGACACAGTACAGACACAGTACAGACCTGTAAACATGCAGGACAGACACAGTACAGACACAGTACAGACCTGTAAACTTGCAGTACAGACACAGTACAGACACAGTACAGACCTGTACACTTGCAGTACAGACACAGTACAGACACAGTAGAGACCTGTAAACTTGCAGTACAGACACAGTTCAGCCCTGTAAACTTGCAGTACAGAGTGAAAGGCTAGATAGATGGATGTTTGGATGGAGGGAGGATGGATGTGGAGTTGGGTGAATAGGTGCTGTTTGGATGGATGGCTGATGTACAGACTGATAAAGGAGTGATGGGTTGGGTGATGGAGGGACAGACTCACCTGGCTCTGAACCTCCCATGGTTTGGTAATGGCTGACAAGTCACAGGCTGTCATCATCATCGCCCTGCCATTACAAGGCATACACCAAGAATGAATGGATGAATGAATGAATGAAAGGATGAGTGGTTGGTTTCATGCATGGATGAGTAGATGGGAAGAACATTCTACCTACATGACGATCTCTTTCCTGGTGGTCTCCAGAGACATGAAGTCCACCCACTTCTTCTCATCCTCATACGTCTCTGACAAGTCCACAATCTTCTGGAACATTGTCCTCTTTCTGTCAGCAGGTGTCAAGACAAAGGAGGAGAGGGGGGGAGGAAGAGAGGGGGGAGGAAGAGAGGGGGGAGGAAGAGAGGGGGAGAGGAAGAGAGGGGGGAGGAAGAGAGGGGGAGAGGAAGAGAGGGGGGAGGAAGAGAGGGGGGAGGAAGAAAGGGGGAGAGGAAGATAGGGGGGAGGAAGAGAGGGGGGGGAAGAAAGGGGGAGAGGAAGAGAGGGGGGAGGAAGAGAGGGGGGAGGAAGAAAGGGGGAGAGGAAGATAGGGGGGAGGAAGAGAGGGGGGGGAAGAAAGGGGGAGAGGAAGAGAGGGGGGAGGAAGAGAGGGGGGAGGAAGAGAGGGGGGGAGGAAGAGAGGGGGGGAGGAAGAGAGGGGGGAGGAAGAGAGGGGGAGAGAAGAGGTGAATAGATGAATAAATGGGGCAGATATGAAGTTAAGGTCCTCTTCAGTCACAGTGGAAGGGAGGATGAGAGAAGAAAAGAAGAGGCAGGGAAGGGGAAAGGAGAGGAAGAAGAGAGCAGAAGGAGAGGACAGAAGGTGTTAAGGTGTCAAGAGGAGGAGACAAGGTGTCAAGAGGAGGAGACAAGGTGTTAAGAGGAGGAGACAAGGTGTCAAGAGGAGGAGACAAGGTGTCAAGAGGAGGAGACAAGGTGTCAAGAGGAGGAGACAAGGTGTCAAGAGGAGGAGACAAGGTGTTAAGGTGTCAAGAGGAGGAGACAAGGTGTTAAGAGGAGAAGACAAGGTGTCAAGGAGGAGACAAGGTGTCAAGAGGAGGAGACAAGGTGTTAAGAGGAGGAGACAAGGTGTCAAGAGGAGGAGACAAGGTGTCAAGAGGAGGAGACAAGGTGTCAAGAGGAGGAGACAAGGTGTCAAGAGGAGGAGACAAGGTGTTAAGAGGAGAAGACAAGGTGTCAAGAGGAGGAGACAAGGTGTCAAGAGGAGGAGACAAGGTGTCAAGAGGAGGAGACAAGGTGTTAAGGTGTCAAGAGGAGGAGACAAGGTGTTAAGAGGAGAAGACAAGGTGTCAAGAGGAGGAGACAAGGTGTCAAGAGGAGGAGACAAGGTGTTAAGAGGAGGAGACAAGGTGTCAAGAGGAGGAGACAAGGTGTCAAGAGGAGGAGACAAGGTGTCAAGAGGAGGAGACAAGGTGTCAAGAGGAGGAGACAAGGTGTTAAGAGGAGGAGACAAGGTGTCAAGAGGAGGAGACAAGGTGTTAAGGTGTCAAGAGGAGGAGACAAGGTGTTAAGAGGAGAAGACAAGGTGTCAAGAGGAGGAGACAAGGTGTCAAGAGGAGGAGACAAGGTGTTAAGAGGAGGAGACAAGGTGTCAAGAGGAGGAGACAAGGTGTCAAGAGGAGGAGACAAGGTGTTAAGGTGTCAAGAGGAGGAGACAAGGTGTCAAGAGGAGGAGACAAGGTGTTAAGAGGAGGAGACAAGGTGTCAAGAGGAGGAGACAAGGTGTCAAGAGGAGGAGACAAGGTGTTAAGGTGTCAAGAGGAGGAGACAAGGTGTCAAGAGGAGGAGACAAGGTGTTAAGAGGAGGAGACAAGGTGTCAAGAGGAGGAGACAAGGTGTCAAGAGGAGGAGACAAGGTGTTAAGAGGAGAAGACAAGGTGTCAAGAGGAGGAGACAAGGTGTCAAGAGGAGGAGACAAGGTGTTAAGAGGAGGAGACAAGGTGTCAAGAGGAGGAGACAAGGTGTTAAGAGGAGGAGACAAGGTGTCAAGAGGAGGAGACAAGGTGTCAAGAGGAGGAGACAAGGTGTCAAGAGGAGGAGACAAGGTGTCAAGAGGAGGAGACAAGGTGTTAAGAGGAGAAGACAAGGTGTCAAGAGGAGGAGACAAGGTGTCAAGAGGAGGAGACAAGGTGTTAAGAGGAGGAGACAAGGTGTCAAGAGGAGGAGACAAGGTGTTAAGAGGAGGAGACAAGGTGTCAAGAGGAGGAGACAAGGTGTCAAGAGGAGGAGACAAGGTGTTAAGAGGAGGAGACAAGGTGTCAAGAGGAGGAGACAAGGTGTCAAGAGGAGGAGACAAGGTGTTAAGAGGAGAAGACAAGGTGTCAAGAGGAGGAGACAAGGTGTTAAGAGGAGGAGACAAGGTGTCAAGAGGAGGAGACAAGGTGTCAAGAGGAGGAGACAAGGTGTCAAGAGGAGGAGACAAGGTGTCAAGAGGAGGAGACAAGGTGTTAAGGTGTCAAGGTCAGAATGTTGGACTGACTTGAAGTAAAGCGCCAGGTCGGTGGCGATGATGGCGATGTCCATGAGATGGATGACGTGTTCTACCTGCCGTCGGTTCAGATTCTGGTAGATGTTTAATGTCTAAAGAGATGAAGTCAGATACGGTTAGTCACATGATCAGTCACATGATCAGTCACATGATCAGTCACATGGCCAGTTACAGCAGTATGAACATACTTCATAAGCACACATGCACACACATGTACGTGTAGAGCACACACACATACATGCAGGCACACACAGATTCTATCCTTTAACTTTGGCCACACCTACCTCGTCACCTAGCAGGAATTTTCCAAACTCAAGGTGATGTCTTTCCATGATGGAAGATCCATGAAGTTTGGCCAGCGGGTTGCCAGATCTTTACATAACCAGCAAATAGAGTAAACCAAATAGAATCCTCAACATGTCCATAGAGTGGACTCCATTAAATCAGTTAGCACATAGCTTCAGTGCATGTCTTAGTGTGTGTGTGTGTGAGTGTGTGTGTGTGTGAGCGTGTGTGTGCGTGTGTGTGTGTGCGTGTGTGTGTGTGCATGTGTGTGTGTTTGTATGTGTGTGCGTGCGTGTGTGTGTGCTCGCGGGCATGTGTGTGCGTGTGTGTGTGTGTGTGTGTGTGTGCGTGTGTGTGTGTGCTTGCGGGCATGTGTGTGTGTGTGTGTGTGTGTGCGTGTGTGTGTGTGTGTGCTTGCGGGCATGTGTGTGTGTGTGCGTGTGTGTGTGTGCGTGTGTGTGTGTGTGTGTTGACACTCACTTTAGCTGGTACAGGTTGTTGGTTCCTCTGTGGTCGATATCATGGAGGAAGCCTGCTGTGATCATGGCCATGACCTCTAGATCTGTGTAGTACCTCTTCAACTTCCCTGTCTGAACACACACACACGTTATCACAGAGCCACACACACACACATGTTATCACAGAGCCACACACACACATGTTATCACAGAGCCACACACACACACACACACACATGTTATCACAGAGCCACACACACACACACACACGTTATCACAGAGCCACACACACACACACACACATGTTATCACAGAGCCACACACACACGTTATCACAGAGCCACACACACACACACACATGTTATCACAGAGCCACACACACACACATGTTATCAGAGAGCCACACACACACACACGTTATCACAGAGCCACACACACACACACATGTTATCAGAGAACCACACACACACACACACACACATGTTATCAGAGAACCACACACACACACACACATGTTATCAGAGAACCACACACACACACACACATGTTATCAGAGAACCACACACACACACATGTTATCAGAGAGCCACAAACACACACACATGTTATCAGAGAACCACACACACACACATATTCTGCTTCAGAACAGACAGTTCAGGTGAGCAAACTGCAGCACCGTCAGAAGGGTGAACATGGTCTGTCCCACGTTGAAGCCATGGCGCCAGTTGTGGTAGGTGATCTTCCTGTAGCCTTTACTGACCGAGTACATGAAGCGAACCAACACCTGCACACACAGGTAGAAAGGTAACCATGCCGACCGCGCTCAAAGGCACCGAGTACTAAGAACTCCTCTCTGACCAGGAGGTGTGAGTTCACAGGGTCACTTTACCGCTTGAGGAATCTGGAACTTCTTCACCACGCCAACCTCATAGTACATCTGGATGCCACACTTCACCAGCTCCATCTCCGTGCATTTGAAGTCCGAGAAGTGGAATTCGTAGATCTCATACTTCTTCGCGTCCACCAGCTCTTTTTTCTACAGAAGCAGAATGAGTTAAGCACCTTGTAACATGAACACAGTTTTCTTTTCAGGAAATGAAAATGACCGAATTACTCAAGAGATGTGAAGATTTATTCATTTTGTGTTGAAGCCCTGAATGAAGCCCAAGGTGATTCAGTGTGCTGTGGTCAAGGAGCTTAGATGTGAGGATTCGTTCATTTTGTGTTGAAGCCCAAGGTGATTCAGTGTGCTTTGGTCAAGGAGCTTAGATGTGAGGATTCGTTCATTTTGTGTTGAAGCCCTAAATGAAGCCCAAGGTGATTCAGTGTGCTGTGGTCAAGGAATTGTGATTTCAGATGCCAGATACCAGAATCTGCTGCAGCTCTTCCTCCTCGCAGTCGCAGGGTTCTCTATCAAACACCTCTCTGGTTTTCTAGGAACAACAAGACACAACAAGTCAACCTTTCTGTGGAGGAGGAAGAAGAGGATGAGGAGGTTGGAGGAAGGAGTGGAAGGTGCCAGTTCTCACCAGGATGTTCTGGATCTCATCGTCACGACACTTGACATGATACAGAACCATGTCCTGAGCAATGTCCTTTCTGTTCTCCAGACGGTTCATCTTGTCGTAGGTGTCTGTGTTAAGAGCTGACCAGCCCAAGAACTGGGTCAAGGCCTACAGCAGATGTTAGTTCGTTAGTTAGTCTGTAAGTTATTCAGTTCATTTCAGTTTGTAGCTAAGTTTACCTCCATGAGCTGTTCATCCTGTTCATCAAAGGGCCTCCCATCCTTCCTGTTGTAGAACGTGGCCACGCCCACAATCTCTTCCTTCTTGTTGACGATTGGCAGAGACAGCACATTCTTTATGGTCCAGCCACTGGCATCCAAGGGCTCAGACTGCATCATGGGAAACAGAGAAGCAGAAAGTACATCAATGGCGTCATATGTTGTTGCTATTAAACTGTAATTTGTGCTGTGTCTTATTGTACAGATTGGTTTGTCACATTATGTATTTTACCTGGAATTTAAACATGTCCTCTGATGGTGCGTTCATAATATTGCAAATCTAGAATGAACACACAACACAGTAGATTGCTAAGAGTACATTGGTTGAACATATTGTGTCTCATATTGTCCATATTGTGTATTTTGTAAGATGTCCATGATATATGGAAGGGTCAGAACATGGGTAAAGGTTAGTATGAGAATTAGAAATCATGAAAGTCTGAATTAGGGATCATTCATCAGGACATCATCAGAGATCATGACGGAGAACTCACAAAGCCACTCTCAGCTACGTATGTAGGAAGACCGCTGGCCAGAGCCCAGTGATCAGGAGTGGGAGAGCTGGGGAAGAAACACACTCAGGTCAGAAGGAACAGCTGAAGGCTTCATGATGTCACACAAGCTTCTGTCTGAAGGAGAGAGGAGGTGTGATGGAGGGGGAAACTCACGGTATGACTTTGATGTCCTCTTTGCCATGTAGAATATAATCAATTACTTTGTAGAAGATGACTTCCTAGAGGATGACAAAGCAGAGGGAGGTGTCTTGGAGCAGAGATGTGAGTAAAGATGTGTGAAGGTGCATGAAGGTGCATGAAGGTGATGAAGGTGTTGAAGGTGATGAAGGTGTGTAAAGGTACATGAAGGTGTTGAAAGTGTATGAAGGTATATGAAGGTATATGAAGGTGTTTAAAGGTTTATGAAGGTGTATGAAGGTATATGAAAGTGTATGAAGGTGTATGAAGGTGTATGAAGGTGTATGAAAGTGTATGAAGGTGTATGAAGGTGTATGAAGGTGTATGAAGGTGTGTGAAGGTGATGAAGGTGTATGAAGGTACATGAAGTTGTTGAAGGTGTATGAAGGTATATGAAGGTATATGAAGGTGTATGAAGGTGTATTAAGGTGTGTGAAGGTGATGAAGGTGTATGAAGGTACATGAAGTTGTTGAAGGTGTATGAAGGTGTATGAAGGTGTATGAAAGTGTATGAAGGTGATGAAGGTGAATAAAGGTGATGAAAGTGATGAAGGTGAATGAAGGTGATGAAGGTGTATGAAGGTGATGAAGGTGAATTAAGGTATATTAAGGTGTATCTTACTCTGCCGTCAGGGGTAACAGGACCAGAATAGGGTGCCTGCTCTCCCATCAACACTGGCCAGATGTCAAAGAATTCCTGTGGACAATATCACAACATAACTGGAATACAATCAAAATACACCTACTCCACAACGCAACCACCACACACACACACACACACACACACACACACACACACACACACACACACACACACACACACACACACACACACACACACACACACACACACACACACACACACACACACACACACACACAGCTAACATAGTGCTCCATGTTGCTGGACCAACACACATGGGTCTAGCAGCAGTAAGGAAGCTTACCTTTTCCTTGGTCATGTCCAGCAGGCCTACAGAGTAGCGGTCACAGTTGAGGTAGGCTCGGACCGTGTACAGAGCCTTGTGGAACTGACGCTCAATGTCTGTGAGCTCCTCAAACACCTTGTTGGCTGACCACAGAAGCAGCTGGACACACACAAATACATGTATGACACATCAAGGCAAAAAAGCCCAAAGGACAAGCAACGAGCTACATGGGGAAGACTATTGTGCTGATAGACAGATAGACATCCAGACAGACAGTCAGGCAGTCAGACAGTTAAAGTCACCTGTCCTTTACGTGTCTCACAGCTGTGCAGGTAGCTAAGGAAGTGAATCCTCAAGTTCAAGGAGGCAACTTTGAGATACTTTAAAAAAATCTGAAATAGACAGATAGGCAGATACACAGAGAGATCAGACAGACATACCTTAAAGACAGACATATAACAGGCAGGCTGGCATGCAGACAGGCAGGCAGAGAGACATACAGGCAAATGGGCAGGCAGACAGACAGGCAGGCAGAGAGACATACAGGCAGATGGACAGGCAGACAGACAGGCAGGCAGATGGACAGACAGGCAGGCAGAGAGACATACAGGCAGATGAACAGCCAGACAGACAGGCAGACAGACATACAGGCAGATGGACAGGCAGACAGACAGGCAGACAGACAGACAGGCAGACAGGCAGGCAGGCAGACTTACATCCTCATCCTCTGGGGTAAAGTGTGGCCCTGTAGTCTTGTTCACAGCCATCAACACAGCCACTATATCCTTGCCGTTCATGATGGGGCTGGCCATGACGCTGCGAGTCTTGTACTCTGTCAGGTCATCCACAAATGGGCTGAAGTGCATGCTCTGGAAGACACACACACACGATTATGTGGGCACAGACATACACATCCATGTGTGCACACATGGTCATGTTCCTAATATGAATGGCTGGCTGACGGATGCTGAAGCATAGCTGTCTCTGACAGGAACACCCAGATACATTTACCTTTAGTCACTTAGCAAAGGCTCTTATCCAGAGTGACTAACAGCAAGTACAGGGACATTCCACCTGAGGCAAGTAGGGTGAAGTGTCTTTCCCAAGGACACAGCCAGGAATCGAACTCACAACCTTCCGATCACAAGGCCAACGCCTTAACCGCTGAGCCACCTGACTCCTGATACACATCCTCTCTGCTGACACAATCATTTTGACCAGGCTGTTTTATTTGATGTCTTTAGAAGGGGTCTTCACACATGTACATGTATTTATGATCTTGGTACGTGTGTAAAAGTGTGTGCGTGTCTAATCCACAGTATCAGTGGGACAATTTATCGGAGTTACATGACCAACAAGTATGTGTCACACTTGATCAGGAAAGTGTGTGTCAGTAAGAAAGCTTGTGGGAACTTAGTTGTAGATCTGTTGTAGGTTCCAGCTGACCCCTGTTTAAATGTTACGTGGACATAATCCCACCTGGAGCCACAGCCTCATGAGATATGGATGGATAACTGGATTATGTCCATCAAGAGGATTTACACATGCTGTCCATTTACAGCACAAATATCCTGCACATGTACAGGACACACTTGGGGATCTCCCATCTTTCTAAAGTGGACTGGACCACATTCTATTTAATGTTTCTGTATGATCTTTGTTGAATGATTTAAACATCACTTTAGCAGTTTAATTGGGTGTAAGAGTACCAATTTGACTCTATCCCCAATCTCCGCACTGTTCCCCATCCCCCTAGCCCCCCGCCCTCAGTCCCAAAGGCCTGGTCGCCCTCTAGGCCCCCCAAAGCCCCTTCTACCAGTAGCTATGCCCATCCCAGCTCACATGGTTTTCCAGTCAAACTACCCTCTTGCCCCATGCTCATAAGCTCCCTGAAGTGAACCCCCTTTCTTGGCCCCCAACAGCCCCCCTCCCTCCCCCCTCCTGGTCTGCATCTCTTTACCTCTGACACATCTTTGATGTTGATCGTCTTCTTGGTCTGCGCTACATGTCCCACCAACCCGATGTCCAGAGGAAACACTATCTCTGAATCCGGCTGCACCAGGCAGTCCTCAAACTTGGAGTCCTTGGTGACGTTGAACAGGCGAGTAGCCAGCTCCCCAATGCCGTTCCTCTGACGGTACATGAAGAGACTGCTGCGTTCTGCGTGGATCATGGAGGAGATCTTCTTCAGCAGGTTGAACACCACCCGCTCCATGTTGACATTTTCCTGCATGTCCTTGATCAAATCAAACAGGAAGTTGCTCTCCTCCACCTGGCTGAGATCCCGGTATGAGTCGAAGTCCACCTTGGCCTCTGGGAGGCCCGACACCTGGGCCATCTTTGCTGGGCTCAGGCGCTTGTTGAAGTACTCCTGGGCGAAGGCCTGGTTCCCATCCAGGAAGGCCTCCACATCTTCCTTCTTGACGCTCATCTTCTCTCAGGGACGCCTTCTCTTCCCCTACGGGCCAGTGGTGTGGTGGCTCTGGGACAGATCTCCGCACAGCTCACTACCTCGAACTCTCAGGGGAGGAAGAGAGAGGACACATTCACCAGCATCTAATCCTTCAGGGAGGGGAAAAAAAGAGGGCAGAGAGAGGGGAGGTTGCTGCGCTGCTATGGGCGGATGGATGAGAGAGGGAGGGAGGGCGGGAGGCAAAGCTGAGCAGGAGGCAGGGCTGAGGGGGAGGCAGGGCTGAGGGGGAGGCAGGGCTGGGGGGAGGCTGGGCGGGAGCTGCTGAAGCCAATTCTACTATCATCAGCAAGCTGGCGTCTTAGTGGTGCTGAAGGTGAGCCTGGATCTTGTCAGGCACCCCTAGTCAGGTGATGACAGTGTGGGCGGGCAGATCCGCTCCCAGCTTGGCCACCACCAGACCACTACCTTCTCTTCCTCCTGGCATCAAGCAGAAAGTGCCCTCTGGGAAGAAAAGAAATGTCCTAAAACAGTTACTTATGTGTTTATCTGAGTGTGTGTGTGTGTTTGTGTGTTCCCTTGGTCTCAGGGATGCTGGTAGGGCCACAAGCTCTTTAAGTCCTTTTTAAATAAGGACTCTTCACTGATAAGCCCTATTTAGTTAGGTCACTAGCTGTTTATCTCAGGATCCAACACTCCTCTCATCGTTCTGACACGATCTGGCCAGTCCCTGTGCTTCTGGACATGTCACTGTACTGGACTGTAAACACCGGCTATTTGGCTTTTACAGGCCAACACAGGCTAATCATTCTTCTTCAAGCTTTCATCCACAAACACAAGCTTGTCACAGTAGACTTGACATTGAAATACAGGCTAGTTAGCTTTCACGTGCAATACAAACCCAGTAACCTCTCCTTTAGCCCTGATAAATGTTTCTATACAGTGAAACGCCTTTGGCGCCTCCCAATAAGGAGATCATGAGTTCGAATCTCGGGCCCGACCATGATCTCTCTGGGTGGAGTCTGCATGTCCTCCCCGTGTTACTGTGGGTTCTCTCTGGGTGGAGTCTGCATGTCCTCCCTGTGTTACTGTGGGTTCTCTCTGGGTGGAGTCTGCATGTCCTCCCTGTGTTACCGTGGGTTCTCTCTGGGTGGAGTCTGCATGTCTTCCCTGTGTTACCGTGGGTTCTCTCCGGGCACTCCGGCTTCCTCCCACCGTCCAAAGACATGCATGTGGTAGGTTAATTGGACATTGTGTGGAAAAAAATTGTCCCTAGTGTATGACTGTGTGAGTGAATGGATGTCCCTATGTTGTCTGTCAGTGTCTGTGTGAAAGCCCTGCGACTAGCTGGCCCCAGTTCAGGGTGTACCCTGCCTACGGTCCAGTCCAGGGTGTACCCTGCCTACAGCCCCAGTCCAGGGTGTACCCTGCCTACAGCCCCAGTCCAGGGTGTACCCTGCCTACAGCCCCAGTCCAGGGTGTACCCTGCCTACAGCCCCAGTCCAGGGTGTACCCTGCCTACGGTCCAGTCCAGGGTGTACCCTGCCTACGGCCTGGAAGTAGCTGGGATAGGCTCCAGTCACCCGTGACCCCTAACGGGAATAAGCGAAAGAAAATGAATGAACGAATGAATGAATACAGTCTAACACATATGTAGGTGTCAGATTATCAAGGTTTTCAGCTGGTGTTGGTGCTCAGTTGAAGTGAAAACCTGCAGCCTCTTGGCCCCTCGATGGCAGAGTTTGACACCACTGCTCTAACACAACCATTCACTTCACAGACAGCCTGTCCATGAAAGAGGAGTGACAGAGGCAGACACACAGCAGGCTGGGTGAGGATCCTTATGAGAGAAGGACAGAAGGGAGGCTGCTGGAGAAATATCTGTAATCCTGAGATGAGAGCAGAGAAAACCCTGTCTATATTAAGGACTCATAACCATCTTAAACAAAAGGTCAGATTGATAAGCTGCTCACACGTCCACATGCAGAGCCCAGTGCAGATAAGGACAGACAAGCAGAGAGGCCAGTCCTAGCAGAACAGGTGAGACAGACAGACAGACAGACAGGTAGTCAGACAGACAGACAGACAAGCAGAGGCCAGTCCTAGCAGAACAGGTGAGACAGACAGGTAGACAGACAGGTAGACAGACAGACAGACAGACAAGCAGAGGCCAGTCCAAGCAGAACAGGTGAGACAGACAGGTAGACAGACAGACAGACAGACAGACAGACAGACAAGCAGAGAGGCCAGTCCTAGCAGAACAGGTGAGACAGACAGGTAGACAGACAGGTAGACAGACAGACAGACAGACAAGCAGAGGCCAGTCCAAGCAGAACAGGTGAGACAGACAGGTAGACAGACAGGTAGACAGACAGACAGACAGACAGACAGACAAGCAGAGAGGCCAGTCCAAGTAGAACAGGTGAGACAGACAGGTAGACAGACAGGTAGACATACAGACAGACAGACAGACAGACAAGCAGAGAGGCCAGTCCAAGCAGAACAGGTGAGACAGACAGGTAGACAGACAGGTAGACAGACAGACAGACAGACAGACAAGCAGAGGCCAGTCCAAGCAGAACAGGTGAGACAGACAGACAGGTAGACAGACAGGTAGACAGACAGACAAGTAGAGGCCAGTCCAAGCAGAACAGGTGAGACAGACAGACAGACAGACAGACAGGTAGACAGACAGACAGACAGACAGACAGACAGGTAGACAGACAGACAGACAGACAGACAGACAGGTAGACAGACAGACAGACAGACAGACAGACAAGCAGAGAGGCCAGTCCAAGCTGAACAGGTGAGACAGACAGACAGACAGACAGACAGACAGGTAGGTAGACAGACAGACAGACAGACAGGTAGACAGACAGACAGACAGACAGACAGGTAGACAGACAGACAGACAGACAGACAGACAAGCAGAGAGGCCAGTCCAAGCTGAACAGGTGAGACAGACAGACAGGTAGGTAGACAGACAGACAGACAGACAGGTAGACAGACAGACAGGTAGTCAGACAGACAGGTGGGCAGGTAAGGGGCCTGGCTGTGTATGAGCCCACCTAGATTACATGAGGATCAGCAGAAGGACTTGATGGGTTTATATCTAAGGACTATACGACACGTGGTATCTCAATATACATGTAAATACTCATGGTGACCACTGCCTCCTTGAGGCCAAACCTATGTACTGCTCCGCTGACTGCACACCTGATTCTAATGAACAAGTCTTTATCAAGCTCTGTGGAGGTGTGCTGGAGCAAGGAGACATTTAAGCACCTGTTTACACGTACAAAAAAATAATTTTCCCTTTGTTTGTACCTATCTTTTACACACAAACGGTGAATTCGCCTCGAAAAAACAAAAAAAAAAATCTAAAAACTCCGGCCATGGAGTGGAGATTCTACGGTTTTGAGTTTGCATGTAAATTGAGATAAACGGAGTTTTAGACAGCCGATGCCCCGAAATGAAGATTCTGATGGTCTTGCAGAGCTTCTCCTTCTTCTGCCGCCTATAAGCATACCCGGTTCAGGGCCGGATTAAGACATTTTGAGGCCCGGGGCTAATTACCAGGATGAGGTCCCTATATTAGATTAGATTAGATTCAACTTTATTGTCATTACACAGGTACAAGTACAGGGTAACGAAATACAGTTAGCATCCAACCAGAAGTGCAAAACAGTTAATCCAACAGAATATAATAAATATGGGTACACTCAGAATATACACAGTACGAACAGTATAATCAGAATATACAGGGTATGTACAGATAAGTGATTTTAGACAAATGTCCAGCTGTATAGTACAAGATGCTACAGTATTAAACAGAAATTACAGGGTTGCATGTATGTACAGTTAGTGCAAATGATGCAATGAGCAGATGTGTAAAATGAACACATCTATATCGCCCCGACGCCCATCATGACACACACACCCATGAAAGCTGCACTGACACATCAGTGCTCTAAAGACCACAGAACCACACTATAAATATGATCAGTTAAAAGCCAAGGACAACATGTTTGTGTAGTAGGCTACACTGTAGACAATCACCAATCATGTAAATGTATACTTCTATTTATTCAAGAGCAAAAACAGAATAGCCAGGGAATGACCATTATAGGTTACTCACAAGCTCAAACACAAAAATGCAAACAGCGGACATCTTCGCGCATTATTTTGCTATTTTTCTAACGCTATGCGCGGTGACGTTAACTCACTCAACATCTGACAACATGAGCCCCCCCTGGTGGCGAGGCCCGGGGCTGCAGCCCCTTAATCCGGCCCAGACCCGGTTATGTGTAAACGTAGGGTAAAACTGTCAGGACAGCGGCCCTCAAGGACTAGAGTTTGACACCTGTGCCCTAGTTCATATACCATTAAGATGTATCCTATTGAGAGGAGGCATTATTAGACTCTCCTCTGCATGTAGAAAAGGAGAGGGAGGAGTTTCCTCTGTGCTGTTTCGTGATCCAGCTGCCATGCAGCAGATGGTGTGATGCTCTGGTCCAACACTAGATGGCAGCATACTGCTGTACTTGTCCCAGACTGCTTTATCACTGTGCTCATGTTAGGGTCAAGCCATCAGACCAACTTGTCTCACTCAGAACAGAAAGCACTCTGTATGTGTAGGTCTGCAGTGTTTAACATCTGAACTGAGGTCTGCTTGTGTAGGTCTGCAGTGTTTAACATCTGAACTGAGGTCTGCTTGTGTAGGTCTGCAGTGTTTAACATCTGAACTGAGGTCTGCTTGTGTAGGTCTGCAGTGTTTAACATCTGAACTGAGGTCTGCTTGTGTAGGTCTGCAGTGTTTAACATCTGAACTGAGGTCTGCTTGTGTAGGTCTGCAGTGTTTAACATCTGAACTGAGGTCTGCTTGTGTAGGTCTGCAGTGTTTAACATCTGAACTGAGGTCCCAGCTAGAAATTGTACGTTCCCAGAACATCCCTGTAGGTGTAAAGGACGTTGCCTTTTAATGTTCCCAGAACATTCCCACGGAGTGTTTTCTAGGGAGTGTTTCCATTCTATCTTTTATTTATCTACACCCTTTCTACTTTATTCATTTTATTCATCTTACATCATATTTGTAAAGTTTGCAGTGTGACCACAAAATAACAAACATGGAACGTCTCCATGAAGTCATACAGGAAACTTTGAAAAACGTTTTTAAAACCGTCCCCAATGTTCTGTTAAGGTTCGGGACGTTCGTCACATTTAGATCACTTTTAGGGAACATTATGCAAAGTCCCAAGAACGTCCCCTCCTCTGTGGGTTCTGCTTGTGTCAGCCAGGTCATCCTTCTCTGGGATCTCAGTGTCCCTCACACACTCAGTTTTGTTACGATCTCTTCTACCGACCTGAACATTTGACAATGTTAAAATATAACTAAGAGATGAGTCCAAGTATTTAACTGTTTGTGTTCATTCAGTTCAGTCAGCTTCTGACCCCAGCAGGTCAGCTGAACTTCTAGAAGCTTCTGGCCCTCCTGGTAAGGTTCATTTCCTGGTAGTTCCTGGTAGTTTTGAAAACAAAAGACTCCTGAACCATCAGTGAACCACAACATGAAGAGAGTTAAGCTGCTTTGAGTGTGTGTGTGTGTGTGTGTGTGTCTGTGTGTGCCTTGGCACTTTGTGTGTGGGTGCAGTTTAGCGTGTGTATGTATGTGTGTGTTGGTGCAGTTCAACGTGTCTGTGTGTGTGTGTGTCTGCGTGTGCCTTGGTACTTTCTGTGTGGGTGCAGTTCAACGTGTGTGTCTGTGTGTGTCTTTGTGCCTTTGCATTTTGTGTTTGGGTGCAGTTCAACGTGTGTGTGAGTTGGTGCAGTTTAACGTGTGTGTGTTGGTGCAGTTCAATGTGTGTGTGTGTTGGTGCAGTATGTGTAGGTTGTGTCTGGGATTAGCTTCCTGTCTCAGGGTTGTTATGTAACAGTGCTAACCTTACGACAACCCTCAACCCTTGGATCACCACCTGTCTCTGAGACAGGTTTAGTAGTTGACTGCACACAACACTGACTAGGTCTTTTCCATGAACGCACACACACACACACACACACACACACACACACACACACACAAACACACAAAAACACTCACAGTCTCAGTATTAAGACAGTATGTATCAGTAGTATCAGTTGGCCTCAGGGACCCTCAGTCTAGTGGTGGTGTCCTGGGCCTCAGGGACCCTCAGTCTAGTGGTGGTGTCCTGGGCCTCAGGGACCCTCAGTCTAGTGGTGGTGTCCTGGGCCTGAAGTACCCTCAGTCTAGTGGTGGTGTCCTGGGCCTCAGGGACCCTCAGTCTAGTGGTGGTGTCCTGAGCCTGAAGTACCCTCAGTCTAGTGGTGGTGTCCTGGGCCTCAGGGACCCTCAGTCTAGTGGTGTCCTGGGCCTCAGGGACCCTCAGTCTAGTGGTGGTGTCCTGGGCCTCAGGGACCCTCAGTCTAGTGGTGGTGTCCTGGGCCTGAAGTACCCTCAGTCTAGTGGTGGTGTCCTGGGCCTCAGGGACCCTCAGTCTAGTGGTGGTGTCCTGGGCCTCAGGGACCCTCAGTCCAGTGGTGGTGTCCTGGGCCTCAGGGACCCTCAGTCTAGTGGTGGTGTCCTGGGCCTCAGGGACCCTCAGTCTAGTGGTGGTGTCCTGGGCCTCAGGGACCCTCAGTCCAGTGGTGGTGTCCTGGGCCTCAGGGACCCTCAGTCTAGTGGTGGTGCCCTGGGCCTCAGGGACCCTCAGTCCAGTGGTGGTGCCCTGGGCCTCAGGGACCCTCAGTCTAGTGGTGGTGCCCTGGGCCTCAGGGACCCTCAGTCCAGTGGTGGTGCCCTGGGCCTCAGGGACCCTCAGTCTAGTGGTGGTGTCCTGGGCCTCAGGGACCCTCAGTCTAGTGGTGGTGTCCTGGGCCTCAGGGACCCTCAGTCTTGTGGTGGTGTCCTGGGCCTCAGGGACCCTCAGTCTAGTGGTGGTGTCCTGGGCCTCAGGGACCCTCAGTCTAGTGGTGGTGTCCTGGGCCTCAGGGACCCTCAGTCTAGTGGTGGTGTCCTGGGCCTCAGGGACCCTCAGTCTAGTGGTGGTGCCCTGGGCCTCAGGGACCCTCAGTCTAGTGGTGGTGTCCTGGGCCTCGTGCTACCAGAACATGAGGGCTCAGAGGTGCTGGAGCACATGGCCCTTAGAGCTGGAAACCACATGTACTGCAAAACAAGGGTCTTACACCCAGGCCCTGTGCATTTAGTCAATACACAGTGTGTGTTTATTTGTGGGTGTTGGTGTAGTGTGTGCTCATGAAGTTGAACGTGTGTGTGTGTTTGCATGCTTGTGTGTGTGTCTGTGTTTGTATCGGTGTGTGTCTACACAGTTACATAAAGCTTTGATTGTTTTTACCGTAAACGTGGTCTGAGAAGTGAAGGCAGATTACTAGAGGAGGATTTTCGGCAACCGGATTACTCCTAAGATTTAAGCACCTTATTTAGTTACAAGAAATGAACAGCGGAGCTAAAGCTGCCTGTGAGGCCGTATATAAGGACCCTCAATCAGACTCTGGACACTGTGAAGACAACTGTCTCTGATCTCCTCATATCTGCTGCTTTTCTCTCTCTCCTCTCTGCACCTGCACACACTCAGGTAAGAGGCTGCTGCCTGCTCCTACATGGATGAACCTTGGGGGAACACAGATGTTGTTGGTGAATAAGAAGGTTGTTCTGTGTGGGTTAGAGTGTGATGGTTATTCCTCTTGATGCATTCATCATCTTGGATTATCAAAGAGGTGTGTTTGGACAGCTCTGGTGTACAGAGACCTGAGAGTTCAGGACTTGTTGTGGTCTTGAAAGACTCCATGGGGAACAGCAACGATAGGAACAAGGAACTGGAGTATTTTCTTAATTCCCAAGAAAGTCTTGATTTGATCCTACATTCTGCATCTTTGCTCTGTGTGCTGCAGTGAGGAATAGCTTCATAGATGGCTGCAGTGCTCTCTCCTCTAGATTCTCTGCTCCTTCTCCTGCTCCTTTCTCCTCCTCCTCCTGACCGTCTCCTCTGCTCCTCCCTGTGTTGCAGCATGGAATTCTGTAAGACGGCCCTGCTGCTGGTCCTCCTGGCCTACGTGGAGCGCTGTTGGGCTGCGTCCTGCGTGGTGGACAGCTTTACCGTCAAACAGGACTTTGACCCTAAGAGGGTGAGTGTCTCTTCACCTCCACTCTGCTCTCTACAGCCTGGTGGGGTCAACTGTCTGAGAGAGGAGTCTCACTCTGTCTGTCTGTCTGTCTGTCTGTCTGACATCAAGAAGTCTCTTCCTGTCTGTCTCTCTCCATGTTCAGGTATCTTAACATCCTCCTCTTTGTTGTTCTTCATCCTTTCTTCTGCAGTATGCTGGGAAGTGGTACGCTCTTCAGAAGAAGGATCCAGAAGGTCTGTTCCTGCAGGATAACATCTCAGCTGAATACACCATTGATGATGATGGCACCATGACCGCCTCCTCCAAGGGACGAGTCACACTCTTTGGGTATGTCTAAGGGGGCGGGGCTACATGTGGCAGGGGCGGAGCTACTACACACAACACACACCATGTCCTGTTTTCGCAGTGGAAACAGAGTGGGTCTCCGCTGTCATAGTACATGGAAGCAAGTTGTGTGTAGTGTGTTAAAGTGTGTGTGTGTGTACCAGGTTCTGGGTTGTGTGTGCTGACATGGCTGCCCAGTACACCGTCCCTGACCCTGCCAATCCTGGCAAGATGTTCATGAACTACCAGGGACTGGCCAGCTACCTGTCCAGCGGAGGTCAGTGAAACGTTCTGTCAAACATATTCCACACACACACACATATGCGCACACACACACACACACACACACACACACACACACACAACACACACACAACACACACAACACAACACACACCACACAACACACACACAACACACACACAACACAACACACACCACACACCACACAACACACACACCCTGCCAGTCTGACTATCCTGCCTCTCCATCTCACCAGGTGACAACTACTGGGTGATCGACACGGACTACGACAACTACGCCATCACGTACGCCTGCCGCACGCTGAAGGATGACGGCACCTGTGAGGACGGCTACGCCCTGGTGTTCTCCAGGAACCCCCGCGGTCTGCCCCCTGCCATCCAGCGCATGGTCCGGCAGAAGCAGGAGGAGATCTGCATGGTGGGGCAGTTCCAGCCAGTGCTGCAGTCTGGAGCCTGCTAGACTGGGGGGGAGGGTTTGATTAGCAGAGCCTGGGCAGTCCTGAGCCCTGGGCTGGGCGGATCCTGGGCCAAGTCACAGACAGTGCTGTGGAGAGGCAGATACTGTAGATGGTGGTGGCAGGGGGTGGGGGGGTGGGGTGGGTGGGGGGGGGGTGGGGGGGGGAGAGGTCTCAAGTGAACTGTTTCAAGTGTAAAGTGTTGAGAGTGTGTAAAAATAAACGTGTTCTTTTGTAAACAAACCTTTGTGATTGTGACTGTGGGTTATTATCAGAGCATGCTGCTGTTGACAGATACACACAACAGAGAACACAGCATATCAGTAACGAGCCTCACTGGCCTGACCAGCCTCTTAGGACACAGATGACCTTATAGACTACTGGTTGGCTCAGCCAATAACCATATGGTGAAGTGTACATATCCAAACTCAGGGCTCGACTAATCTGGTCTGATCCTGCTGTGAATTAAATCAGCTGACACTGTCTGGCCAGGTCATCAAAGTGCTCCATCATCCACTTAGTTAGTTAGTACTGAGCTGCAAATCATTAAGGAAACATACAAAGTTACACAACGCTTGGCAGACCTACACACACTGGACTGGACAGTCATGACATCAAGACTGTTGTGTGTGTGTGTATGTGTGTGTGTGTTCCATAGCAGGTTTAATCTGTATCTGTTATGTAACCACAGGCCATTTAAATACTCCAGTGTAACAAGGATGATTAAGATCGCTGACAGATGGTTCTAGAGAGGAGATGACCAGAGTGTCCTGAGGGAGTTACTGTGTCCAGGTTCAGAAGGTTCTAGGACATTCTGTGCCTATTGCTTTTGTTTTGTCCGTTCAGCAGATGGCTATCTTTCTACCAAGGGATGATTGGTTTGAGGTAAGAATACAACAGGATCATAGTGGTCTTGGTGACTCACTGGATGAACCCTGTAGGATGAGGTCTAACTGGCTTGGGTTCAATCCAGCCCAGGTCCTTGGCTGTATTTCAACTCCTCCCTTCTAAACTCCCTGTACTTAATGGATCTCAATTCCATCCCTATAACAATTAACAAAGGCAGAAAAAAACTTTCTTTAGAGCAAAAAAGATATATTATAATTGGATTTCCTCAGACAGGGTGATAAATAAAGAGAGACTTACAATCTTTGCTCACCAGTCATTGCTTAGCAGATCTTGGAATACAGTGGTTAGCTGAGTACATTTAGTCATTTAGCAGACGCTTTTATCCAGAGTGACTTTCCCTTCTGAGGGATATAGGGTGAAGTGCCTTGCCCAAGGACACAACATCATGTTGGCACGGCCGGGAATTGAACTTGCAACGGGCTGATTCCTAGCCCAATTCTCAGCCACCTGGCTCCCACGCACATACCCTAGAATCCTTTTCAGACCACATCATCATTTGATCTAGATCCTTGAATCACTCTGCATTTCTATGACTTAAGGAACCATTCAGGAGGTGAGTGTCCAGCAGAACCCAGAAGGATGAGATGCCTTCTCAGTCCAGAGCTGCTTCCAGTTTGTCTTCAAATCAGCAACACAATCCTGAGAACAGCAATCCAGACCCCCACCTTTTCATTCTAAGAACCCAGGACAGTGTTCTACACTGGAACATTCTGAACCATATTTCTAGGACGTTGTTTCCAATTTCGAGGAAACTGCCATAAGATAAGATAAGATAAGATAAGGCAATCCTTTATTTGCAGTTTGCAACAGCAATAGAGTACAATACAGCACTCAGATTAACCGTTTAAAATACACAAATACAAAGTACAACATACAAGGAATCCTATCAAATATGGAGATAAGTATCTAAGAGTATTATATAGCAACATAATATATAAAGTGAGTGAAAGATAACTGTGGTGGCTACTGCCATGAATAAGTAGTGAGTGACATACAGACACAGGTACATAAAGAATATTGCACGTAATATTGCACACAATTGCATAAGTATTGCAGAAATAATGTTGCACATTGGTTAATGACGTGGTTCTGCAGCAGGGTCAGCAGTGTTTGTTGAACAATCGGACGGCAGCAGGAAAGAAGGACCTGCAGAATCTCTCCTTCACACACCGAGGGTGAATCAGCCTGTTGCTGAAACTGCTCTCCAGAACAGTGAGTCCTGCAGGGGGTGTGACTCATGGTCCAGCATAGATGTCCAATCTACCAGGAGTACATCCACCCCAGCCTGCACCAGCTTGTCCCTCAGAAGCACCTGCTGGATGGTATTGAATGCTCTGGAGAAATCCCAGAACATGATCCTCACAGCGCAGCCTCTCAGTCCATGGGTTCAGCACCAGCAGTGCAGTAATGGGACACAGCGCCCCCTGGTGATGTCAGTAAGGACCCTCTGCTGCACTACTGAAATCTGATCAACTCAAACTATCCCACTAAATGTCAGGGGACCCATATGGAACATTCATGTTTCATTAACCTTTAATGTATTCTAACATGTTCTACATGTTCATCCTGTGTCGCCCACAGCTGTAGTGGAATCTGTGTCCACCTGTCCTAGTGTGTCCCTGTGTCCCTGTGTCCCTGTCTCTCTGTGTCTCTGTGTCCCTGTGTCCCTGTGTCCCTGTGTCTCTGTGTCCCTGTGTCCCTGTGTCCCTGTCTCTCTGTGTCTCTGTGTCCCTGTGTCCCTGTGTCTCTGTCTCTCTGTGTCTCTGTGTCCCTGTGTCCCTGTGTCTCTGTCTCTCTGTGTCCCAGTGTCCCAGTGTCTCTGTGTCTCTTGTCTCTGTGTTCTGTGTTCATGAACTTCACCAGTCATCACTTCCACTTGGACTGTCACCTGGACTTCCTCAATACAAACTTCACCAGCTCTACTGATACTGGCTGGCTGGCTTAAAGTCCTTGTACACCCCATAAGAACCAGCCTGTCCACTGATAGCACATGGCTGCAGTCCCACTGGCTGCCTGCTGTAGCTTCAGATCTCCTCCGACTAGCTGCTAACATCACTGCACATTTCAGTAGTTACAAAGACTCCAGCACATGACACTACAACCAGTAGGAACGTTAAACTGCTACGTCAGTCGTCCTTGTCAGTAATCATTTCCTCATATCTGTCCATATCTGTCCTCTCCAACAATAGCTCACCCAGTAGATTAAGCAGCTCAGGATGTGTGACCTCGACAGGACCATAACTGTGAGGAAACATGTTATCTTTACACCATCAATAGGAATACTACTGCTGAACTTCAGAAGACTTCCGTCATCACCTTCACCTGCTGATGACAGACAGAGACAACAGCAAGAGAGACTTCTGCACACTGTACCTCTGAAAGAAAGAGAGAGAGACTCAGACCTTCTGCACACTGTATCTCTGAAAGAACGAGAGAGAGACTCAGACCTTCTGCACACTATACCTCTGAAAGAAAGAGAGAGACTACCTCTGCACACTGTACCTCTGAAAGAACGAGAGAGAGACTCAGACCTTCTGCACACTGTATCTCTGAAAGAATGAGAGAGAGACTCAGACCTTCTGCACACTATACCTCTGAAAGAAAGAGAGAGACTACCTCTGCACACTGTACCTCTGAAAGAAAGAGAGAGAGACTACCTCTGCACACTGTACCTCTGAAAGAAAGAGAGAGAGACTACCTCTGCACACTGTACCTCTGAAAGAAAGAGAGCGACTCAGACTTTCTGCACACTGTATCTCTGAAAGAACGAGAGAGAGACTCAGACCTTCTGCACACTGTACCTCTGAAAGAAAGAGAGAGACTACCTCTGCACACTGTACCTCTGAAAGAGAGAGACTACCTCTGCACACTGTACCTCTGAAAGACAGAAAGAATGAAAGAACCACAGAAGAAAGTGATACACTGATACATATAAAAATAGGGAGTGAGAGACCATGATAGATCATTAAAGAGAGACTGGTCAGTAGATTTGCGGTCTCATCCTAAATAACAGATCATTCACCCTGGTCATTTATTGATACACATGGCTCAGTCATTGTACGGTCTGCATACCATCCCCCAGTAACCTAGAACGTACACACCACTCTGGAACTGTGTATTGTTCTTTATGTGACTTTGGATCAAAGTGTGTGCTGACTGATTACAGTAACATGATCCTGATGATCCGGAGGTGATCTGCACACGAGGACCAGCCCTTCCTGATGATCCGGAGGTGATCTGCACACGAGGACCAGCCCTTCCTGACTTCACAGGGTTCAGGTGGCAGCCACTGTAGTTAGCTAATAATGGAAAAGATATTTACGTAAGACTGCAATCTACATTGATTGGATGCTATTTATATTTGACATATCATTGTTCATACTGTGATAACACACACCTTTGGACCATCAGCAAACCAATTGGTCCACTAACTTAATGGATGATCATGTACTGTTTGGAGTGTGTGACTGTTGGACAGAGGGGCAGACAGAAGGGGGGGGGGACACAGGAAGGAGGGGTGGAGGGGTGGAGGGGTGGAGGGGTGGAGGGGTGGAGGGGTGGAGGGATGGAGGGGTGGAGGGGTGGAGGGGTGGAGCGGTGGAGGGGTGGAGGGGTGGAGGGGTGGAGGGGTGGAGGGTGCATTTTTCTGATCTCGCAAAGACACATGACAAACGGTTAACTTTTCCACTCTGGTTTAACCTCATTCAAATATTTACTGCGCTCTCGTGAACAAACACTTCACTTCACTACAAGTCACTAACGTGTCAAAGACGATTAACCTCTGCTCTGTTTCGGCCCCTCCCTCCCTCCCTCCCTCCATCCTTTCTTCTCTCCTTTCTTGTGTCAGAGTGATAGAGCAGTTTTTCCAGAGAGTGTGGCAGAACAGAACACTGTCCATCACACAGTCAGATGTCTCACACAGCTTCAACAAACAGGGTTCTGTTGGATAAACATGCTGTGTTCTCTGAACGTTCCCCTGGTGATGTGAGAAGTTCCTGGAGAAGTGAAGGAGCGTGTCGTCCAGCTGGGAGCTTCTCTGGATCAGCAGCACATAAACACTGTTCTTTCATTGTGTCTAACACACAGGCACACAAATACACAAACACATGCATACAAATACACAAACACACACACAAATACACTAATACACAAACACACAAATACACAAACACACACACAAATACACAAACACATACACACAAATACACACACACATGCACACCCACGACCGGCTGCATTAGTTTCCACGGTAACCCCTGAGCAGCGTCGGCCCTCCCCCTCCTTCTCTGTCTCTGATTGGACAAGAAGCTGAGGGAGTCTGGATGAGAACGAGACTGCTGATCCCAGCATGCTTTGCAGTGAGAGAGAGCAGGAACCAGGAAGTCTTATCGGAGTGTGGGCTGCAGTGGCAGAGGTATGGATGAGTCTGCTTCATCCTCACATCAGAGTAGCTTCTCCTGCTGCAGGGGTGAGTACACACTCACACACACTCACACACAAACTAACACACACTCACACACTCACTCTGCCACAATAGGAAGTCGGTCAGTCCAGCACTCTCAGACTAGACCACTGAGACTGGTTTGATTTAAAGGGACAGTACGCCATTTGATATCCATACTCCTTTTAAATAAACAACCAACAAGCAGGTCATGGAATTTAACCTGCATCAGGAACTGAAAAGTAAGAGAGACGGGAGGGAAGGGGGGATGGGAGGGGCCTGAGAGAGGGAGAGGGGAGAGAGGGAGAGGAGGGAGAGAGAAAGAGAGGGAGAGAGAGAAAGAGAGAAAGAGGGGAGAGAGAGGGGTAAGAGAGAGAAAGAGGGAGAGAGAGAGAGGGAGGGGGAGGGAGAGAGAGGGAGGTAGAGAGAGGGAGGTGGAGAGAGGGAGGGAGAGAGAGGGAGTGCCACGTCCCCGTCAGTTCTACAATTACTTCCATTCACCATGGAGTGTGCACGCACACACACACACACACACACACGCATGAATGCACACATGAGCAGTTCATCTTTCATGAAGTGTGCATTCACTCTCTGTCCAGTCTATGACTGGAGCTTGTGACCAACACTAGACCACCGTACCCCCCAAATCCCCCCCAAACCCCCCCAAACCCCCCCTCAAACCACCCTCAAACCCCCCCCAAACCCCCCTCAAACCCCCCCTGCCACTCCCCCATCCTTCAGCCAGAATGACTCAGACTGGCTCAGCATGATCACAGTAAATACTCTGGCACAAATCAATTCCCCCACTGTAACACGCATACGCTTCTCATGAGACTTCACAGCAGATCAACAATATGTGCAGTATTTCCTGGAGGCGCTGTGAGAGGCCTGGAGCGAGAGGAGGGGGAGGAGCAAGGAGAGCAGCAGAGGGAGCAGCAGGAGGAGCAGCGGGGGGAGCAGCAGGGGGAGCAGCAGGGGGAGCAGCTGGAGGAGCAGCAGAGGGAGCAGCAGAGGGAGCAGCAGGGGGAGCAGCAGGGGGAGCAGCAGGGGGAGCAGCAGGGGGAGCAGCAGGGGGAGCAGCAGAGGGAGCAGCAGGGGGAGCAGCAGGGGGAGCAGCAGGGGGGGCAGCAGGGGGAGCAGCAGAGGGAGCAGCAGAGGGAGCAGCAGGGGGAGGAGCA
>CM059301.1:997500-1010000 GCA_030340665.1 Neosalanx taihuensis | reverse complement strand
ACCCCCACTCCCCCTCAGCCCCCCTCCCTCATCCCCTCCTTCTGTGGTCAGAGGTCATGGAAGCAGCTATGACCCCCAGGAGTTGTGTCCCCCCCCTGGAGCGCCGTGCTCGACAGCGTAAGCCCCCTCTGGAGGTCCTTCAGACCAAGCTGAAGCGAGGCCTGGCCTGCTCAGTACCCAGGGTTCGCTCCACCCTCACGGGCTTCTTTCCCGTGGTGCGCTGGCTGCCTCGCTACAAGCTCCGGGAGTACGCCTGGGGAGACATCATGTCCGGTCTGATCGTGGGCATCATCCTGGTGCCCCAGGCCATCGCTTACTGCCTGCTAGCAGGAGTGGACCCCATCTACGGCCTCTACACATCCTTCTTTGCCAACATAATCTACTTCTTCATGGGGACCTCCAAGCATGTGTCAGTGGGGATCTTCAGTCTGATGTCCCTGATGGTTGGCCAGGTGGTGGACAGGGAGGTGTTCCTGGCCGGTTACGACCTGAATGAGGACGAAGCGTCGGTGCTTCTGAACGATAGTCTGCTCCTTAATGGAACAGCATCAGGCCTGACAGGGGAGAAGGAATACTACGCCATCAGTGTCGCTGCTGCTGTCACCTTCCTGGCTGGCATCTACCAGGTACTCTCACTCGTGTGTGTGTGTGTGTGTGTGTGTGTGTGTGTGTGTGTGGATACATGGATGAAAGGATGGGATTTGCAGGCAGGGAGGGTAAACAGAACTCTGAATGATACATGACATGCAAACCTGTCAGCTGAATAGCTGCCCTTCTCACCACAGGTGCTGATGGCCGTGTTCAGACTGGGCTTCGTCTCTGTCTTCCTGTCTGCTCCCATGCTAGACGGCTTCGCCACAGGAGCCTCCTTCACCATCCTGACCGTCCAGGCCAAGTACCTGCTGGGCCTGAAGATCCCCAGATACCAGGGCTACGGTACAGTGGTGGTCACCTGGATCAACATCTTCTCCAACATCCAGCACACCAACTTCTGTGATCTCATCACCAGGTTAGTGATACAGCTAAATAAAAACAGATTAAAAGATAAGACATTTATTCATTTTGGCAGACGCTTTTATCCAAAGCGACTTACAGTAAGTACAGGGACATTCTCCCTGAGGCAAGAAGGGTGAAGTGCCTTGCCCAAGGACACAACATCATATAGCCACAGCCGGGGATCGATCTCACAACCTTCCAATCATGAGGCCCATGCCTTAACCCGTTGAGCTATCTGACCCCCCATACAGAGACATGTATGTTCTAACACAGCTCAGTACTAACTCTGGTGTCCTGGTCCCCAGCGCCATCTGCATCTTCGTCCTTGTTGCTGGTAAGGAGCTTCAGGAACGCTACAAGGATCGTCTGAAGATCCCTCTACCCACAGAGCTGCTGGTGGTGGCAGGAGCCACGCTGGCCTCCCACTTCGGCCAACTGCACGACCGCTACGACTCCAGCGTGTCGGGTCACATCCCCACCGGCTTCATCGCCCCCACGGTGCCCAACTTCAGCCTGATGCCTCGCGTGGCGATGGACGCCATCCCGCTGGCTGTCATCAGCTTCGCCTTCACCGTCTCACTCTCTGAGATGTTCGCCAAAAAGAACGGCTACACAGTGCGGCCCAACCAGGAGATGCTGGCCATAGGCTGCTGCAACATCATCCCCTCCTTCTTCCACTGCTTCACTACCAGTGCGGCTCTGGCTAAGACCATGGTGAAGGATTCCACGGGCTGCCAGACTCAGGTGTCCAGCCTGATCAGTGCTCTGGTGGTCCTCCTGGTCCTCCTCTTCTTCGCTCCCTACTTCCACGCCCTGCAGAAGTGCGTCCTGGCCTGCATCATCATCGTCAGCCTCCGCGGTGCCCTCAGGAAGTTCCGAGACGTTCCCAGCAAGTGGCGGGCGAGCAAGACGGACGCCATGGTCTGGCTGGTTACCATGGCAGCCTCTGCTCTGATCACCGTGGAGCTGGGACTCCTGGTGGGCGTGGTCTTCTCCATGATCTGTGTCATTTTCCAGACTCAGAACCCCAAAGTGGCTCTGCTGGGTCAGGCCGGGACCTCAGAACTGTACGAGGACATTGCGGAGTACAAGGACTTATCAGCGCCGTCCGCCATCCACATATTCCGTTTCCAGGCGCCACTCTATTACGCCAACAAAGAATCCTTCCTAAAATCCCTGTACAAGGCCGTGGGCCTGGAGCCCTTCCTGGAGCTGACGCGTAGGCGCAAGGCCCAGAAGAAGAACCTTCTGGCTTCCAAACAGGCTGCAGCCAACAGGGAGGACAAGACCAATGGAGAGGCCATCACAGGGCTGGTGAAGGCAGAGCTGCTGTTCCACACCATCGTCCTAGACTGTTCCTCCATCCCCTTCATGGACTCTGCAGGCGTGGGGACCCTGAAGGCCATGCTGAAGGACTACCAGGAGGTGGGTGTGAGCGTGTTGCTAGCAGGGTGTCACACCAACGTCTTGGACACGCTGAGAAGAGGCTCCTACTTTGGGAAGAATGACAAGGACATGGACAGTCTGCTGTTCCACACTGTTCACTCTGCTGTTCTCTACGCCAACAAGGTGGCCAACACTGCTGACAGTGCAGCAGGGAACACATGCAGCCCGGGAGAGATGGATGAGGACTCTGTGGTGTAGAGAAAGAGGAAGGGTGTAGAGGAGGAAGGGTGCAGGTTACCAGAAGTGAAAGAAGTATTCCTGCCAGACTTGGATTCAACACATCACACTAAGACTTCTAAATGACTTGTTTATCCCTGACAGTAAAACATCCTTCTCAATACAAATCTTAGCCTCAGGGGGGGGGGGGGGGGGGGGGGGGGGGGGAATGAAAAAAACATTTAAACATTCCTCAATTATTCTTAAGAAAGTTTTCCCATAAGGATAACCAGAACATTCCATGCTCAAGGTGTAATATCTAACTGTAGCTTCTTGAATGTATAGTCACCACATTCAACAATGTATTGACTGTTAGTCAAGGTGGTAAGGGAAAATGGTTTATACAACTATAATAAGACTGAAAGATGTTTGGTTTTTATAGATGCCAATTGCGTGGTCTGCCAATTCTTCAGCCTTACTGTTCTCTTCTGGAAGAGGTTTGTATGTCAATGTAGAAATGTAAATAATCTTTATACGTTCTAGCAGACTTGGTTAAGGGACCAGTCATATGGAATGAGGCCACAGTGGCACAGGGGAAATCAAAGGTTTTTCTTCAATACCTTACCTTTTACCCCATCAGGCTGTAAAATGCTGAGCTGTTTATAAATGATCAGTTTCCTTAATAGTTAGGCTACTTATTAAATTATGAGATAACCAACATTTTGTGTGCCAGAGATGATCACAGTTCTATTGTGTTTAACTAGATTACATGTCCATGATTTAAAAGATGGTTTGTGTTATATCTGTGATCAGCCAGGGACTTCACTGTAAATCTGAATATTGTACATCAATCGTGACTTTGATATGTGACAAGTTTGTGGATTCTTTGACATTAACTGACATTTGAAATCGTTTGAATGTTTTAAGTTGTGTCACATTATAAGTGGACCATCGGTGTGGTTGCGCCACTTAACCCAGCAAAAAGTGAAGACCATTTTGTTTTGTATTGATGAACTCGCATCAGATGCTTTTGATACATTACTGTAATAAAACAATGGTTATTTGAGGTTTCCAAAACCAATTTTCGTGTATTTTTCATATTGTACAGTAATGACGAGTAAATGGACAAACTGCTGACATTTTTTCATTGACATTTGATCAAATCGAACGGATGCATAGAAATACTATAAGATTAGATAAGATTATACCACAACAACGCTTTTATAAACTCAAACTAACGAATAACTTTAACACAGTGTGCAGTTCCTGGTATAAGAGTGTGCTCATGTTGTCACCTGGTGGGGCCAGTATGGCGCACAACAGAGAGCGAACTGGAAATGACCCTAATCAACCACCGTACCAGATGACCAACCAACCAATCATAATCGTACTACATGACCAACCAACCAATCATAACCAACTATCTGACCAACCAACCAATCAGAACATCCCTGGCTGGATGGAATCAGTTAAAATTTGAAACTGAGACCTCGTCTGTTTTCACTGCTGATATAATCAGGTTTTGCGCGACTTTTGATTTAAAAAGTAAACATTAAACTACATATTCAGTATATTCAGTATATTAGATCCGGTCTACTATTTTACTTAAAGAGCTGGTTTGTATCTTCACTATGTCAACACGGAGGAGGTACGTTATTTAATGTTGCTTTGACAAGGAAATGAACTAGTAGGAACATGAGGCGGTACTGGGACAACATTAGAATTTAATGATACTTATAAATATTAAAACACTTAGAAATATCATATGTTGTTGTTATTTAATATCACTTGTTAATCCCGTGCAGAAACTCGCTAGTGCTGTCGCTTTGTTCGCATCTCTTGGGTAGACAAAACCTACAATTTGTATCTTGTTCGTCTCAAAGCTCTTATAGTTCTTCCCTTTGGCACTTATTGGTTCTCATGGTGTATGTTTCATAATCTATAAACCTGCTATGTTGGGGTCTATCACGTTACTATGATCAGAGACTAATGCTCTTTGTAAAGCTCACTCTTGATTAGATTAGATATACTTTATTAATAACACAACTCTTGTAAATCGCTTTGGATAAAAGCGTCTGATAAATGAATACATGTAACTGTACTGTAAAGTTGTCTAGCAGCGCTAAAGGTAACCTACTTTACTGCTTCTGGTAGGATTAAAACACAACCTGCTGCTACTGGAAACACACTTCTGTGTTCAGTTGATGTGTGTGGATGTGTGTTGATGTTTGTTGTCCCCCCCCCCCCCAGTGAAGCCCTGGCCTTCTCGCTGGTGTCGGGCATCAACATCGCCATGGCTCGGCTGGTGGACATATGGGACAGCATTGGGATCGTGGAGGACAAGCGAGTCCAGAGGATGGAGACTGTGAAGCAGCACATCGAGGTGAGGAGGAGGTGTGGGCGGGAGAGGAGCGTCTGGGTGGGAGAGGAGCGTCTGGGTGAGAGAGGAGCGTGTGGGTGAGAGAGGAGCATCTGGGTGAGAGAGGAGCGTCTGGGTGGGAGAGGAGCGTCTGGGTGAGAGAGGAGCGTCTGGGTGAGAGAGGAGCGTCTGGGTGAGAGAGGAGCGTCTGGGTGAGAGAGGAGCGTCTGGGTGAGAGAGGAGCGTCTGGGTGGGAGAGGAGCGTCTGGGTGAGAGAGGAGCGTCTGGGTGAGAGAGGAGCGTCTGTCAGCCGTGTTCCTGTGTTTGATGCTGTCTGGTAGTCCGTTGTTAGCCTCTCACTTAGACTCCACGCCCTCCAGAACCTGCTAAAGAACATGATAGCTGAGGAGGAGGCCATGAAAAACCATTTGCACAACAACATCATTAACTTCCAGAAGGATCTGGGTACTCTGTGTCTGGAGCTAAGCTTGGAACCCAAGAAGGTAAGACTTCTGTCTGACTCAGGCATCAGTATTCGGCTTTCAGATTCTGTTTCTGGTTAGCCTACTTTGGGTCGCGATGTATAACGTACTGCTACACGAAAAGGTGACTTAGCAGGTGATTTAGCATTCCCTAACTGCTCAGCCACCTGACTTTACTTAAACTGTGCAGCTTTCAGAGGGCTTGACGGTGCTGCAGACGGAGAAACACCTCCGTATTCAGGTGGACGCTCTGGGCCGAGAGAAGGCCCAGCGTCTGCTGGAGAAACAGCAGCTGCAGCAGCAGGATAAAGATCTGTGTGTGGAGCTGTGTGTCACTCCCTACTACATCCCCACTGGAAGCATCCCCTCCAGCACACAGCTGAAGGAGCTACGACAACACATAGACACTCTCACAGAGGAAAAGGTAGGCTGTGTGTGTGTGTGTGTGTGTGTGTGTGTGTGTGTTTCTGTGTCTGTGTGTGTGTTTCTGTGTCTGTGTGTGTGTGTGTTTCTGTGTCTGTGTGTGTGTTTCTGTGTCTGTGTGTGTTTGTGTTTCTGTGTCTGTGTGTGTGTTTCTGTGTCTGTGTGTGTGTGTTTCTGTGTCTGTGTGTGTGTGTGTTTCTGTGTCTGTGTGTGTGTTTCTGTGTCTGTGTGTGTGTGTTTCTGTGTCTGTGTGTGTGTGTGTTTCTGTGTCTGTGTGTGTGTTTCTGTGTCTGTGTGTGTGTGTTTCTGTGTCTGTGTGTGTGTTTCTGTGTCTGTGTGTGTTTCTGTGTGTGTGTGTGTGTCTGTGTCTGTGTGTGTGTGTGTTTCTGTGTCTGTGTGTGTGTTTCTGTGTCTGTGTGTGTTTGTGTTTCTGTGTCTGTGTGTGTGTTTCTGTGTCTGTGTGTGTGTGTTTCTGTGTCTGTGTGTGTGTGTGTTTCTGTGTCTGTGTGTGTGTTTCTGTGTCTGTGTGTGTGTGTTTCTGTGTCTGTGTGTGTGTGTGTTTCTGTGTCTGTGTGTGTGTTTCTGTGTCTGTGTGTGTGTGTTTCTGTGTCTGTGTGTGTGTTTCTGTGTCTGTGTGTGTTTCTGTGTGTGTGTGTGTGTCTGTGTCTGTGTGTGTGTGTGTTTCTGTGTCTGTGTGTGTGTTTCTGTGTCTGTGTGTGTTTGTGTTTCTGTGTGTGTGTGTGTGTCTGTGTGTGTGTGTTTCTGTGTCTGTGTGTGTGTTTCTGTGTCTGTGTGTGTGTGTGTGTTTCTGTGTCTGTGTGTGTTTCTGTGTCTGTGTGTGTGTGTGTGTGTGTGTTTCTGTGCGTGTGTGTTTCTGTGTGTCTGTGTGTGTGTAACCAGTGTGTGTCCCTGCAGACCAAGCGTGTGCAGGTGTTTTCTGGTCTTCGTGAGGACATCAGGAGGCTAATGGATGAGATGGGTCATGAACCAGAGACCAGCCTGGAGAGAGAGTCTGTCTGCAGCGACCAGGACATCTTCCTGCTCACACATGACAACATCAACGCTCTGAAGCTGCTGCTGGCCAAGGTAGGGAGCCTCACCTGAACACCAGAGCCCCCTGCTGCAGGCTGGGGGACAGGCTGGGGGACAGGCTGGGGGACAGCCAGGGGGACAGGCTGGGGGACAGCCAGGGGGACAGGCTGGGGGACAGCCAGGGGGACAGGCTGGGGGACAGCCAGGGGGACAGGCTGGGGGACAGGCTGGGGGACAGGCTGGGGGACAGCCAAGCCCCATCTCTGAAAGACTGGGGGGGATGCTGGATGAAATCTGTGCTCAATGACTCAGATAACTGAACTTCCAGGCACTCAGCTAGGATTCCACACTACACTGCTGCACCATATGACACTGTAAAACAAGCTTAATAAGCCGGTGCTGTGATAGTAATATTGGTGTTTTGTTGTGTCCAGATTCAGGCTAAAAGGGAGTCCCAGGTTGGATGTGTGGAGCAGCTGAAGGAGAGGACAGTCTGTCTGTGGAACCGTCTAGATTGTCCTGAGGAGGAGAGACAGAACTTCCTAAAGAACATCCATGGAACCCTGTCTGACCAGATTAAACAGGTGAGGAACCTCCCGTACCTGAACGCCCGCACGCGTCTCCCTCTCTCCCCCCACGCTGTAGTGATGGTGGCGGTGTCTCCCTCTAGTGGCGCAGTGAGGAGGAGCGTCTGCAGGAGCAGCAGAGGAGCAGGCTGGAGGAGGTGGTGAAGAAGGTCAGAGAGGAGCTGCTGTCTCTGTGGGAGCTCTGCTCCTTCAGCCCTCAGCAGAGGGAGGCCTTCAACACACACTTCTGCTGCAGTGAGTCACACACACACACACTTCTGCTGCAGTGAGTCACACACACACACACACACACACACACTTCTGCTGCAGTGAGTCACACACACACACACACACACTTCTGCTGCAGTGAGTCACACACACACACACACTTCTGCTGCAGTGAGTCACACACACACACACACACACTTCTGCTGCAGTGAGTCACACACACACACTTCTGCTGCAGTGAGTCACACACACACACTTCTGCTGCAGTGAGTCACACACACACACACACACACTTCTGCTGCAGTGAGTCACACACACACACACACACACTTCTGCTGCAGTGAGTCACACACACACACACACACACACACACTTCTGCTGCAGTGAGTCACACACACACACACACACACTTCTGCTGCAGTGAGTCACACACACACTTCTGCTGCAGTGAGTCACACACACACACACTTCTGCTGCAGTGAGTCACACACACACACTTCTGCTGCGCACACACACACACACACACACTTCTGCTGCAGTGAGTCACACACACACACACTTCTGCTGCAGTGAGTCACACACACACTGTGCTTATGCTTCTCTGACAGAAACAGTCACCTGACATGAGGAACATCGTAACAGACCTTACACAATATTGACCACAAATGATTATTCTCACTTATTATGATTTTTCAAGCTTTGTCTGAATATGTCAACCAGGAAGTTATCTTGCTACACGGTGCAGCATGTTTTGTGATAAGAGTGATTCTCTTCACCTGGAAAATAATGGAAATCAACATGAAAAGTGGATTTTCAAAATCAGAATTTTACAGTAGATTTTCTGGAAAATTGTGTCCTGGTGTCAGTGGGCCCCCCTGCCAGTCCTGCCTGACCCCCAGCCTCTCTCTCCTGGTAGTCCAGCCTGACCCTCAGCCTCTCTCTCCTGCCTGACCCCAGCCTCCCTCTCCTGCCTGACCCCCAGCCTCCCTCTCCTGCCTGACCCCAGCCTCTCTCTCCTGCCTGACCCCAGCCTCCCTCTCCTGTCTGACCCCAGCCTCTCTCTCCTGCCTGACCCCAGCCTCCCTCTCCTGCCTGACCCCAGCCTCTCTCTCCTGCCTGACCCCAGCCTCTCTCTCCTGCCTGACCCCAGCCTCCCTCTCCTACCTGACCCCAGCCTCTCTCTCCTGCCTGACCCCAGCCTCTCTCTCCTGCCTGACCCCAGCCTCTCTCTCCTGCCTGACCCCAGCCTCTCTCTCCTGCCTGACCCCAGCCTCCCTCTCCTGCCTGACCCCAGCCTCTCTCTCCTGCCTGACCCCAGCCTCTCTCTCCTGCCTGACCCCAGCCTCCCTCTCCTACCTGACCCCAGCCTCTCTCTCCTGCCTGACCCCAGCCTCCCTCTCCTGCCTGACCCCAGCCTCTCTCTCCTGCCTGACCCCAGCCTCCCTCTCCTACCTGACCCCAGCCTCTCCTGCCTGACCCCAGCCTCTCTCTCCTGCCTGACCCCAGCCTCCCTCTCCTACCTGACCCCAGCCTCTCTCTCCTGCCTGACCCCAGCCTCCCTCTCCTGCCTGACCCCAGCCTCTCTCTCCTGCCTGACCCCAGCCTCCCTCTCCTGCCTGACCCCCAGCCTCCCTCTCCTGCCTGACCCCAGCCTCTCTCTCCTGCCTGACCCCAGCCTCCCTCTCCTGCCTGACCCCAGCCTCCCTCTCCTGCCTGACCCCAGCCTCTCTCTCCTGCCTGACCCCAGCCTCTCTCTCCTGCCTGACCCCAGCCTCTCTCTCCTGCCTGACCCCAGCCTCTCTCTCCTGCCTGACCCCAGCCTCTCCTGCCTGACCCCAGCCTCCCTCTCCTACCTGACCCCAGCCTCTCTCTCCTGCCTGACCCCAGCCTCTCTCTCCTGCCTGACCCCAGCCTCTCTCTCCTGCCTGACCCCAGCCTCTCTCTCCTGCCTGACCCCAGCCTCTCTCTCCTGCCTGACCCCAGCCTCCCTCTCCTACCTGACCCCAGCCTCTCTCTCCTGCCTGACCCCAGCCTCTCTCTCCTGCCTGACCCCAGCCTCTCTCTCCTGCCTGACCCCAGCCTCCCTCTCCTACCTGACCCCAGCCTCTCTCTCCTGGTAGGCGTCTTCACAGAGGAGCTGTTAGAGGCACATGATGCAGAGCTGCTGAGCATGAGGTCGTACCTCCAGGAAGCTCGCCCCCTGCTGGACACCCTGCACAAGTGGGAGAACACCTGGACCCTCTTTCTAGAGTTTGAGGTTACTAGGCCACGCCCACATGCACGAGCATTGTTATTATCATCACACACACACACACGACTGCCCTAACAAACTAAACACACACACCTATAGATGGAGCTCTTGGATAGTCTGGTAATGTTGAATGTTAGAACGCAGACTTGGAAACACAGACGCACAAAAACATTCAGCTGGAAAATATTTGGGGCAGAAAATCTAATTTGTTGATTTTTTTCTTCAAAAATCTGCGTCCTCTGTCCACTGCTCAGGGCTTGGGGTTCCAGTTCAAATCAGACACTGTCAAGGTGCTACTGATGAGCATGAACAATCCTCTTAAGCAAACACTGCAGACTGCACGTATTTTAAGAGGGTGTTTGGTGCTGAAATTGAAACTATTAGCACATTAATACAGTTCATTTTCATTTGGGTTTTCGGATATGCATCCTGAATTTGGTTTGGGTACATCACTCCCCTCCTCCTCCTCTCCATGTCTGTAGAAGAAGGCCAATGATCCCAGCCGCTTCTCCAACAGAGGAGGAGCCTTGCTGAAGGAGGCCAAGGAGAGGGCCAAGGTCCAGAAGATACTGCCAAAGGTATGGAGGAGCACCATCTGTCTCTCCACCTCTCCACTCCACACCTCTTCACCTCTACTCTCCTCCTCTCCTCACCTCTACACCTCTCCACTCCACACCTCTTCACCTCTACTCTCCACCTCTCCTCACCTCTTCACCTCTACTCTCCACCTCTCCTCACCTCTTCACCTCTACACTTCTGGCCAGCTCTCATCTCTGATGACATCACTGTTGCCTGTTGCAGCAGCAATATGTTTGATGAAGAATGGATAGGGGGGCGGGGCTGTGTTACCTAATCATTCTACTGTTCCCCTAGTCACACTAATGCCTTTATCTACTTCCTGCTTGGCTATGTTGATGTACACACACACACACACAGATGTATGTGCTATGTACACACTCTCTCTCTGTCTCTCAGTTGGAAGAGGAATTGAGGTCAGGGGTTAAACTTTGGGAGCAGAGCCACGGAACTGACTTCCTGGTCTGGGGTCAGAAGGTCATGACCTACATCTCTAGCCAATGGGAGGAGCACAAACAGCAGAGAGAGAGGGAAAAGAGTGAAAGGGTAAGTTACAGGATGCTCACAGCCACACACCTAGTGTTCTGTCTGCAGCCCTGCTGGTGATGACGGTGTGTGTGTGTGTGTGTGTCCAGCTGCAGCTGTCTGCTAAGAAAGCAGATACGACTCAGTTCAAGACTCCTACCAAGAGACCCCATGGTGGGGTGAGTGGCCCCACCCCCACTAAGATCCGGAAGGTACAGTCCCTCCCCCCTCTTTCTCTCCCCCTATGCTTCTAACCAATAAGCTACCGCCTCCCCTGTTCCTACCCAATCCGGATTGTCTTTTCATACAGACTCCCAGCCAATCCCGTGGTCCGGTCCAGATACCGAACCAATCATCAGTCCAGAGGACCAGTGGTTCCAGCTCCACCTTCATCAGTGTTCCCAGCAGCAAGCCTCCTCACTCCACTCACAAGGTCTCACACACACACACACACACACACACAGCTGCATGGGACCTTTCCTGCACTGGTCCAGTCCTGTTGAATGACATGTTCCTCTGTTCCTTCAGACGAAGGCCAAAGCTGCAGACATCATCATCCATCGCCCCCCTCTGCTGGAGTGTAACAGCCAGAGCACTGTGGTCGACACCAGCTACTCTGAATTCTCAGTAAGATCCTCCTCATCCACTGATCCTAGGATCTCTCCCTCCCTACCTGTCTCTCCCTCCCTACCTGTCTCTCTCTCCATCCTCTCCTGGGTGTCTCCCTCCCTACCTGTCTCTCTCTACCTGTCTCTCTACAGTCTACACCTTCTCCTGGGTCTCTCTCTCCCTCCTCCCCTCTGGTCTCTCTCCCCCTCCCCCCCCGGTCTCTCCCTCCCCCCTTGGTCTCAGGTGTTTCCCTCATGTTGGTTCTTTGTTTTCCAGAATGATCTGTCGAAGAAAGCCTACAGTGAGACCATTTTCAACTCCACGACCAAAGACTTGTTCTGAGCATCTGTGTCGCCATGCCCACGGGGCAGCATCACTGGAGGAGCCCCCCCCCAAATGATACCTTCATTATTCTACTTTCACAACATACTCTGTTTTTAGATTTAGAGTTTTCAACTCAAACATTACTGCTGTCATCACTGCCAGCTGTCATCAGTGGAGTGTTGTAACTGTATATAGTAGCACAGGGTCAGACGTGTTCTCATTTCTGACATTGTTAGTAAAACTTGTCAGTCTGCATGTGTCAGTTATTCTTTTATTACTTTTGGACGCTGAGTGTGTAAATATTGACAGTGTAACAGCCAGTTCCTTCAGCTGGGGATGCTTGTTTTTCTGTCCTTTCTAATAAATCTGTGTTTTACTATGTGCCTGGGTAGTTTAATATTGTACTGAGGAGGGTCATGGTTCACATGGGGGGGTTAATGGCCCACTCTCCTAGATCAAAGGTGTTCTTGTTTCAACAACTTACTGGAGCGTTGCTATGGCGCTCCTCAGACATACTCTGCACATTA
>CM059301.1:935000-990000 GCA_030340665.1 Neosalanx taihuensis | reverse complement strand
GAATAAAAAGCTAAGCTAAGGCAGAGAGAAATGTTGTCCTATAGCACACAGTGACTCAGCACAGACAATGGGATTAGAGGTGGCTGTGAGGTCATTAATTCATACTAACATCCCTCCCCACAGCTTCTGGATACAGCTTTACATTCTGGAACCAGGCACTTGGAGGGAGCCTAGTCCAGCCCTGCACCAGGGGTGTTGTTAGCCCTGTTTTAGGGGGACTGAAGCCCCCCTAAAATGTTCTTCAGCCCCCCCTAATAATTATTGGATAATTATTTAATTTTATTTTTTAACTATTGTTTTACACATGGACAAGTTATTTCTAACATGCTACAAGCAAAGATACAGAGACAAATCACACACTTTCTAATTGAACCAATCTATGAACTGTCTGAAACAATGGATATCCGCAGCGCCCAAATGAGTGCAAAAAATTGCGTTCCACATCCTTAGGGACTAAGCCCCGCCTTTCTTTTAGTCCTAGAAACGCCCCTGCCTGGACCCAAACAGCAGACAGAGCGACGAAGAGCGACAAAGAGCGACGAAGAGCTCATTTGAACATGTTTGTAAACAGTGTGTCTGCATGAGGACTGAGTTTGGAGGTGATGCTTGCGTGCCTCTAGATGAGATCAGCTCAGAGTCCTGGATGTTAGCGTGCAGCGCTAACTCTCCCCAATGTGGTCATTATTATTATTAAACCAGAAAACAAAGATTAGCCTCCAAGCTAACTGTATTGCCACCAGCCTCAGCATCTGCTTCAGCCTGGTGTGTGTGTGTGGTGTGGGGTGTGTGGTGTGTGTGTGTGTGTGTGTATGGTGTGTGTGGTGTGTGTGGTGTGTGTGTGTGTGTGTATGGTGTGTGTGGTGTGTGTGTGTGTGTGTGGTGTGTGTATGGTGTGTGTGGTGTGTGTGTGTGTGTGGTGTGTGTGGTGTGTGTGGTGTGTGTGTGTGTGTGTGTGGTGTGTGTGTGTGTGGTGTGTCTGGTCTTGTTTAACTACCCTTACGGGATCCAGAAGTCCCTACGACGATAGTAATCTGTGAAAAATGGACCTTGTGGAAACATTTTCTTGGACCCCACAACTTCAACTGCCTCAAGTGGGATTTAGGATTTAGATCTGAATTAGTGTTCGGTTTGAAATTACAAAAGCATTATGGTTATGGTTAGAAGTTAGGGATTACATGATTTTGAATGGGAGTGAATTGCCAGTCCTCACTAAGATAGTAAAACAAATGATGTATGATGTGACTGTCATAGTTATGAACACTCCACAGAGATTCCGATGTGATTTTGAGCAGCGACTATTTCAGCGACGGTAATGTGATTGTGAGGATCTGCTCTGTCTCACATGAGGTTTAACGACAGACATAATGGCTGCTAATAATTTCAGCAAATTTTCAGCTTCCTGCATCACACCATGGACAGTCTAACCACTCTGAGGAACACAGCTCTATAGCTGTACAGTCCTACAGCCCTACAGTCCTACAGCTCTACAGCCCTACAGTCCTACAGCCCTACAGTCCTACAGCTCTACAGCCCTACAGTCCTACAGCCCTACAGTCCTACAGCTCTACAGCCCTACAGTCCAACAGCTCTACAGTCCTACAGCTCTACAGTCCTACAGCTCTACAGTCCTACAGCCCTACAGTCCTACAGTCCTACAGCTCTACAGCCATACAGTCCCACAGCTCTACAGCCCTATAGTCCTACAGTCCTACAGTCCTACAGCTCTACAGCCCTACAGTCCTACAGCTCTACAGCCCTACAGTCCTACAGCCCTACAGTCCTACAGCTCTACAGCCCTACAGTCCTACAGCTCTACAGTACTACAGCTCTAGAGCCCTACAGTCCAACAGCTCTACAGCCCTACAGTCCTACAGCCCTACAGTCCTACAGCCCTACAGTCCTACAGCTCTACAGTCCTACAGCCCTACAGTCCTACAGCCCTACAGTCCTACAGCCCTACAGTCCTACAGCCCTACAGTCCTACAGTCCTACAGCTCTACAGCCATACAGTCCCACAGCTCTACAGCCCTACAGTCCTACAGCCCTACAGTCCTACAGCTCTACAGCCCTACAGCTCTACAGCCCTACAGTCCTACAGCCCTACAGCCCTACAGTCCTACAGCCCTACAGTCCTACAGCCCTACAGCCCTACAGCTCTACAGCCCTACAGTCCTACAGCCCTACAGCCCTACAGTCCTACAGCCCTACAGTCCTACAGCCCTACAGCCCTACAGCTCTACAGCCCTACAGTCCTACAGCCCTACAGCTCTACAGCCCTACAGTCCTACAATCCTACAGTCCTACAGCTCTAGAGCCCTACAGTCTTACAGCCCTACAGCTCTACAGTCCTACAGCTCTACAGCCCTACAGTCTTACATCTCTACAGCCCTACAGTCCAACAGCTCTACAGTCCTACAGCCCTACAGCTCTACAGTCCTACAGCTCTACAGTCCTACAGCTCTACAGTCCTACAGTCCTACAGCTCTAAAGTCCTACAGCTCTACAGCCCTACAGTCCTACAGCTCTACAGTACTACAGCTCTACAGCCCTACAGCTCTACAGCCCTACAGCCCTACAGCTCTACAGCCCTACAGTTGTACAGCCCTACAGCCTACAGCCCTACAGCTCTACAGCCCTACAGCTCTACAGCCCTACAGTTGTACAGCCCTACAGCCCTACAGCCCTACAGCCCTACAGCCCTACAGCCCTACAGTTGTACAGTCCTACAGCTCTACAGCCCTACAGTCCTACAGCCCTACAGTTGTACAGTCCTACAGCTCTACAGCCCTACAGCTCTACAGCCCTACAGTCCTACAGCTCTACAGCCCTACAGCTCTACAGTCCTACAGCCCTACAGTTGTACAGTCCTACAGCTCTACAGCCCTACAGCTCTACAGTCCTACAGTCCTACAGCTCTACAGCCCTACAGTCCTACAGCCCTACAGTTGTACAGCCCTACATCCCTTCAACAGAGTGAGCAGCGTTAAAGAGAACCACATGGCCAGGCTGGAGGCTCATAACAGATATGGAACAACGTCATAATCATTCAATGTGAAAAACCCCAAATAACATGAAACAACCAGAGTCAGTCAGCAGTCACACCCAGGGGGAAACTGGAGACTGGAACATGCTGGTGGAACCAAAGAGACACCCTGGACACTAGAACACTAGACACTAGAACACTGGACACTAGAACACTGGACACTAGAACACTGGACTCTAGAACACTGGACACTAGGACACTGGACACTACAACACTGGACTCTAGAACACTGGACTCTAGAACACTGGACACTAGAACACTGGACACTAGAACACTGGACTCTAGAACACTGGACTCTAGAACACTGGACACTAGAACACTGGACTCTAGAACACTGGACAATAGAACACTGGACTCTAGAACACTGGACACTAGAACACTGGACTCTAGAACACTGGACACTAGAACACTGGACTCTAGAACACTGGACTCTAGAACACTGGACACTAGAACACTGGACTCTAGAACACTGGACAATAGAACACTGGACTCTAGAACACTGGACACTAGAACACTGGACTCTAGAACACTGGACACTAGAACACTGGACACTAGAACACTGGACACTGGAACACTGGACAATAGAACACTGGACTCTAGAACACTGGACACTAGAACACTAGACACTAGAACACTGGGCAATAGAACACTGGACTCTAGAACACTGGACACTAGAACACTGGACACTAGAACACTGGACAATAGAACACTGGACTCTAGAACACTGGACACTAGAACACTGGACACTAGAACACTGGACACTAGATCACTGGACAATAGAACACTGGACTCTAGAACACTGGACACTAGAACACTGGACACTAGAACACTGGACACTAGATCACTGGACACTAGATCACTGGACAATAGAACACTGGACACTAGAACACTGGACACTAGATCACTGGACAATAGAACACTGGACTCTAGAACACACTGCAGTAGACACTACAAACAGGGAATGAGGACTTTAACTATAATGCTTGATTTCCAGAATTCAGAACTTGATTCTAGAAATTAGAGCCATGACTCAAATCGTACCAGAACAACATACATGTCCAAATCTATGGCTTTTTTTTTACAACTGAGAACCTTGTCTAAAGTTCTTGAGCCTTGTTTAGATATCAAAGCACCGTGTTGAAGTGTGTCTGTACCCAGTGAAGCTCCACTGTCCTCCAGCTCTACAGACAGATACACATCTGGGACACTAGCAGGTCCTGCCTCTGTCTCTTCCAGGACCCAGACAGACAGAAACACACACACACACACACACACACACACACACACAGGTGTTCATCTGTCAACACTGATGAGTGTTCCACATTCTACCATCACAAACACACACACATACACACATGCAACATATTGCGTGCAGACGTGTGCACACACAATCAAACACAGTAAAACATACCCAAAAATGCATTTGCATACACATGCACACACATACCTGCATGAGCACAGGGAAATGCACACAAGCCCACACACACATGCACACAAGCACACACACACACACACACACACACAAACACACACACACACACACACAGAGCGATCTGAGTCCACAGCAGCAGTCACAGCCTCACAGCCAAACTGGGGATGGAAAATAAAGTGTAGTGTAGTGTAAACCTTCTTGAGGACTCACGTCCATCATGATAACCTCCCTGGCAGCACCAGGGCTGGCTCATAGATGCCCCCTCCCCCATCCTCCACTACCCCCCCCCCCTAATCCTCCACTACCCCCCCCTTCTCACAGGCTCATGCAGCGCAGGTGGAGGGGCTAACATGCACAAGTTCTGTACAGTATATCTGGGATTTCAGACGTGGATCAGGACTATTGCAATAAGGACCACTTCCCTGGGGCAGTAGACATGCTCAGTGGGGTGGTGGTGGGGGGGGGGGGGGGGGTTCTGGGTGCACCGGACTGATGGTTCTCTGCTTAAACTGGATCAGGATCCGATGTTTAACTGGATCAGGTTCCCTTAAGGGACGTGGTCATGCAAGAGTTCTCCATGGACCAGCGACAATAACCTGGTTTCCTGGTTTTCCTAAACTGCTTGTTCTGTGCTCAGGCTCATTAAGACACTTCAGGGATTCTGAAGGCGGCTTCATTTAGACAGGAAAGGCTCAATGGAAGCCAGGTGTTGATCCACTCAGAGTAACGGCTATCTGAGAAGCAAGCTAAATACAATTAACAAATCTGTTGTCTGCCTTCCATGAAGGGAATGGAAATGAATCAAGCTCAGCCCAGTAGAGTTAGGCCCAGGTCTCAGCCCAGTAGAGTTAGGCCCAGTTCTCACTCAGCCCAGTAGAGTTAGGCCCAATTATTACTCAGCCCAGTAGAGTTAGGCCCAGGTCTTACTCAGCCCAGTAGAGTTAGGCCCAGTTCTCACTCAGCCCAGTAGAGTTAGGCCCAGGTCTCACTCAGCCCAGTAGAGTTAGGCCCAATTATTACTCAGCCCAGTAGAGTTAGGCCCAGGTCTTACTCAGCCCAGTAGAGTTAGGCCCAGTTCTCACTCAGCCCAGTAGAGTTAGTCCCAGTTCTCACTCAGCCCAGTAGAGTTAGGCCCAGGTCTCAGCCCAGTAGAGTTAGGCCCAGGTCTCAGCCCAGTAGAGTTAGGCCCAGTTCTTACTCAGCCCAGTAGAGTTAGTCTTACCTGAGAGCCATAGAGGTGCCGTTGACAGAGCGGTGGCAGGGCCGGCTCGACCCGTAGCTTCCCTGGCGAGCGTATCGATCGTCTCCACAGCACAGGATGAGCAGGAAGGCTCGTCTGAAGGCTCGGTTCAGGAAGGCGTACAGGAAGGGGTTGAGTCCAGAGTTGATGTAGCCCAACCACAGCCAGGCTGTCCACACCTGCCACGGCACGCTGTACCGCACGAACGGGTCCACCACGTTGGTAACAAAGAACGGCGCCCAGCACAAGCAGAAACATCCCATAATAATAGCCAGCGTCTTGGCCGCTTTGGTCTCCACGCGCATACGGCTCGACGACGGTTGTTCGGCGGAGCCTGCAGGGCTGGGGTGGTGCTTGGGGGCGGAGCCTGCGCGCTTGAGGGTACCTATCTGGCGGGTGTGGCACATGGCGGTGACGTATATGCGCTGGTAGGCCAGGACCATGAGGCCCAGAGGGACGTAGAAGGCCACAGCAGAGCAGATCAGAGCGTATGGACGGTTCACCAGGAACAAACAGCTGGTGCTGTTGCTGCCTGTGGCCAGATGTCGCTCCTGGATCTGGGGAGAGACAGATGGGGAGATGTCTGGGTCACACATGTACACATCCACACACTCACCCATGTACACATCCACACACTCACACATGTACACATCCACACACTTACACACTCACACATCCACACACTCACACAGGTACACATCCACACACTCACACATGTACACATCCACAGACTTACACATGTACACATCCACACACTCACACAGGTACACATCCACACACTCACACATGTACACATCCACACACATACACACTCACACAGGTACACATCCACACACTCACACACTCACACATCCACACACTCACACAGGTACACACTCACACACTCACACAGGTACACATCCACACACTCACACAGGTACACACTCACACATGTACACATACACACACACTTACACACTCACACATCCACACACTCACACAGGTACACATCCACACACTCACACATGTACACATCCACACACTTACACATGTACACATCCACACACACATGTACACATCCACACACTTACACACTCACACATCCACACACTCACACATGTACACATCCACACACTTACACACTCACACATCCACACACTCACACATGTACACATCCACACACTTACACATGTACACATCCACACACTTACACACTCACACATCCACACACTCACACATGTACACATCCAGACACTTACACACTCACACATCCACACACTGTGATGGAATATTTTGATGTTCCATAGTTGTACTATCAGATATGGAATATTTTGATGTTCCATAGTTATACTATCAGATAGTTATAAGTTGTGTTGATGTTTTGAAAAACAGGACTTGCTAATTTGATCAATGCAAATGGAGATACCTGGCCAAACCGGCACCCACACCCATTGTGACGTCTGGAAGAGGCCATTTGGTTTTTGGTCTTCCCACCCCTCCCCTCACCAGGACCATGGGGCGGGGAGGGGGGGAGTTCAACGATATATAAGGAAAACCTGGACTGGGTTCAGGGCCGGTGTCCTCCAGAACTACAAGTGTCTGTGAGGCTCGGCCACAGAGCTCTGTTTATGTGTGTGTCTTGTGTGTATTGTCTGTTTTATGTTCCATGTGTTCCTATTGCAATACTCTGTTCATGTTAAAGGTTCAATAAATTTGTGACTAACAAACTTAACATACTTTGTGTCCTTACAACGTCCAAAACCAAAAAGTTCCCTTCACAGTTGGGGGCTCATCCGGGATATGAACCCGGGACCTCTCGCTCACACAGAAAAGTCAGGTGAGCGGTTAGTGGTCGTCCCAGATGACATTGTGTCCTTGGGCAAGGCACTTCACCCTACTTGCCTCAGGGGGGAATGTCCCTGTACTTACTGTAAGTCGCTCTGGATGAGAGCGTCTGCTGAATGATTAAATGTAAATAAGATCCTGGAATAAAGGGATTCAAACCCACTTGGTGTGGCAAGCCCCAAACACTGACATACTAACTAAACCTGATGGCATAACAGTGGTGCAACAGCTGCTTAGAGTAGATAACAGATGCAGGGGCAGAGTTCATGGGGCTGGGGTAGAGGCTGGAGGCTGGAGGGTGGAGGCTGGAGGGTGGGATGGAGGGTTCCAGCACTGAGGTTGGGAATGTTAGTGTGGGTGTGGAGGCTACAGGGTGTGATCCAAGGCTGGATCCTGGGATCTGGGGTTGGGGGGGGGGATGTGTGCTGCTGGAGGGTGGGATAGGAGGACTGGGGCCAGCTAGCGGCTAGTACTCCTATCATGGAGCCATAGTCAACAATCATCAGCTCAGGCAACACTGGAGGGAGTGAAGCAGAGCTGTCTACGTGTGATTATGGTGTGGGTTCACGTGGGATTTTGTGTGTGTGCATGGTGTGTTTGTGTGTGGGGGGGGGTGTGGGGGGGTATGCTTGTGTCTATGTGAGTGTGTGTGTGTGTGTGTGTGTGTGTGTGTGAGAGAGAGAGAGAGTGAGCTATCTTGCCCTGGAGAATCAGAGGTATTTGTGAGCTCAGGAGAGTGAGCTCCTGCTCTGATCCAGGCCAGCCAAGCTGACCCTCCTCCGGGCTCTCTCTTCCTTCCTTCACAACAACACGTCTCTCTGGGGGAGACCAGCTCGCAGAGCCCCTGCACATGACGTTCTTCTGGAGCAGTGTTATTCAAAAAGATATGCAATCAAGATTTCTGTTTTTTATCCGGTGTTGGCCAGTTATCCTGTCAGAATGTTTTAGAACTGACTTAACAACACGCTCTCCTAAGCTTGGACTGGTTCCATGTTATATCTGGCCCTGAGCTGAGGAAGGACAGAGGCCTTCAGCATGGTGTGGTCAACAGACCACGGTTCCCAACTGGCCAGCGCTGTTCCCAGAGAGATACCCATCTGTAAACCTGGCAACCTTGTTCCTGGAGAGCTACCCAATCGGCAAACCTGGCAACCTTGTTCCTGGAGAGCTACCCAATCGGCAAACCTGGCAACCTTGTTCCTGGAGAGCTACCCATCCGCAAACCTGGCAACCTTGTTCCTGGAGAGCTATCCATCTGCAAACCTGGCAACTTTGTTCCTGGAGAGCTACCCAATCGGCAAACCTGGCAACCTTGTTCCTGGAGAGCTACCCATCTGCAAACCTGGCAACCTTGTTCCTGGAGAGCTACCCATCAGCAAACCTGGCAACCTTGTTCCTGGATAGATGCCTTTCTACAATGATGTTTCTCCAAGATGTCTGGAGCAGATTCTTCATTTACTGCTTACTTGAACATTGAACTTCAATACATTTCCAGTATATCTGACTGACAGTATATCTGAGTGATCTCATGACCAGACTGACTTGATCTAAAACCCTCCGTCCGTTGTAGAACACAGCTTCACTCACATTTGTTCATTATTGAAGGGTAACATAGACTCACAATCTCCTCGATGCCAATAGTGTTCCAGCTTTGCATTATGGGTAGAAAGGAGATGAAGATGGGGATGAACCAGCAGCCTCCCAGCATCAGTGCCACTCTGACAGGGGTCATCTTGTGCCGGTACACCAGAGGTTGGCAGCAGATGGCATAATACCTAGAAACCAATCAAATACAGAGAAATAACCAGCTGGCCAATGAATAACACAGACAGACAGACAGACACTTTGACAGACACACAGAGAGGTAGATTCAGTTCTATTTCCTTTAAGTCTGTTGTCTGTAGTCCAGTCGTACCGGTCCAGGGCGATGCAGCAGAGATGCAGGATGGAGGCCGTGGTGAGCAGGACGTCCAGGGAGGTCCTGACCAGACAGAAGATCTGTCCGTACATCCACACCCCCGTGGTCAACTCCACTGCTGCCAGAGGCATCACCAGCACCGCCACCAGCAGGTCAGCAAACGCCAGAGACACTATAAAGTAGTTGGTTTTCTTCTTCCTGTGGTTGAAGGTTAGTCAGGGGTCAAGGGTGAAAGGTTTCTCCTTAGAAGGACCTGCTGGGATGTTGAACTCTAAATGTGACCTCGGTTCGTCTCTTAGGATCCCACCTCCCCACGCTCAAAGCCACAGCAGAAATGGACCCTTACAGCCTGTGGACCAGTGGTCATCCTCACTAAATCCTGGTCCTCAAATGAATGGGTCTTTATTAAGCTCAGCAGAAGCCTGATAACGACCCCCTTCATTAGAGTCAGGTGTGCTGGTGCTCAGGACTGAGAACCACAGATGTAGGTGGAAGTGCTGTTGTCATGGTGATACCTTGGTGGCCATGTACTTCACCACACCATTCACCTGACAGGAAGTGACCCGTTTATCCAGCTGTCAATCACTCCTGCCCTACTAATTGAAATCAGTCCAGGTATTTTATCTGGAACAAGCGTTCGTGTTTCAACACGACTGAAGTGCGACAGGAGGCCTAGTTGTGGAGGTCCCAGTAGCCAATCACACCCTAGTGACCGCCAAGCTGGCAGACAGACAGGCTCACCAACAGACAGGCATTCTGCCATGAGGCAAGAGGACAGACAGCAGATCGATGGTTCTGCATTTCTACAGATGGTCATGTGACATGATGGATATCAAAATAATCCAATTTTTTTATCTCATCTCAGTTGCTACGGTAACTCAGTTATCTTATCTGTCCCTCAGTTTCCAGCCAGGAAGTAAACAGGAAGTCAGTGGTGTGCTAACAGGATGTGAGGTGGCATACCGCAGGTGCCTGTCCTTGCAGAGTGCTACCATCACTAGCAGGTTCCCCAAGACAGTCATGATGATGATGACGGTGAGGAAGATGGTGAGGACGGCCGTCTCCACGGTGACCACAGTGTGTTCCAGAGCTGGAACATCTTCTCCTGATCTGCAGGAAAGAGAGCGCATGAGAGAACCTGACAATATCTCAATACTAAGCATGAGTTTCATGTTTACTGCATTACCAGTGTGTAACTCATGTACTGTCAATATTGAAATTCTATATTTCAGTCAGTCTTTCGTTTCCATATCCAACTGTACTGCTGCATGACTGTAAGATTGTGATGATGTGATTTCTTGATAACATGTATCCAGCCTGAACACAGTTTCTCTGTAGTGATCTTACTGTAGCGCAGGGTCAGATGTTGTGTCCATCACTGTTCACCTGCATGGAGGTCAGGAGGGCAGAGATGCCCTCAGCCCTCACTGTGGCCCTGCAAACACACACACACACACACACACACGTTCAAAAAGCTACCAAACAGGTAGTGTATCTAAATGTGATGGGATACAGGGAGGGGAAACAGGTGTTAGATAGATGTACAGCTCCTAGACTGGCAAGTAGACAGGTGTTAGATAGATGTACAGCTCCTAGACTGGCAGGTAGACAGGTGTTAGATAGGTTTACAGCTCCTAGACTGGCAAGTAGACAGGTGTTAGATAGATTTACAGCTCCTAGACTGGCAGGTAGACAGGTGTTAGATAGGTTTACAGCTCCTAGACTGGCAAGTAGACAGGTGTTAGATAGATGTACAGCTCCTAGACTGGCAAGTAGACAGGTGTTAGATAGATTTACAGCTCCTAGACTGGCAAGTAGACAGGTGTTAGATAGGTTTACAGCTCCTAGACTGGCAAGTAGACAGGTGTTAGATAGATGTACAGCTCCTAGACTGGCAAGTAGACAGGTGTTAGATAGATTTACAGCTCCTAGACTGGCAAGTAGACAGGTGTTAGATAGATTTACAGCTCCTAGACTGGCAAGTAGACAGGTGTTAGATAGGTTTACAGCTCCTAGACTGGCAAGTAGACAGGTGTTAGATAGATGTACAGGTATTAGACTGGCAGGTAGACAGGCGTTAGACTGATAGGTTTACAGCAGTTAGACAGGTAGTTAGACCTGGTTCCAGGTTTTAGGTTCCAGATTCTAGACAAGCGTGTGAGACTGGTAGGTAACCATGTCCAGCTTGCTTTATCTGCCATGATATGTGGGCTTTTCTAAAGCTATTTTAGGACACACATTCATGCCAGACAGTCACCTGACTGTCTCCTCTACAGAATGCCCAACATTCTTTCCCCAGAACAGCTTCTTTAAAGCAGATGGGCGATAAAAAGGAGGAGAAGAGGAGAGGAGATGAGAGGAGGAGAGGAGATGAGAGGAGGAGAGGAGATGAGAGGAGGAGAGGAGAGGGAAAGAGAGCAGAGGAGAGAAGATGAGAGGAGGAAAGGAGATGAGAGGAGGAGAGGGAAGAAAAGCAGAGGAGATGAGGAGATGAGAGGAGAAGAGGAGGAGAGGAGGAGAGAAGAAGAGGAGAGGAGATGAGAGGAGGAGATGAAATGAGGAGAGGAGATGACAGGAGGAGAGAAGAGGAGAGGAGGGGAAATATAAGATGATTCTCTCTCATTCATAGAATCTTACAGGCCTCTCTTGTGTGACATACGTCTCATATAATTTGTATGGAACATTAAAACAGTGTCAGAACACAGAGGCCATCTGATAGGTTAGGAGCTTCTGATAGAACACAGCAGTTGGAGAACTCAGGCTTCCTGGACTGTCACCCGCACTCCCTTTCCAAACACCCAGCCACCACAACACACATGCATTTACATGTTCAAATACACACAATCACCAACGCACGTACTGATACACCTCAGCAGACACACAGATCATTTCTGAACACATACTGGCCACACATCCAGTGGTATGAGACAATATTTGCCTTATCTGAAGTTGAACGGCAGAAAGGACCAGAGAAACGTTTCAGACAGTTTCCTTTGATGTTTGGCCAGTGAGGTTGATGTTTTCACAGCTCTGAGTTTACACTTCTCATCTGGCTGACAAGGAGAGGAGGAGAGACTACTGACAGGATAGACACAGAGAGGAGATGAGGGGAGGAGGAGAGATGGAGATGAGAGGAGAGGGGAGGGAGGAAGGAGAGGAGGGGAAGACGAGAGGAGAAGAGGGGAGGAGGGGAGATGGAGCTGAGAGGAGAGGAGAGGGGAGGAAGGAAGGAGAGAAGGGGAAGACGAGAGGAGAAGAGGGGAGGAGGGGAGAGAAGAGGAGGGGAGAGAAGAGGAGGAGAGGAGGAGAGGAGGGGAGGGGAGAGAAGAGGAGGAGAGGAGGGTGGGGGCAGTGTTTGGAATATTAATCTTAGTGAGTCCATAACCCACCTTGGCCATATCAGCTGCAGTTTAAATCATAATGGTGAGTAAATAACAGACTAGAGGACAGAGTAAAGGAGAGGAGAGGAGGAGGACGATAGAGAGAGGAGGGGAAGTTAGAGGTGGAGAGGAGGTGGACTGTAGGGTCTAGGTGCCAGAGGGGAGAGAGGAGGTGGACTGTAGGGTCTAGGTGCCAGAGGGGAGAGAGGAGTTGGACTGTAGGGTCTAGGTGCCAGAGGGGAGAGAGGAGGTGGACTGTAGGGTCTAGGTGCCAGAGGGGAGAGAGGAGTTGGACTGTAGGGTCTAGGTGCCAGAGGGGAGAGAGGAGTTGGACTGTAGGGTCTAGGTGCCAGCGGGGAGAGAGGAGTTGGACTGTAGGGTCTAGGTGCCAGAGGGGAGAGAGGAGGTGGACTGTAGGGTCTAGGTAACTGCTCTCAGAACAACATGGCTGCTGTTTTCATTCCTGATATTTGAGGCAAGCGAGTAGAACTAGAGACAAACACTGCCAGCTGTCTGTGTTCATCAGAGTCCAGCTCAGCGCAGCCTGCAGCTCCTCATCTGCACAGTCCAGCTCAGCGCAGCCTGCAGCTCCTCATCTGCACAGTCCAGCGCAGCCTGCAGCTCCTCATCTGCACAGTCCAGCTCAGCGCAGCCTGCAGCTCCTCATCTGCACAGTCCAGCCTGCCTGCAACACTGCCTCTGCTGCAACACTGCCTCTGCAGTCCAGCCTGCCTGCAACACTGCCTCTGCTGCAACACTGCCTCTGCACAGTCCAGCCTGCCTGCAACACTGCCTCTGCTGCAACACTGCCTCTGCTGCAACACTGCCTCTGCTGCAACACTGCCTCTGCTGCAACACTGCCTCTGCACAGTCCAGCCTGCCTGCAACACTGCCTCTGCACGTCTCTCCGCATCACAGACCCGACCAGATGATCAATGCTGAATAGATGATTATGAGAGTGCGAGAATGAGAATGAGAGAATTTCCTGTCTGGAAATTGTGTGTCAGAGTTATTCCTTTCTCTGCCTACTTTTTGGGAAGCAAGGCATGCTGGGTACTGCTGCAGCCTCACCACAGAGGGAAGCAAGGCATGCTGGGTACTGCTGCAGCCCACACCACTGAGGGAAGCAAGGCATGCTGGGTACTGCTGCAGCCTCACCACAGAGGGAAGCAAGGCATGCTGGGTACTGCTGCAGCCTCACCACAGAGCGAAGCAAGGCATGCTGGGTACTGCTGCAGCCTCACCACAGAGCGAAGCAAGGCATGCTGGGTACTGCTGCAGCCTCACCACAGAGCGAAGCAAGGCATGCTGGGTACTGCTGCAGCCTCACCACAGAGCGAAGCAAGGCATGCTGGGTACTGCTGCAGCCTCACCACAGAGCGAAGCAAGGCATGCTGGGTACTGCTGCAGCCTCACCACAGAGCGAAGCAAGGCATGCTGGGTACTGCTGCAGCCTCACCACAGAGCGAAGCAAGGCATGCTGGGTACTGCTGCAGCCTCACCACAGAGGGAAGCAAGGCATGCTGGGTACTGCTGCAGCCCACACCACTGAGGGAAGCAAGGCATGCTGGGTACTGCTGCAGCCTCACCACAGATCTGTGATTGAGTCAATTGGAAGCGTCAGAAGACTCAGAAAAGCACTAGACCATGTCATGATGTCATGATGTCAGGATGTCAGGATGTTATGATGTCATGATGTTATGATGTCAGGATGTCATGATGTCATGATGTTGTGATGTTATGATGTCATGATGTTATGATGTCATGATGTTATGATGACATGATGTCATGATGTCAGGATGTCAGGATGTCATCAGGTTATGATGACATGATGACATGATGTCAGGATGTCAGGATGTCATGAGGTTATGATGACATGATGACATGATGTCATGATGTCAGGATGTCATGAGGTTATGATGTTATGATGTCGTGATGTCAGGATGTTATGATGTCGTGATGTCAGGATGTTATGATGTCATGAGGTTATGATGTCCAGAAAGAGGAATGTAGGAACATGTAGAGAGGAGGGGGCATCTAAAAAGATTGGTAGTTTCAGCATGCAGAGAAACACATACACACACTACCCAAAGATACACAAAAACACACACACACCACCCAAAGATACACAACACTACAGAAACACACACCACCCAAAGATACACAACACCACAGAAACACACACACACCACCCAAACACACACAACACTACAGAAACACACACACACACACACCACCCAAAGATACACAACACCACAAAAACACACACACACACCACCCAAAGACACAGAACACCACAGAAACACACACACACCACCCAAAGATACACAACACTACAGAAACACACACCACCCAAAGATACACAACACCACAGAAACACACACACACCACCCAAAGACACAGAACACCACAGAAACACACACACACCACCCAAAGATACACAACACTACAGAAACACACACCACCCAAAGATACACAACACCACAGAAAAACAGAGGACAGTGTGTGAGTGTCTTAGCAGCAGCTGTAGATGAAGCTTTATTAGGAAACGGTGTGTGTACACACAAACACACACACACACACACACACACACACCCACACACTCACACACACACAGTGTGAACTTTTGCACTCAAAAACAGTCAGTTATGACAGGTTTGGGGAACGTTTAGTAAGGATTGTTAAAATGTTGTGAATATTCTGTCTTGGGAGCAATGTTCCCAAAGTCCTGAACCAAGAACCAAGAGTGTTGTCCAGACCGGACCCACCTCAGACTCTAACCCAAACTGACAGGCCAGGAGGAAGCTGAGAGCAATAGGAGAAGTTACATACTTCTATAGTTTGCTTAAGCACCAATTGGACACGGGCTTCCTGTCGAGATGGTGGCCAGGAGCCGTCACTCTGAAGCAGGGTGAGACACAGGTGGTCTACAGGCTGGAGACACCTGATCAAACCTCAGCAGGAGCCTGTCAGCCAAAAACACCTAGAGAACTGCTCTGGAATACTGGAGAAGCTCTCCACATGAATTATACACTATAGCAGTGAGACCCATACTGTGTGTGTGTGGGTGTGTGTGTGTGCGTGTGTGCGTGTGTGTGTGTGTGTGTGTGTGTGTGTGTGTGTGTGTGTGTGTGTGTGTGTGTGTGTGTGGAGGGGGGGGCCTAGGGAACAACACTCCTAAACGTCCTGGTCACAGCCTTTCCTCTGAGCGCTCAGGGAGAGTTTCAGCAGCTCCAGGATGGCTGCCCAGGATGGCTGCCCAGGATGGCTGCCCAGGATGGCTGCCCAGGATGGCTGCCCAGGATGGCTGCCCAGGATGGCTGCCCAGGATGGCTGCCCAGGATGGCTGCCCAGGATGGCTGCCCAGGATGGCTGCCCAGGATGGCTGCCCAGGATGGTCCTCACAGGGCTACAGCACATCGCATGTGACCAACCTGTGTGGTTAGGAGGCTCTGGGTCAGGCTCAGCCTGCCAGGCAGGACCAGGGTGTGTGGTTAGGAGGCTCTGGGCCAGGCTCAGCCTGCCAGGCAGGACCAGGGTGTGTGGTTAGGAGGCTCTGGGCCAGGCTCAGCCTGCCAGGCAGGACCAGGGTGTGTGGTTAGGAGGCTCTGGGCCAGGCTCAGCCTGCCAGGCAGGACCAGGGTGTGTGGTTAGGAGGCTCTGGGCCAGGCTCAGCCTGCCAGGCAGGACCAGGGTGGGAAGGGGGCAGTGGAAGACCGCCTTCCATTAGGAAGGAGTTGTGCTAACACACACACACGCAGACATTTGCATACACACATACACACGTACACACACTTACACACTCTGACACACACAAACCCTGTAATAAATGCTCCATCCTGTCATCATGAGAATGGTCTGCTCTTCATTATCTTTCTCCACTTCCATCTACCCCTGCCCACAGAGTAATTGCCCCTGCGGTCAGAATATCTGCCCCAGGCCACAAACTAAATGCCCCGACCGACAGAATAATTGCCCCAGTCCAAAGAAACACTGGCCAAGCCTGCAAAATGAGTAGTAGTGTGTCTATCTGGGAGTGTGTCTCCAGATTATGTGTGTGTCTCTCTTTGTGTTGTGTCACCACGTCACAACTGTATCCTAAACACACTCTGAATCCGCAGCCAGCAGAGCAGCTTGTGTTTAGTTTATAAACACCCCCCTTCCACACACACACACACACACACACACACACACACACACACACACACACCTCATTCCCACACACTCACACTTTGCACACACACATTAAAAGGATCGTGTAGAAATAATCTGACGAAACTCCTTGCACAATGCGTGTGCAGGCGCGTGCACGTGTGTTGCCGCTGTGTTTGTGTAAGAAAGAGAAGGAACCATTCACCATGTGTGTTCCTGTCCATGATCACCCTAATATTTACCCACTGTACAAGGTAACACAGAAGGAAGGAATTTCTAGAAACATCATCATGTCAGAAACTTCAGCATTCAGTCTATTAAAATATTACCCATAACAGCTCAATTCAAGCGTAAAAAAGTTTACAAGTTCACGGCACTTTTTATGAACTATATATGCTCGCACCTTGTCACACCATATCGGTCTAATAAACTTCCCTCACCTGAGAGTTCTCTGCCTCCGTTCTCCGGCTCGCGCGGCTCCTCGGGTTCCTATGGACTCTCATGTTCCTGAACCTGGATCTCTACCTGCCCGGCAGGTGCGCTCAATGCCATGGGGGTTACCGAGGGGCCATGGTGCCCGGGGCAGGGAGACTGACAGAGGGACAGACAGGCAGACAGACAGGCAGGCAGGCAGGCAGGCAGACAGGCAGACAGGCAGCCTGACCAACTGGGAGACTGGAGTGAGGAGTTTCCGTGGCTCGCGGTAGGAGGGATGGATGGACGGGCTGCCCCCAGACCCACTGCGCTCTACAGGACAGGAACATGTGGGCAACACCGCCCCCGTCCGGCCACAACGTGGAAGTGCAAAACCTTTCTTGTACTCAAACTGGCGTTATCATTGTATAATACAGGAGTACAGGCTGGGGGGCTGGAGACTGGGGGGGCTGGAGGCTGGGAGGGCTGGAGGCTGGGGGGGCTGGAGGCTGGGGGCGCTGGAGGCTGGGGGGGCTGGAGGCTGGGGGGGGCTGGAGGCTGGGGGGGCTGGAGGCTGGGGGAGTGCAGGCTGGGGGGGCTGGAGGCTGGGGGGGGCTGGAGGCTGGGGGAGTGCAGGCTGGGGGGGCTGTAGGTTGGGGGGGCTGGAGGCTGGAGGGGGCTGGACGCTGGGGGGGGCTGGAGGCTGGGGGAGTGCAGGCTGGGGGGGCTGGAGGCTGGGGGGGCTGGAGGCTGGGGGAGTGCAGGGTGGAGGAATGAGTGTGTGTGTGTGTGTGTGTGTGTGTGAGGGGGGGGGGGGCAGGTAAAGTAGTTGTTAACTTGTTAGAATAGAGCGGATGTTGCACAGTATTAGTGTGTTCTAATAATAGATTACAGAGGAACACCAGCAGAATAACACCAGCAGAATAACACTGAGCTTTTGTTTGAGTGGCTCAAGCAATGATCACAGGAATGTGTCTACATTCTTGTAGCAGCGCCCCGGCAGAGGTAACTGGAGCCCCCCCTGTCCCCCCCTGTCCCCGGGACAGTGTCCCACCCCTGAAGCCCCCCCCCCCCGTCCCCAGGACAGTGTCCCACCCCTGAAGCCACCCCCCCCTGTCCCCAGGACAGTGTCCCCCCCCTGAAGCCCCCCCCCCCCACGTCCCCGGGACAGTGTCCCCCCCGTCCCCCGTCCCCCCCGTCCCCGTCCCCGGTGTCCCGCCCCTGCTGCTGCCTGCCTGGTGCTGCGGGTCCCAGGAGGAGAGCGCTCCGGTGCTGCGGGTCCTAGGGGCGGGACTTTGGTGAATTCCAGGAAGGATAGTGAGCTGCGGTTCCCATCGAGATAAGACCATGACACAGCAGTAATGAGATCCATCCCTGTCCTGATGTCTAACAGCCTCTCGGAAGTTTTAGACAATAGGAAGTAGACTTGAATTAACGCGTTAGAGTCTCTATGCTCGCATGGTTTAATCCGTTTAACAGAGAATCATGTAACCCTGCTGGTTACAACAGGGAGGTTCCAGGTTCACTGCTGTACCTGACAGCAGGACTTTGACTCGTGTATCTGAGCAACATAAGAGCTGGAAGGTGTCATTAAGGAGCGGCAGAGGATGGCGAAGTTACCGGGCAGTGCAGGTGTGTCCGTGCTGGGTGATAAATCACTGGAGTTTTACAGAGACCCGGTGCTCTTCTGTCAACAGCGCATTGACAAGTACGGGACACGGATCTTCCAGTCCAGACTCCTGAACAGACCCACAACATTCATCTGCTCAGTGGAGGGGATGAGACACTTACTGTGTGGTGGGTACAATGTGTGTGTGTGTGTGTGTGTGTGTGTGTGTGTGTGTGTCTGTGTGTGTGTGTGTGTGTGTGTGTGTGTGTGATTAAATTAACCTGCAAAAGTTTTGTGATGTCTCATTAATTATTCACTTATTTAGGACTAATTTCGGTCCGGAGTTTAATTTGCATGAGTGTTTTCCTCTTCTGTCATGGGACGGGATTATGCCTGCTGGTCATTCATCCATAATCTGAATTAGACACGGTTTATCCACTGACCGTGTCATGAGAATCACCCGTGACGTCCACAAGCCAGTGGTGGTGTGTGTGTGTGTGTGTGTGTGTGTGTGTGTGTGTGTGTGTGTGTGTGTGTGTGTGTGTGTGTGTGTGAGGGGGTTATTACAGGACATCTACCCCCCCACATGTGGTTTTGCAGCAGGGGTGATTTGCATGATGCCTTGTGAATACTTGTCCATCACCTAGTAGCAGAATCGGCATGTATTTACAAAGCATTATGAAAGTCAAAATAAGAACCCATATTCTGCTGGTAATGGTATAGGCATCTTAATATTTACATTTATTCATTTAGCAGACGCTTTTATCCAAAGCGACTTACAAGAGAGAGCTTTTACAAAGAGCATCAGTCATTGAGCATAGCAACGTGATAGACCCCGAACACAGTGGGTTTTTTTAGATCGTGAATCATACATCATGAGAACCAATAAGTGCCAAGGGAAGAACTATAAATGCATAACACAACGATTGTGAACATAAAGCAAGAGATACAACAACAACACTGGCAAGTCACCATATGGGGACCAACAAATAGTTCTAAAGCACATTAGATTATGTGAAGTGCCATACTATTCCTAAGTGCCATTAAATTATCTAAATAAGTGAGTTTGAAGGTGAGAAGGCAGTCTGTGCTTCTGATGGAGGTGGGGAGTTGATTTCACCATTGGGGAGCCAGGCAGTGGAAGAGTTTGGCACTCTTGAGGGGGGGGGGGGGGTACCACTAGATATATGGTACCACTACCAATATAAATCATTGCCAGTGCCAGTTGTAAAGGAATAGATAGTAAAGCGTCATCATATCAACTTCAAAGGTTCCATGTGGGTGTACACCCCTCAGTACCCCCCCCCCCCCCATGGAGCAGGCTTTTAACTGGGCTTGCATAATGTTACTGACCAGAGAGGAGGAGCTTGATGGCTTCTAGTCAGTGTTACTGCAGGAAGTGGCTGTGATTTCACAAGCAGCGAATAGAGAACTGGATGGACCTTGTGAGTCATTCATGTTGCTGTTTCTGATAAAGTGGTCATGTGTGTTCATCTACGTGTGTTTTCCAGAGAAGTCCTCCGTGTTCCTGAAGGACCCCACTGATGTCATGCACAACATGTATGGAGACAACATCGTGACCTCCAATGGTTAGCTACCCCCCCCACCCCCCCCCCCCCCCCACCACCACCACCACCAACACTTCAGGCCTACATACCTTGAACATATCACCAGGTGTGTTTTAGACTACATGCTGCTTTCATTAACCTTGTGTGCATGTGCGTGTGTGTGTATCTGCATGTGTGTGTTGTGTGTGTGTATCTGCATGTGTGTGTTGTGTGTGTGTATCTGCATGTGTGTGTTGTGTGTGTTGTGCTCACAGGGGAGGAAGCGTGCCTTTTGCGTCTGTCTCTCACCAGCCTGTTCACAGGGGCGTGTCTTTACACCTGGAACGATTACATCACCAGGTGACAACCAATCCCCTCAGACAGCTTCAGCTTCAACAGAGCGTGCAGGAGATCTTGAAGCAGGATCAGAGGGTTCATGAAGCAGGATCAGAGGGTTCATGAAGCAGGATCAGAGGCTTCATACTAAAGCAGGATATCTTGAAGCAGGATCAGAGGCTTCATACTAAAGCAGGATATCTTGAAGCAGGATCAGAGGCTTCATACTAAAGCAGGATATCATGAAGCAGGATCAGAGGGTTCATGAAGCAGGATCAGAGGCTTCATACTAAAGCAGGATATGTTGAAGCAGGATCAGAGGCTTCATACTAAAGCAGGATATCATGAAGCAGGATCAGAGGGTTCATGAAGCAGGATCAGAGGGTTCAGGAAGCAGGATCAGAGGCTTCATACTAAAGCAGGATATCATGAAGCAGGATCAGAGGGTTCATGAAGCAGGATCAGAGGCTTCATACTAAAGCAGGATATGTTGAAGCAGGATCAGAGGCTTCATACTAAAGCAGGATATCATGAAGCAGGATCAGAGGGTTCATGAAGCAGGATCAGAGGGTTCAGGAAGCAGGATCAGAGGCTTCATACTAAAGCAGGATATCTTGAAGCAGGATCCGAGGGTTCATACTAAAGCAGGATATCTTGAAGCAGGATCAGAGGGTTCATGAAGCAGGATCCGAGGGTTCATGAAGCAGGATCAGAGGGTTCATGAAGCAGGATCAGAGGGTTCATACTAAATCAGGATATCTTGAAGCAGGATCAGAGGGTTCATACTAAATCAGGATATCTTGAAGCAGGATCAGAGGGTTCATGAAGCAGGATTAGAGGCTTCATACTAAATGTCACCATGTGTTCTCTTCTGTCCAGAGTTTGTGAGAGATGTTTAAAGGACCTGTCTACAAGGTGAGCATCTCCTTATCATCACAGCTGCTAGACATATGTGTGTTTACTGTGTGTGTGTGTTTACTGTGTGTGTGTGTGTGTGTTTACTCTGTGTGTGTGTGTTTACTGTGTGTGTGTTTCGTGTGTGTGTGTGTAGCAGGGAGCCCCAGTCAGTGTATCCCCTGTTTAAGCGTGTTGGTACAGAGCTGGTACTTGGTCTGTTTCTCAACGTCCAGCCAGAGGATCAGCTGTTCCAGGAGATCACACACCTCTGCACCCTGCACTGGCATGGTGGGATACACACACACACACACACACACACACTACATACGCTACACACACATACTGTACACACCTATACACACATGTGGCACACACTTACTTTCGTGCACACACGCTTGTATGTTACTGTACATACATTCTGTCTCACACACACTGTATACTCTCTCACACACAGACACACACACACTGTATACTCTCTCTCTCACACACAGACACACACACACTGTATACTCTCTCTCTCACACACAGACACACACACACTGTATACTCTCTCAAAGACACACACAGACACACACACAGACCCCCACACACACACACACACATCGACACACAGATCCTCACCCGCTGGCCCCTCTGCAGGTCTGATCTCAGCTCCAGTCTGTGTGAAGGTTCCTCTGTGGTCATCAGGGTTCTGCACAGCCCTGGAGGCCAGAGACAAGCTGCTGGACATCATCAGGGACAAGCTGGACACAGAGACACAGGGGTGAGGTGATGGACACAGAGACACAGGGGTGAGGTGATGGACACAGACACACAGGGGTGAGGTGATGGACACAGACACACAGGGGTGAGGTGATGGACACAGAGACACAGGGGTGAGGTGATGGACACAGACACACAGGGGTGAGGTGATGGACACAGACACACAGGGGTGAGGTGATGGACACAGAGACACAGGGGTGAGGTGATGGACACAGAGACACAGGGACACAGAGACACAGGGACACAGACACACAGGGGTGAACACAGCAGTGAGAGACATACGCTAATGCCTGGAAATGTTTAGAAAAGCTATCCTGCCCTCAGCTCTTCCTCCTCCCCCCCTCCTCCTCCCCCCTCCTCCTCCCCCCCCTCCTCCTCCCCCCCTCCTCCCCCCTCCTCCCCCCTCCTCCTCCCCCCTCCTCCTCCCTCCTCCTCCCCCCCTCCTCCCCCCTCCTCCTCCCCCCCTCCTCCTCCCCCCTCCTCCTCCCCCCCTCCTCCCCCCTCCTCCTCCCCCCTCCTCCTCCCTCCTCCTCCCCCCCTCCTCCCCCCCTCCTCCCCCCCCTCCTCCCCCCCTCCTCCCCCCTCCTCCTCCCCCTCCTCCCCCCCCCTCCCCCCCCTCCTCCCCCCTCCTCCTCCCCCCTCCTCCCCCCTCCTCCTCCCCCCTCCTCCTCCCCCCCTCCTCCCCCCTCCTCCTCCCCCCTCCCCCCCCCCTCCTCCCCCCTCCTCCCCCTCCTCCTCCCCCCCTCCTCCCCCCCTCCTCCTCCCCTCCTCCTCCTCCCTCCCTCCTCCCCCCCTCCCCCCCTTCTCTCTTCAGGTTTGTTGGTTCCCTCAGCTCCCTCCCTCTCCCAGAGGCCAGCTGTGCCTCCCAGCATCTGCTGCTCTTCATCTCAGCTCTCATCCCCAAAGCCTTGGCCTCCCTCCTCACCTCCTTCACCATGGCCCTCAGTGGGCCTCAGATGGTAAACACACACACACACACACACACATGCACACACACTCACACATGCACACAATACACACTTAGGGTGTTTGTGTGGAAACTGGGACTGTGTCAGTGTACTGAGAAAGCTTCATTAGAATGTGACTATGCATCATTGATTATAAACATGGCCATCCTCCTCTCATGGAAATCTATTAGAATTTGGATGCAATCGTTATGCAAGCTGAGGACTGACTGACACACACACACACACACACACACACACACACACACACACACACACACACACACACACACACACACACACACACACACACACACACACACACACACACACACACACACAGGTGGTGCAGTTTACTTAACGCAGTGACAAAGTCACTAATAAAATATTTCAGAGCCCTTTCATCTGAATGAAACCATTGTGTGTGTGTGAGAGTGTGTGAATGACAGGGAGAGAGTTGGTGTGTGTGTGTGTGTGTGTGTGTGTGTGTGTGTGTGTGTGTGTGAGTGTGTGTGAGTGTGTGTGTGTGTCTCTGGTCTTACCTTGCGCCCGTCACTGGCATGACAGTTGACATTTAGTGGTGTGAGAAGGACCATGAGCTTCTCCTCATTCCCACTCCTGCAACAACACACACACACACACAAACACACACACACACATTGAGCATGGCATTGAGCTAATGTGATGAGACTAACAGAAGTGTCCAATCAGCAGCCGCTGACAGAAAGATAAAAATGCCACTCAAGTCCAGGCCCCGCCCACTCTGTTAAGGGTCAACCAATGTTAACCCCAATGCTGTCATCAAAAACATGCCTGTGTGTGTGTGTGTGTGTGTGTGTGTGTGTGTGTGTGTGTGTGTGTGTGTGTTGGCACAGTCTGATGGCCCATCTCCCAGAGAGGCCATATTCTGCTTCCTGGGACATGTAGTTTTCCTACTGAGCCTGGCATTGGCCAGCCAGTCAGGAAGTGTTACCATGGCAGACTCCAATTGGACCCTTCCCCTGGTGACAGGCGGAGCTAAAAGGCTGTCAGAGAATAAAGCAGTGATTCTTCTCTCTGTCTTTACAGGTCTATTTCCCTCCTCCTCCCTCCTCTCCTCCTCCCCTCCTCTCCTCCTCCCCTCCTCCCCTCGTCCCCTCCCTCTCCTCCTCTCCTCCTCTCCTCATCCCCTCCTCTCCTCCTCTCCTCATCCCCTCCTCCTCTCCTCCTCCCCTCCTCCCCTCTGCCAGCAGGTTATGGTGTTATGCTGTCTTCTATCATGCCCTTCTTGTCCTCTCTCCTCCCTCCCCTCTTTTCCTCTCTCCTCCTTTCCTCTCCTCCTTTCCTCTCCTCCTTTCCCTCTCTCCTCCTTTCCCTTCTCCTCCCCTCCCCTCTCTCCTCTTCCTCTCCCCTCTCCTCCTTTCCTCTCCCCTCTCCTCCTTTCCTCTCTCCTCCCCTCTCCTACTTCCTCTCCCCTCTCCTCCCCTCTTCTCCTTTCCTCTCTCCTCCCTCTCCTAATTTCCTCTCCCCTCTCCTCTCCTCCCCTCTCCCCTCCCCTCTCCCCTTCCGCTGGTAGACTAATGGTGAGAAAAGGAAGTTCATTTAAATGCAAACAGCATGTGCAGGTCAGCTCTTAACCTAGACCATGAGATAAAAGCTAGTCCTGGTGTTTGGGTCAGAGTGCTGTCCTGTATCTGGGTGTTTGGGTCAGAGTGCTGTCCTGTATCTGGTGTTTGGGTCAAGAGTGCTGTCCTGTATCTGGTGTTTGAGTTAGAGTGCTGTCCTGTATCTGGTGTTTGGGTTAGAGTGCTGTCCTGTATCTGGTGTTTGGGTTAGAGTGCTGTCCTGTATCTGGTGTTTGGGTCAGTGTGCTGTCCTGTATCTGGTGTTTGGGTTAGAGTGCTGTCCTGTATCTGGGTGTTTGGGTTAGAGTGCTGTCCTGTATCTGGTGTTTGGGTTAGAGTGCTGTCCTGTATCTGGTGTTTGGGTTAGAGTGCTGTCCTGTATCTGGTGTTTGGGTTAGAGTGCTGTCCTGTGTCTGGTGTTTGGGTTAGAGTGCTTGTCCTGTATCTGGTGTTTGGGTTAGAGTGCTGTCCTGTATCTGGTGTTTGGGTTAGAGTGCTGTCCTGTATCTGGTGTTTGGGTTAGAGTGCTGTCCTGTATCTGGTGTTTGGGTTAGAGTGCTGTCCTGTATCTGGTGTTTGGGTTAGAGTGCTGTCCTGTGTCTGGTGTTTGGGTTAGAGTGCTGTCCTGTGTCTGGTGTTTGGGTTAGAGTGCTGTCTTGTATCTGGTGTTTGGGTTAGAGTGCTGTCCTGTATCTGGTGTTTGGGTTAGAGTGCTGTCCTGTATCTGGTGTTTGGGTTAAGAGTGCTGTCCTGTATCTGGTGTTTGGGTTAGAGTGCTGTCCTGTATCATCCTACCAGAACACTTTAACAGGACAATAATCATTCAGAAGTCACAAGCAAAGCACCTCTGTGTCAAACAACTCATGCAGTCAGTTATACAGAGGCACAGAAGAGAGAGAGACAAAGGAGGAGAGAGAGTTAAAGAGGGAGACAGAGAGAGAGAGACAGAGAGAGACAACGACAGAAAGAGACAGAGATAGACACACACACACAGAGACACACACAGAGACACACACACAGACACAGAGACACACACACACAGAGACAGAGAGACACACACACAGAGACAGAGAGACACAGAGACAGACACACACACACAGACACACACAGACAGAGACACACAGAGACAGACACACACAGACACAGACACAGAGACACACACACACAGACGACACAGAGACACACACACACAGAGACACACAGAGACACACAGAGACAGAGAGACCACAGAGACAGACACACACACACAGACACACAGACACAGAGACACACACACACACACACACACAGACAGACACAGAGACACACACACACAGAGAGACACACAGAGACACACAGAGACAGAGAGACACAGAGACAGACACACACACACAGACACAGACACAGAGACACACAGAGACACGACACACACAGACAGAGACAGACACACACACACACACACACACAGACACAGACACAGAGACACACAGAGACAGACACACACACACACACACACACACACAGACACAGAGACACACAGAGACAGACACACACACACACACACACAGACACAGAGACAGACAGAGACAGTCATGTACTGACCTGGCAGCTTCCAGTAGCTCGTCCTTCTTGTAGTCCCCTAGATGGTTACAGAAGATCATAGTGTCAGAGTGTGGGGGGGCCGTGGGGGCCGAGGGGCCCGGGGGGGCAGGGAGAGAGGCAGGGACACACAGCAGCAACACAGAGCCAGACTCAACTCTAGGGAGCGCCCTCCCGCCCAGACACACACACACACACACTGAGCAGGCTTCAATGCCTGCCAGTCACTTTTTCTGTCTCGCTAGATCTCTATCGCTCTTTTTCTTTCTCTGTGTCTTTCTTCCTGTGGTCCTCCTCCCTCGCTCCTCCCTCGCTCCTCCGTCCCTCCGAGCACACCCCTCCACCTGATGTTGCCGTGATGCTGCGTTGCCGCCGGTGACCACAACATCAGCAGCTCCGTGGAGACAGATGGGAAACTGACGCATTTCTCCATCAGCATCATTAAAGAACGATCTCTCCCTACACACGGCTAACGCTCGCATGCTAGCACTCCGTTTACTGGGTATCCTAGCTCCCTCACTCTGGTTCTCTCTCTCTTCCCCACCCTCTCTCTCTCTGTCTCTCTCCCCTCCTCTCTCTCTCTCTCTCTGTCTCTCTCCCCTCCCCTCTCTCTCTCTCTGTGTCTCTCTCTCTCCTCTCACTCTCTCTCTCTCTCTCTCTCTCCCTCTCTCTCTCTCTCTCTCCCTCTCTCTCTCTCTGGCTCTGTGTGCTCAGGAGTGGTTGCTGTGATAACAGTGGGAAAATATAAATCATAAACAAACCCCTCCCCTCCTCCCCTCTTCCCATCTCTCCCCCTCTTCTCCTCTCATAGCCCCGCCCCCTCTGCTACAGTCACAACAACTGCCGCCCCGTAACCCCCCCCCCCCTCCTGCAAACCCATCCCCCCATCCTTCTGTCTCAGGCAGGAGGAAACACACACACACAGTGAGTGGGGGGGGGGATTAAGAGAAAAGGGGGATCACAACAGCGGATAAAGAAAAGGGAGCGAAGGAGGAGGGAAGTGAGGGGAGGGAGGGAGGGAGGGAGGGAGGGAGGGAGGGAGGGAGGGAGGGAGGGGAGGGAGGGAGGGAGGGAGGGAGGGAGGGAGGGAGGGAGGGAGGGAGGGAGGGAGGGAGGGGAGGGAGGGAGGGAGGGAGCAGAGAAACAAAAGGATAAGGGTCTGTAGGGTTATGGAGGAGTGTACTGGGATCAGTCTGCTACAGAACACTGTCCTGGTCATGTACAAACACACACACACACACACACACACACACAAAAACACACAAACACACACACACACAAAAAAAACACACCACACAAACACACACACACATCTAGTCTATTATTTTGATACCCTTGCTTCCACAATATTTACGAGTGAGGTCACGCGGTCTGATTCTGCTGCCCTGTGATTGGTGGGCTGGCCCGTGTGTGTGTGTGTGTGCATGGAGGTGCGTGATGCGCTGTGATCCTGCTGACTAGGACAGCAGAGGACAGGGTAAAGCTGAGGACTGTGTGTGTGTGGTTGTGTGTGTGTGTTGTGTGTGTCATCCCCAGGTTGTGTGGTGGCCAACATCGTCCGACTGTAATTGCCTAGTTTTTCCACATGGCTGCTCAACACCATGTGTGTGTACGCACGAGTATGTGTGTGTGTATGTGTATGTATGTGTGTGTGTGTATGTGTGTGTGTATGTGTGTGTGTGTGTATGCGTGTGTGTGTTTTCAACGGAAGGATGATTCATGCCTTGGGTATATTATGAAAAAGGCAGTTGCCACGGTAATCAATAAGCAAGTCACTGACAAGGATATGCTTCCACACCTGACCACTCCTTACACGCGTGTGTGTGTGTGTGTGTGTGTGTATGTGTGTGTGTGTGTGTGTGTGTGTGTGTGTAGAGCCTACTGTATCATTTGGCTGATTATCAAAGTATATAAATATTAAGGGTGTGGCCTGAGTTTGCTGTCAAGGTTACCCATCCACACCCCTGCCTGTAGACCAATCACAACCCAGACAGGCTTCAGGCCCAGGAGAGAGAGCGACAGTGAGGAGAGAGAGAGAGAGAGAGACAATGGGGGGAGGGAGAGAGAGAGAGAGCGACAGTGGGGAGAGAGAGAGAGAGAGAGCGAGAGAGAGAGAGAGACAGTGGGGAGAGAGAGAGAGAGAGAGCGACAGTGGGGAGAGAGAGATCCGGATTCTTAACTCATGAAAGAGTGAAAGAAGAGGATTTTCCAAGGACACAAGCAGCAGGAAAGAAGGGATAACTGGAGCTCCACTACAGAACAGAAGAAGAGAGAGAGAGAGAGAGAGAGAGAGAGAGAGAGAGAGAGAGAGAGAGAGAGAGAGAGAGAGAGAGAGAGAGAGAGGTGAGCAGTGTGGGTGATCTAAACTTGTCAGCGAGGTGTTTGTTTCCCATTCTGAGGTAATTTATAGGCCAATATAAACTTTAATCAAACTGTGTGTATGTGTGTGTGTGTGTGTGTGTGTATGTGTGTGTGTGCATGTGTGTGTGTGTGTCCCAGGGCTGGAGCTATGTAGAGGAAGGACTGCTCATATATCTATGATATGCAGCAGCAGCACAGGACAGAACAAGCCAGAGGCTGGGGAGGCCAAGACACACACACACACACACACACACAATGATCAACTAACCACCCACTGTCACACACATAAACACACACACACACACACATAAACACACACACACACACACACACACACACACACACACACACAGTCATACAGAACAGTATCAGGTTGCTAGTTACTTTGTTTACCTCGGGGACACATGATGAAATAGTGAAGCAGAAGAGAAACCTGACTATCATCCCTGACAAGAAGGAAGAGAGAGGGAGAAGGAGGGAGAGAAGGAGGGAGAGAGGAAGAGAGAAAAGGAGGGAGGGAGGGAGCAGCAGTGTGCAGAGTAGCAGAGTAGCAGAGTACTGACCTGTGAGCACAGCCTTGGCGGAGGGTTCAGACAGCTCCAGAGCACTCTTCCCGTCCGTGTTGCGGATGTTGGGGTCTGCTCCGTGCTGGAGGAGGACTGCACAGGGGAGACACAGACAGTAGCTCAGCTCTGGCAGGTGGAGACACAAGCCCAGCCCCCCCACCCTGCCTCCTGCCTCCCCTCCTGCTGCCCCCCCTGCTGCCCCCTCGGCCATGCCAGGACTGCCGCCTGCCCCGCCGTGCGCCATGCCGCAGACGTAAACATGCATGGCACGGCTGTGACGACGCTCTCTAACACTGAACTGAACAGCACAGGCAGCCAGAGAGCAGAGGAGGGAGAGGAGGGGAGAGGAGAGGAGGGGAGAGGAGAGGAGGGGAGGGGAGAGAGAGAGAGAAGAGGAGGGGAGAGGAGGGGAGGGGAGAAGAGGAGAGAAGAGGAGGGGAGGGGAGAAGAGGAGAGAAGAGGAGGGGAGAGAAGAGAAGAGGAGAGAGGAGGAGGGGAGAGGAGAGGAGAGAAGAGGAGGGGAGAGGAGAGGAGGGGAGGGGAGAGAGATAAGAGGAGAGAAGAGGAGGGGAGGGGAGAAGAGGAGAGAAGAGGAGGGGAGAGAAGAGAAGAGGAGAGAAGAGGAGAGAAGAGGAGGGGAGAGAAGAGAAGATGAGAGAAGAGGAGGGGAGAGGAAAGAAGAGGAGAGAAGAGGAGGGGAGAGAAGAGAAGAGGAGAGAGGGAGGGAGAGAAGGGGTGCTGACGAGAGGTGAGAGAATTGGAAAGAGGGAGGGAGAGAGAGAGAGGGTGACAGAGGAGAGGGGGAAGAAAGAGAGGGAGAGGAGGGATGAGACAAAGAAGAGGTGGAGGAGGAAGGAGAGGCATGTGATGAAAACAGGAGGGCTGGCTGCTCAGCTAGGGCACGACCATGTGACTCCTGCATGGTATGAGAGCTGAATATCAAACCATGACACCCTGAGAGGGAGAGAGAGACAGAGAGAGAGGGAGGGGGAGAACCTTGGACAGGACACACAGAGGGAGGGTTCATAAGCAGGAAGAGACAGAGAGAGAGGACGAGAGAAAGAGAGGGGTGCTGTAGAGGATCAGTAAAAAAGGAGAGGGCTTGAGAGTAACTAAGGTGAAGTGTGGACATGAGAGAGAGATGGAGGTAGAAAAATGGGGAACAAATAATATGAAGGAGAGGAGATGAGCGAAGCAGCTGAGTGATTGCTGGACTGGAACAGTCTCAGCTGCTCAGATCTTCTTCAGACAAGACAGATGCTGAATTAGGAATACAGACAGAAAGACGAAGCATTTTTAAAGAGCGTCACTAAATAAACCAAACAACCCATGGGTGTGTTAGAACCCATGCGTGTGTGTGTGTGTGTGTGTGTGTGTGTCAGCACACAGCACCTGTGTCTTGTCATTTGTGCTCCACTGATTTCAGACTCACTGTTTATATCTCGACCCAAGGCAGACAAAGATCACTCTCAAATGGTGACATGATGAACCATGCTGGCTTCTCCTTAATCCTGTCTCTCTCTCTCCCTGCCTACCTGTCTGACTCTCTCTCTGCCAACCTGTCTGTCTCTGTCTGTCTCTGTCTGTCTCTGGCTGTCGCTGTCTGTCTCTTTCTCTCTCTCCCTCCCTCCGCTCATCGGTCTATTTGTCATTCTACCCAGAACATATTTTAACATAAATATGATTGAGCTTTACCCACACCTACAGAGAGAGAAAGAGAGAGAGAGACTGAGAGAGACTGAGAGAGAAAGAGAGAGAGAGAAACAGAGAAACAGAGAGAGAGAGAGAGAAAGAGAGAGAGAAACAGAGAGAGAGAGAATACTCAGGGAAAAGCACTTTTCTAATCCATTAACAGATGGAAGATTTTCATTTGAACAGATTCTAGTTTCAGCCTGTGCAGCCCTCCTGGCAGCTGGTTAAAGGTTCAATAGCTCTATTGATGCTGGCCATGTGTAGCTCTGTGCAGCTTTGTGTAGCTCTACGGAGCTCTGTGTAGCTCTATGGAGCTCTGTGCAGCTCTGCGTATCTCTGTGCAGCTCTGTGTAGCTCTGTGCAGCTCTGTGCAGCTCTGTGTAGCTCTGTGCAGCTCTGTGTAGCCATGTGGAGCTCTGTGTAGCTGTGTGTATCTCTGTGTAGCTGTGTGTACTTCTGTGCAGCTCTGTGTAGCTCTGTGTAGCTATGTGTACTTCTGTGCAGCTCTGTGTAGCTCTGTGTAGCTCTGTGTAGCTGTGTGTACTTCTGTGCAGCTCTGTGTAGCTCTGTGTAGCTCTGTGTAGCTGTGTGTACTTCTGTGCAGATCTGTGTAGCTCTGTGTAGCTATGTGTAGCTCTATGCAGCTGTGTGTAGCTGTGTGTTGCTCTGTGTAGCTCTGTACAGCTGTGTCGCTCTGTGCAGCTCTGTGCAGCTTTGTGTAGCTCTACGGAGCTCTGTGTAGCTCTATGGAGCTCTGTGGAGCTCTGTGCAGCTCTGCGTAGCTCTGTGCAGCTCTGTGTAACCGTGTGCAGCTCTGTGCAGCTCTGTGGAGCTCTTTGTAGCTCTGTGTAGTTATGTACAGCTCTGTGGAGCTCTGTGCAGCTCTGTGCAGCTTTGTGGAGCTCTGTGGAGCTCTGTGCAGCTCTGTGTAGCTCTGTGCAGCTCTGTGGAGCTCTGTGCAGCTGTGTCGCTCTGTGCAGCTCTGTGCAGCTGTGTGTAGCTCTGTGCAGCTTTGTGTAGCTCTACGGAGCTCTGTGTAGCTCTATGGAGCTCTATGGAGCTCTGTGCAGCTCTGCGTAGCTCTGTGCAGCTCTGTGTAACCGTGTGCAGCTCTGTGGAGCTCTTTGTAGCTCTGTGTAGTTATGTACAGCTCTGTACAGCTCTGTGTAGCTCTGTGCAGCTCTGTGCAGCTCTTTGTATCTCTCTGTATTTATGTGCAGCTCTGTGTAGCTCTGTGCAGCTCTGTGCAGCTCTGTGTAGTTATGTGCAGCTCTGTGTAGCTCTGTGCAGCTCTGTGCAGCTCTTTGTATCTCTCTGTATTTATGTGCAGCTCTGTGTAGCTCTGTGCAGCTCTGTGTAGCTCTTTGTATCTCTCTGTATTTATGTGCAGCTCTGTGTAGCTCTGTGCAGCTCTGTGTAGCTCTGTGCAGCTCTGTGTAACTGTGTGCAGCTCTGTGGAGCTCTTTGTAGCTCTGTGTAGTTATGTACAGCTCTGTGGAGCTCTGTGTAGCTCTGTGCAGCTCTGTGCAGCTCTTTGTATCTCTCTGTATTTATGTACAGCTCTGTGTAACTGTGTGCAGCTCTGTGGAGCTCTTTGTTGCTCTTTGTAGCTCTGTGCAGCTCTGTGCAGCTCTATGGAGCTCTGTGCAGCTCTGTGCAGCTCTGTGTAGCTCTGTGTAGCTCTATGGAGCTCTGTGCAGCTCTGTGTAGCTCTGTGTAGCTCTATGGAGCTCTGTGCAGCTCTATGGAGCTCTGTGCAGCTCTGTGCAGCTCTGTGTAGCTCTGTGTAGCTCTGTGTAGCTCTGTGTAGCTCTGTGCAGCTCTGTGTAGCTCTGTGCAGCTCTGTGCAGCTCTGTGCAGCTCTGTGTAGCTCTGTGCAGCTCTGTGCAGCTCTGTGTAGCTCTATGGAGCTCTGTGCAGCTCTGTGCAGCTCTGTGCAGCTCTGTGCAGCTCTATGGAGCTCTGTGCAGCTCTGTGCAGCTCTGTGTAGCTCTGTGCAGCTCTGTGCAGCTCTGTGTAGCTCTGTGCAGCTCTGTGCAGCTCTGTGCAGCTCTGTCTACCTTGTCTGTGGCTGCTGGCTTCATGAGCTCTATAGATGCAGATTACCCAACAGTTCATTTCAATACTAGCAGCAAGCTAGCTGTGTTCCATATGGCTAACACATGGAACATATCCATGAAGCCATCTCTTCACACGACATTCTGTTTATTTAAGAAACACGATGCAAGATGAGAAGAAACATCATTTAAAAAAAAACATCTACAATCTAAACAGCTCTTGTGAAGTGGACACAAGCTAGCTTTGGATGCTAATGCTACTAAGAGGACCAGGGTAAGTTTACACTGCCAGCAGCATTAACATGTATTTCACATGCATATACACACAACACTGGAGGCAAGGACACGAGCGACGTGTGTGTGTGTGTGTGTGTGTGTGTGTGTGTGTGTGTGTGTGTGTGTGTGTGTGTGTGTGTGTGTGTGTGTGTGTGTGTGTGTGTGTGTGTGTGTGTGTGTAACAGATAAACTAGTCAGCAGCAAAGACTCAAGAGTGATTGACTCAAGATTCATAGGGTTTCTTATTTATCCGATGTGAGTGGGAGGATCTGGTGGCTTCTGAAATGCTGCCAGCCAAATGTACACTCTCTCTTTCCCTCTCTCCCTCTCTCCCTCTCTCCCTCTCTCCCTCCCTCCCTCCCTCCCTCCCTCCCTCCCCAGGTCCCTAAAGCCTGGCGTGCCCAAGCAAACCAGACCCATCCTAAGTGGAATAGTTCAATAGTTCATCGAAGCTGATAATGAATGCAAGAAGGTAGAGCACACACTTTATACTTTTGTCTCTCCACTGAGTAAAAACACACACACACACATCTCTCTAGGCTGTCTGTCTCTAAGCTGTCTGTCTCTCTAAGCTGTCTGTCTCTCTAGGCTGTCTGTCTCTCTAAGCTGTCTGTCTCTCTAGGCTGTCTGTCTCTCTAAGCTGTCTGTCTCTCTAGGCTGTCTGTCTCTCTAGGCTGTCTGTCTCTCTAGGCTGTGTCTCTCTAGGTTGTGTCTCTCTAGGTTGTGTCTCTCTGGCTGTGTCTCTCTAGGCTGTGTCTCTCTAGGTTGTGTCTCTCTGGTTGTGTCTCTCTAGGCTGTGTCTCTCTGGTTGTGTCTCTCTAGGTTGTGTCTCTCTAGGCTGTGTCTCTCTAGGCTGTGTCTCTCCAGGTTGTGTCTCTCTAGGCTGTGTCTCTCTAGGCTGTGTCTCTCTAGGCTGTGTCTCTCTGGCTGTGTCTCTCTGCTGTCTCTCTGTTTTATCATTAAGGCATTTGGCTGGTCTATAACTGTCATTGGCTACTATATATGAGATCCAGACCATACAGAACCAGTATTGTGTAGAGTAGCTCAAGGGCAACACAGGACAGCAGGGACAGGAACCAGTTATGTGCATGTTGACAGACAGAACTAAGCACAGACATGCACAACGTACAGGAATGCCCTGGTGAGGGAACAGTTTCTGCCCTGTCTCAGCCTACAGACAGAGGTCTCAAGTACAAATACTGAAACAGTAACAAGCACTGAACCTTTATTCAGGTCATCATGATAGCCACCAAGACGTTCACAGCCTGCTGGAATGGAGCCCCAGAATAGATGGATGCAAAAGCAGGTGTTACATTTACATTGCATTTACATTTATTCATTTAGCAGACGCTTTTATACAAAGCGACTTACAAGAGAGAGCATTACAAAAGAGCATCAGCTCTGTAGCTGAAGCCAGCTACAGTCAGCTACAGTCAGATCCAGACAGCTACAGTCAGCTCCAGACAGCTCCAGCCAGCTACAGCCACTAAAGCCAGCTACAGTGAGCTCCAGCCAGCTACAGTCAGCTCCAGGCTGCTCCAGACAGCTCCAGTCAGCTCCAGACAGCTCCAGACAGCTACAGTCAGCTCCAGCCAGCTCCAGCCAGCTCCAGACAGCTCCAGTCAACTCCAGACAGCTACAGACAGCTACAGCCACTAAAGCCAGCTACAGTGAGTTCCAGTCAGCTCCATTCAGCTCCATTCAGCTACAGCCAGTCAGCTCCAGCCAGCTAGAGGTAGTTACAGCCAGCTACAGTCAGATACAGCTGCTACAGTCGCTACAGCTGCTACAGTCAGCTCCAGCCAGCTCCAGCCACTAAAGCCAGCTACAGTGAGTTCCAGTCAGCTCCATTCAGCTACAACTAGTCAGCTCCAGACAGCTACAGGCTCCAGTCAGCTGCTGTCAGCCCCATTCAGCTACAGCTAGTCAGCTCCAGTCAGCTCCATTCAGCTCTAGTCAGCTCCATTCAGCTACAGCCACTCAGCTCCAGCCAGCTAGAGGTAGTTACAGCCAGCTACAGTCAGATACAGCTGCTACAGTCGCTACAGCTGCTACAGTCAGCTCCAGCCAGCTCCAGCCACTAAAGCCAGCTACAGTGAGTTCCAGTCAGCTCCATTCAGCTACAACTAGTCAGCTCCGGTCAGCTACAGGCTCCAGTCAGCTGCTGTCAGCCCCATTCAGCCACAGCTAGTCAGCTCCAGTCAGCTCCATTCAGCTCTAGTCAGCTCCATTCAGCTACAGCCACTCAGCTCCAGCCAGCTAGAGGTAGTTACAGCCAGCTACAGTCAGATACAGCTGCTACAGCTGCTACAGTCAGCTCCAGCCAGTTACAGTCAGCTCTAGCCAACTACAGTCAGCTACAGTCAGCTCCAGCCAGCTACAGTCAGCTCCAGCCAGCTACAGTCAACTACAGTCAGCTCCAGCCAGCTCCAGTCAGCTACAGTCGCTACAGCCAGCTACAGTCAGCTACAGTAAGCTCCAGCCAGCTCCAGCCAGCTACAGTCAGCTCCAGTCAGCTCCAGCCAGCTCCAGTCAGCTCCAGCTGTTACAGTCAGCTCCAGCCAGCTAAAGGCAGCTCCAGTCGTTATGCCACCAAAAAGGTATGGCGGCAGACAGGGAACAGACAGATAGAAGCAGGGGTAGGAGGGCACAGGGTCAGAGGAGGGGGCTCCAACTCTCTTCCACACCATGACTTCAGAGTTACAGAACTGACTGCCTACCTATGCAGACGTCTATCTTGCCCTTGATGGCTGCCTCGTGCAGAGGAGTGTAGTTCCAGTTGTCTCTGGCGTTGGGGTCAGCTCCCTGGCACAGCAGCAGGCTCACCACCTCGGCATGGCCGAAAGAGCAGGCATTGTGGAGTGGGATGAGGCCCCCGTCATCACGGGCGTGCACGTTAGCACCTGTCTGGAGGAGGTGTTCCACCACGTCCTTCCTACCGAAGCCTGGAGGTATACGGAGACAGGAATAAGACATTGTGAGGTGGGACAGGATATGGCCAGAAGACACACAAGGAAATGGTGAGAGGACATTTACATGTAGTAATTTATCAGACGCTCTTAACCAGAGCGACTTACAGCAAGTAGGGTGAAATATCATGTAGCCACAGCCAGGATTCAAACTCACAACCTTATGATCATAAGCCCAACGCCTTAACCACTGAGCCACATGACTCCCCCTCTCCCCCAAGAGGAGGTGAGGAAAATGCATGTTTATTGTGATGGATCTGGTTAACAACCACAGTACACAAAATATAACCTACAACAAGCGCCGAATCAAATCTACGACCAAAACTTTTCGTAAGCTTATTGTGTTGCTTTTGAGTGGAGTAAAGTATCAGTATTTTGGGTTTGAGATCATGATTAATTTTGATCAACTAACTTAGCAGTCAGAACGCGTCTGTTGATGTTGCTACTTAAAGATATGCTCATGATAATGCCGGTTATGGAAAGTCAGCGAACTGTGTTGGTGTTGACATCCGACACAAAGTTCCCCACCCTCCTCATCCTCCTCATCCTCCCATCCCCTCCATCCCCATCATCCTCCCATCCCCCCACACACAGAAACACAAGTTAGTCCCGAATAAAAACAGTTCATAAAGCAAGTTACACGATGCAGACCATGTCCACCTAACATAGCCAAACTGTTTAAGTTAATTTAACTAAATATATCAACACAGCACCTAAACACAACTACCGAAACACAACCACCGAGCTGTGTTTACAAACTCTCCCGCAGATTAAGTTACCTGCAGCGAAGTGAAGCGGGGTAGACTTCCGTCCAGCCATGTCCTTGGAGTTCACGTTACCGGGATCGAGCAGCCTCTTCACCCGGGACACATCTCCACTCCGACAGGCTTCAAACAGCTCCCTGAAGGAGCCTCCCTCGCTGCTGCTGCCCGGGCTGGAGCTGCCGGAGTCCGGTGTGGAGTCAGAGGTGCTTCCACCCCCGGTGGAGGGAGAACTGCTGCCCGGGCTGGAGCTGCTCAGAGCCGGGGTGGGAATGTCAGGAGAGCCCGGGGACAGATCTGGATCAGACGGATCTGGATCAGCCGCACTGTCAGGATCAGAACCGGCTGGAAGAGTTGGAGAACCGTCTAAAGATACCGAGGGTGAAACAGCCAGAGGCGGGGAGAGGAGAGAGCTGCTGCGGGGCGGAGAGGAAACACTCTGATGCTGCTGCTGGGAAGAGCGGCGAGACGTCGCCATTTTCACAACAACAACAGACCCATGAACCATCTGGAACACTGGAACCAGCTGGGTCCAACTTCCTGTTAAGATTGGACCAACTTCCGGTCTGGCACTGGACTTCTAGTTTCCGGTCTATACTGTCAGTTGCATAGACATGTATATATATAATATATATATATATACATATATATATAATATATATATTATATATATTTAAAATGATTTATAATTTATAATATATTATATATATTTATGGTCAGTTGCTGTCAGTTGTCCTCTTGGCCTTAAAGGGGGCTGGATGGAGCTGAATTTTAAGATTAGATTAGATTAGATTAAACTTTAATGTCATTACACAGGTACAAGTACAGGGTAACAAAATACAGTTAGCATCCAACCAGAAGTGCAAAACCGTTAAGGGGGGCTGGATGGAGCTGAACCAGCCTGTCTTACTCTCTTGTATTTGTCCAATTCTATCTCTGCTTGGATGCATTTTAATCCCAATTATAAAACACGGTTTTTATTTCCCACAATTTCCCCTTTTCATTCTTTAGGAAAAGGTTGTGTGAATACAACGTATACATGAAATCATAATTTTTGTTGTTGTGGGAGTTATGATTTATTATGTGGACTGTTTAACAGTAATTACAACAATCTGGTAAAGAAAATATAAATACAATTAAAATGCACCTTATTATAATTCCGTTATTTACTTTCTTTTGGGGATAATAACAATCGCAATCTGAACAATCAAGGTGGATAAAAACATTCAGATGACAACATTAGACTGGGACAGCATGACTAAACTTTCAATTTTGTAACATACAATACTGTTTACTCACTTCCGGGTGATTTGCCTCCCGGTGGAGAAGTGTGGTAAGTACTGGAAGGTTCCTGAATGTGCTAGCGCTCCTACTGGCAGAATATAAAACTGGGAAAATCCTAGAGCTCAGACAGAAAGCTACAAGCAGCAACACTGAGCACACCGTGATCTCAAAGGAAGAGGATTCAACTCAACTCAACTCAATTCAACATCAACGCTCTCAGTCAAGATGCTCCGTCTCAAACTCCTCCAGGCGTCCCTCAGACCAGCTGTGGACCTCTACTGGCCTGTCCGCAGTCTGTGGCCCGAGCTGCGTCCTGTCCTCCTCCAGCAGGACCTGCTGCAGAGACACATGAAGGAGCTGGACAGCAGTCTGGAGAAGATCGAAAAGCTCCAGCACGCCATCTTCCAGGAGATGGACCACAGTCCAGCAGCCTCCTCTGTGGCCATCCAGCCAGTCTCCTACCAGCTGGACAGGGAGGCAGGGCGCTTCGCTCTGACCCTGGACACTAAGGACTTCTCCCCGGAGGACCTGTCAGTCAAGCAGGTGGGCAGGAAGCTGAGAGTCAGCGGGAAGACGGAGAAGAAGCAGGACGATGGGAAAGGCTGCTACTCTTATAGATGTCAGGAGTTCAGGCAGGAGTTTGACCTTCCTGACGGGGTCAACCCTGAAGAGGTCACCTGCTCCCTGGCTCAAGACGGGAAGCTCTACATCCAGGCTCCTACAGCAGAGCGTCCAGAGGGGACGGAGAGAGAGGTACCCATCGGATCGAGCGTGGAGCAGACGCAGCCCCCGCAGTACCACCGCTCACCTACAGGGGGCAGTCCAGCCGAGTCACAGAGCACCGACACACAGCAACCAGAAGGAGGCCGCTGACGAGTTGGACTGATATGATTCTCTGTTCCTGTTAATGTCATTTTATACTTTCAACAATCAATTGTACAAGTAATTGTATTTACTCATGTTCTACCTAAACTGACATGTATTTGATGTATTTGAATACAATTGAATGATGTTATAAATATATATACATATATTTACCTCTGTTCATGAGTCATTCTTACCTGTAGTCAAAACCATCTTCCCTTATGTCCTGGATTGGAACTATTTATTAATACTGACCAGGAATACAACTGCCAGTCAATAAATCAACAGAACTGTGTGTGTGTGTGTGTGTGTGTGTGTGTGTGTGTGTGTGTGTGTGTGTGTGTGTGTGTGTGTGTGTGTGAGGTCTTTAGGGCTGGTTCAGTCATGATGCTGGTAGGAGTTTGAATTGGGTTCACGAGTCACAATCTTTACTGTAAGCGATCATGTTTCCTTCGCTGACTGTCTATTCACAACCTAACCATTCGATATAAATAGAACTAAATGCAGAAACAATGTTGTCACCCGTATCATGTTCACATGCTCTTCTGTGGAGAAAGACTTGGAACAGTGACAGTAGTCAAATATAACCAGCAGAGGCTGTGCTGGAGGTTAGGGTTCTTCTTGGTATTGGTATCATTTAGTCTAAAACATTTGCCAGTGCTTTCATACTAGCTCACTGTTTCTTTAACCTTCAGTGGTGTGTCTAGCTGCTAGAGCAGCAGCATCAGGGATATCTTTAGGCTTGTTGTCATGAGGAACATAGTTTATCTCAGGATGTGAATGACCGAGCAGGCAGCTGTCACAATTCCTCCGTTCAGTCTCTCCTCTCTCTGGCTTTGTATCTCTCTTTTGCTCTTTTTTTTTGCTCTCTCCTTTCCTTTCTCCCCCCCCCCCCGTTCTCTCTCTCTCTCTCTTTCTCAGTCTCTCTGTCCTTCTGCTTATCACCCCCCTCTTGTGTATCCTGTCCAAGTGACCAGCCACTGAGCCTGAACCCTTAAATAGACTAGAGATGCACCACCATGGCATGTGGCAGCAGGGCTGAAGTCACAGCCTAATGCTGTTTGGGACTGTGAGTAATGTGACGTAGTCATAACAGAAAGGCCACCGTCACTGGAATGCAGCTGGAAGTTTCCATCCCACTATAAAAGCAGGCAGGTTGGCTGTGATCAGCCAGAAGCTCATTCAGACTCAGAGACGAAAACACAGGAACCAGCAGAGAGACAAGAGGAGACGAAAACACAGGAACCAGCAGAGAGACAAGAGGAGACGATAACACAGGAACCAGCAGAGAGACAAGAGGAGACGATAACACAGGAACCAGCAGAGAGACAAGAGGAGACGAGCAAAACAAGACAACTACAACAGAGATCAAGAGGCTCACATCAGCAGAGACCAGAGGAGTACCAGCAGAAACCAGTAGAGACCAGAACAGACCAGTAGAGACCAGAACAGACCAGTAGAGACCAGAAGAGAGACCAGCAGTGATGATGCTCTGCCCCAGTGTATTCCAGCACCCTACCAGCCCCTTCATGGACCTGCACTGGCCCGTCCGCAGCCTGTGGCCGGAGACCAGACCCCTGTTCTACCACATGGAGCAGGAGATGATGAGACACATGCAGGAGATGAGGCACAGCATGGAGTACATGGAGCGTCTGCACCAGAAGATCTTCGAGGAGATCGACCAGTCAGCGTCCTCCTCCTCCGTCTTCCAGCCAATCTCTTTCCAGATGGGTAAGGACCGTAACGTCTTCGCTCTGACCCTGGACACTAAGGACTTCTCCCCTGAGGACCTGTCAGTCAAGCAGGTGGGCAGGAAGCTGAGAGTCAGCGGGAAGACGGAGAAGAAGCAGGACGATGGGAAAGGCTGCTACTCTTACAGATGTCAGGAGTTCAGGCAGGAGTTTGACCTTCCTGACGGGGTCAACCCTGAAGAGGTCACCTGCTCCCTGACCAATGGGCAGCTCAGGATCAATGCGCCACAACAGGCAGTGACTGATGGGAAAGAGAGGGTGGTGCCCATCAGCTTCACGCCCCCTGCCATCGCAGAAGCCTCGTCCACTAAGAGCGCAGGAGCGGAAGGCCACACCCCCATCCCTGTGGAGACTGAGACCAAGAAAGACTGAACACATGCGTCTGTCTGAAAGTTATTTTATATCTGTAGATTAAATTATGGACCTTCAATATCATATTTGGACCATCTTGAAACAATAAATCTTTGTAGTACAGCTTTGCCTTGAGTTTAGTTGGAATCTATTTCACAACTTCTTGCAGCTCAGTAAGAGCTTTAAGGTACAGGCTTTCATTAATCAGAGGCTAAAGATCTAAAGTGACAGACAGATTCTGACTTTGTGTGCATCATCTAGAAACAGTCTTACCTAGAGAATGACAAAGATTTCCCAGTCAGCTCTGGAAGTCATTTCAATCCTCATTTCCACCATTATTGTCACTAAGTTTTTGGTAATTTACTCTCCACTAGAGGGCAGCACATGACCTTTCCAGACAGTTTAAGGAGTTACAGAATACAGGTTCCGCAACATGCTGAGTTGATTCCAGAACACACTGGAAGAATCCCACAGTCCTCAGTCTGACTCATCCCTGTCCAGGCATATTCTGTAATTTGTAACTGACTTCTGTAACTGAAGTCTTCTTTAAGAAAACACCACACAAATCTCATTCCTGTCACAAACAAAACTATTTTGCTCAGCTAATAATAATAATAATAGCTGACAGTTTGGCTATAATTTTCCTCCCTCCCACCTGGTTGACAGAGTCTGATTTTCCCTTTAAATCAAAGCTCGTCATTTGGCAGTAGCTGGTCTCTGAGGACCAGGTGAGTAAGAAACACTGAGAAGACGTCTGCTGAAGCCTCACAGCTACTTTGTTAGAACATCTTGTTCCTGAAGATGTTCTAACAAGAAAACTAGACGAGAGACTCTCTGTTTAACTTTTTAATTTTATCTCTCTCACGTGTATCTTTCTCTCTCCACTTGCATTGATACTGCAGATTCAATTCACTGACTTCCTCAATAATACAGGTAGAATATGACGTTTGCAGCAGGGTTATCTGGTTTAATTGTCTGAGAACTAATTGGATAATGATGGTGAAGCCATCTGATGGTCTCCTCTCAGGCGTACCTGCAGAGGAAAAAAACACTTTAAAAATCCTCCACGCACAAATTACACGACTCTTTGGACAAAAAAGCGAAATAATGAAGTGTCAAATGTAAAGCAGTTCTGCTAATAAAGAGAGAAGTGGGACATCTGCTGACCTGAAGAAGAGGTTCTTGAGGTCCAGGCTGTTCCCAGACCTGAAGCCTGATTGGTCCACCACTGCTGTGATGTCGATGTCATAGCTCTGCCTAGCAGGACACCAGGGGAGGGGCAGGGAGAGGGGGGGGGGGGTTAGACCACCCACCTGTACAGCTGGGATCAGACCATCTCTCCTAGCACATCTCCTCATCCCTTTGGGATTCGTCTCCTGGCCTCTTAGTCCTAACCCCATGTTTTATCTGTTTAATTTAACTAATCTGTACAAACTTATCTAAATTATCTGTACATAATAGTTTCTCTTGAACTTCTGATTGAATGCTAAACTGTATTTTGTTTCCTTGTAGTTATACATGTTTAACAACAATAAAGTTGAATCTGAGCTGATCTTTCTATTCCCCCAGTGTTGTTTTAGTGGTCTGTTGCTTCACCTCCTGTTGGCAGTGAGCAGCACCGTCCCAGACAGAGTCTGACCCAGCTTGGCGAACAGAGGAGTCTGCAGCAGGCAGCGGACCTGGTACCAGTGGGTTAGAGGCTCAGAGGGAGAGGTGGACAACCATACTGTCGCCCTGGAGGGAGGGAGGGAGGGAGGGAGGGAGGGTGGGAGGGAGGGTGGGAGGGAGGGAGGGAGAAATCAGCTGTCAACACAGCTGTACGTGTTGGGTTTTGGTTTATTGATATGTCTATGAGTTTAAGTTTAAAGTCAGTTTTGACCGTTTTTCAATGGAAAGTGTGGTGGTTATAAGTCATTCTTGTTTTCTTGACAGAAACAAGCTGACAAATTGCTTTCAACCTTAACAATCAATAAAATAAGCATGATGTGGACAGACTGTCTTAGTGGTGCCTCTGTGGCAGTTATCTTACTTTGATCCTACAAATGCCACGTCGAACCAGAAGGCAAAGCCATGGACCAACCCAGACTGGAGGAGAGGAAACACAAAGGGAATCTCCATCCTGCCAGAACACACACACACACACACACACACACACACACACACACACACACACACACACACACACACACACACTGTCTGGAGAACAGGAACAGCAGACAGGCATCATGTCTGAGCCCACAGCAGAGTCCGTACCTGAGGAGGTCCAGCTCCTTCGTCTCACTGAAGCTGATGGAGTGTTTGATGGACTTCGCCATCAGAATGTGAGTGTCAAATGTATCCTGGAACACAGACACAGTGAGGAGGAGCTCTCCCCCCCAGGCCCCCCGCCCCCCCAGGCCCCCCAGGCCCCCCTGACCCTGCCCCCCTCCCCCCCTCACCACGATGGGCTGCCTGAAGAACTCCTCCACTGCAGCGCTGTACAGGCCACTCAGGTTGATGCCATGGAAACCCTTCTGACGCCTGCAGGAGCGTCCAAGCATGGTGGATCACAGGTTAGAGATTTATTATGAAGAAAAGGAGAGCAGGGAGGAGTAGGAGGGAGTGTGAGGGGGGGGGTCTAGTCTGGTTAGGGTATGAGGGAGTGTGAGGGGGGGGGTCTAGTCTGGTTAGGGTATGAGGGAGTGTGGGGGGGGGGGGTCTAGTCTGGTTAGGGTATGAGGGAGTGTGGGGGGGGGGGTCTAGTCTGGTTAGGGTATGAGGGAGTGTGGGGGGGGGGGTCTAGTCTGGTTAGGGTATGAGGGAGTGTGAGGGGGGGGGGTCTAGTCTGGTTAGGGTCTGAGGGAGTGTGGGGGGGGGGGTCTAGTCTGGTTAGGGTCTGAGGGAGTGTGGGGGGGGGGGGGTCTAGTCTGGTTAGGGTATGAGGGAGTGTGGGGGGGGGGTCTAGTCTGGTTAGGGTATGAGGGAGTGTGGGGGGGGGGTCTAGTCTGGTTAGGGTATGAGGGAGTGTGGGGGGGGGTCTAGTCTGGTTAGGGTATGAGGGAGTGTGGGGGGGGGGTCTAGTCTGGTTAGGGTCTGAGGGAGTGTGAGGGGGGGGGTCTAGTCTGGTTAGGGTATGAGGGAGTGTGGGGGGGGGGTCTAGTCTGGTTAGGGTCTGAGGGAGTGTGGGGGGGGGGGGTCTAGTCTGGTTAGGGTATGAGGGAGTGTGGGGGGGGGGGGGGGGTCTAGTCTGGTTAGGGTATGAGGGAGTGTGGGGGGGGGGGGGGTCTAGTCTGGTTAGGGTATGAGGGAGTGTGGGGGGGGGGTCTAGTCTGGTTAGGGTATGAGGGAGTGTGGGGGGGGGGTCTAGTCTGGTTAGGGTATGAGGGAGTGTGGGGGGGGGTCTAGTCTGGTTAGGGTATGAGGGAGTGTGAGGGGGGGGGTCTAGTCTGGTTAGGGTATGAGGGAGTGTGGGGGGGGGGGTCTAGTCTGGTTAGGGTATGAGGGAGTGTGGGGGGGGGGTCTAGTCTGGTTAGGGTATGAGGGAGTGTGGGGGGGGGTCTAGTCTGGTTAGGGTATGAGGGAGTGTGGGGGGGGGGGGGTCTAGTCTGGTTAGGGTATGAGGGAGTGTGAGGGGGGGGGTCTAGTCTGGTTAGGGTATGAGGGAGTGTGAGGGGGGGGTCTAGTCTGGTTAGGGTCTTAGGAGGGAGGGGGCTCTAGCAGTCTGAGTCTTAGGCTCACAGGAATTGTGCTTGACTGAGGTCACGGCCTGGTGCTAACCTACACAGAGCCAGGGGGGGGGATGGGGGGGGGGGCACTAATACCCTGGCAGCACCACCCCTAGTCTGCTGAGTGAGGTGGAACAACATGATGGTGGTGGAACATGAGACTAGGGGAGCGAAGGAGAGGAAGAGTGCAGGACGAGAAAAGGGAGAGAAGAGAGGAGGAAGGGAGAGGAAAGGGGGGAGGAAGAGAGAGGAAAGGGGGGAGGAAGGGAGAGGAAAGGGGGGAGGAAGGGAGAGGAAAGGGGGGAGGAAGAGAGATAAAAGGGGGGAGGAAGGGAGAGGAAAGGGTCATCATGCTCCGTTAACGCACTGGCATTCAGTTCAGCTTTCCTCAGGAGAGAGGAAGGGGGGAGAGGAGGGGGGAGGACAGGGAGGTGAGGAAATAAGAGAGGGAGAGGGAGAGAAGAGGAGAGAGAAGAGATGGGGAGGTGGAAAGAAAGGGCATATCTGTCAGCGTGTGTGTGTGTGTGTGTCCCACCAGAAGCTAGCACGAGCTTGGTGTTCTATGTAGAGCTGCTCGTCTGTGAAGGGGGCCAGATGGAGGTCACTGTAGGAGGGGAACATGAGACCTACACACACACACACACACACACACACACACACACACACACACACACACACACACACACATGAATCTACACAGCATCATCACCGTCATGCTTTCAGTCTGGAACACATGTGCTGTGTGTGTGTGGTGGGGTGGGGGGGTGGGGTGGGTGGGGGGGTGGGGTGGGTGGGGGGGTGGGGTGGGGTGGGGGCGTAACTGACCGTTGGGTTGGAGCCACTTCCTGGCGTGGACGTAGCTCTCCAACATCCTGTCGTTGAGCAGCATGTATCCGATTGGCTCAGAGACGATGATGTCGACCTTCTCGGGGCAGCACACCTCCTCCACCCCGCCCCCCTCCTCCACCCCGCCCCCCCCTCCTCCACCCCGCCCCCCAGGACTCTCACCCTGTCTGACGCCCCATTACTGCTCATCAGGAGCTGCACACAGGACAGAACACAAACACGACCACACAAAGCAGGTGACTGATCTGACTAATGTCTGCCCAAGCACCCACCCTCACCCACCCTCACCTCACCCACCCTCACCCACCCTCACCCTCACCCACCCTCACCCACCCCCACCCTCACCTCACCCCCATCATGTGTCTCCTACAAGCCAGAAGAAAACCACAGAACCCTAGATGACAGCCCACTTAGTCCCTAAACACACACACACACACACACACACACACACACACACACACCCTACCCCCTCCTGTTTTTTTGCATGGCTTGACATTCTTAAGGAGAAATGACTTGAGGCTTATTCTGGCCCAAACCATTATTTTTCTGGAGGGAGGGAGGGAGGGAGGGAGGGAGGGAGGGAGGGAGGGAGGGAGGGAGGAGGGAGGGAGGGAGGGAGGGAGGGAGGGAGGGAGGGAGGGAGGGAGGGAGGGAGGGAGGGAGGGAGGGAGGGAGGGAGGGAGGGAGGGAGGGAGGAGGGAGGGAGGGAGGGAGGAGGGAGGGAGGGAGGGAGGGAGGGAGGGAGGGAGGCTCTCTACTCTCTGGTAGTCTGTGGGTACCTGAGTGTACTTGACAGTGGCGCTGGGCTGGACAGTGTACACCCTCCGAGCCCCAGCCTGCAGAGCGAACAAGGACAGGATCCCAGAACCAGAACCCACTTCCAGAACCACCTGGAGAACACACAGAACCATCAACCAGAGCCCACTTCTAGAACCCCCTGGAGAACACACAGAACCATCAACCAGAGCCCACTTCTAGAACCCCCTGGAGAACACACAGAACCATCAACCAGAGCCCACTTCTAGAACCCCCTGGAGAACACACAGAACCATCAACCAGAGCCCACTTCCAGAACCACCTGGAGAACACACAGAACCATCAACCAGAGCCCACTTCTAGAACCCCCTGGAGAACACACAGAACCATCAACCAGAGCCCACTTCTAGAACCCCCTGGAGAACACACAGAACCATCAACCAGAGCCCACTTCTAGAACCCCCTGGAGAACACACAGAACCATCAACCAGAACCCACTTCTAGAATCACCTGGAGAACACACAGCATCATCAACATCCCACACAGAGCAGGTACAGAACCTTTAGAACCTGACGGTAGAACCGCCTAGATCAGAGGTGTCAAACCAGGTGCCATCGAGGGCCAAGTTTCTCTAACGAGTAGAGAAACTCGTTAGTGAAAGCAGCTGGTGTTGTGCTTGGTTGACACGAAAACCTGCCCCCTCTTGGCCCTGGTTGGCACCAGTTTGACCCCCCTGCCCTAGGGGGGTAGAGTGAGGCCCTTCTGGAGGCCGGGGAACACAGGGGTGAGGGGGCACCTTGTCTCTGAAGTCAGCCTCATTGAGCAGGATGGCCTTCTGGTATGTGGCTGTTCTCAGGTAATCCTGTAACATATTCTGCTGCTGGGACAAGTGACCCTGGAACTGAAGAGGAGGGGGGGGGTCAGCAGAACCTCGACACACCTGGACATGACATTATGGGATGGTCGCTGATGGTAACCTACGTGACCGTTCAGGGGGGAGGAGTCTTGGGAGATCTGCCTCCTGCAGCTGACTCCTCCCCTCAGTTGGTCCAGGAAGTCCTGCAGCTCTGGAGGAAACAGGAAACAGACAACATGTCAGCAACATCACTTCTAATGTTATTATTATTAATGTTATTATTATTAATGTTATTATTATTAATGTTATTATTATTAATGTTATTATTATTAATGTTATTACTTCTATTGAGCATGAAGCAGATTTTTAATTCCTCACCTGGAGCCGTTCTAAACCGCAGCAGGACACTCAGGTTGCCAATGGTTACCAAGAAAGAACAGCTTCCGACAATACAGCGTTCGGTCTCCGTGGTAACGGCAAACCTAAACACACAGGCTCCGACACCTGTAAAAAGGAGGGGCCACAGCAGTGAGGGGCCACAGCTGTGAGGGGCCAGAGCAGTAAGGGGCCACAGCAGTGAGGGGCCACAGCAGTGAGGGGCCAGAGCAGTGAGGGGCCAGAGCTGTGAGGGGCCAGAGCAGTGAGGGGCCAGAGCAGTGAGGGGCCACAGCAGTGAGGGGCCAGAGCAGTGAGGGGCCACAGCAGTGAGGGGCCAGAGCAGTGAGGGGCCACAGCAGTGAGGGGCCAGAGCAGTGAGGGGCCAGAGCAGTGAGGGGCCAGAGCAGTGAGGGGCCAGAGCATTGAAGGGCCAGAGCAGTGAGGGGCCAGAGCAGTGAGGGGCCAGAGCAGTGAGGGGCCACAGCAGTGAGGGGCCAGAGCAGTGAGGGGCCAGAGCAGTGAGGGGCCAGAGCAGTGAGGGGCCAGAGCATTGAAGGGCCAGAGCAGTGAGGGGCCAGAGCAGTGAGGGGCCAGAGCAGTGAGGGGCCACAGCTGTGAGGGGCCAGAGCAGTGAGGGGCCAGAGCAGTGAGGGGCCACAGCTGTGAGGGGCCAGAGCAGTGAGGGGCCAGAGCAGTGAGGGGCCAGAGCAGTGAGGGGCCAGAGCAGTGAGGGGCCACAGCAGTGAGGGGCCAGAGCAGTGAGGGACTCCTGCAGACATCATAAGTGCAGTGGTTGGTGTGTTTGCTGCTCTCTGTAACAGCAGGACCAGCAGAAACACTGCATGCTGTCCCTACTGCACACAGAGCAGTACATCACCCCAAACTGTCAGCAGGTCAGCAGACCACACAGCCAGGAGAGGAAACTAGCAATCCAGGAAAATGTTGTGCACATGTGCACAAAGAAAACACATGCACACGCATAGATACAGAGAGCACACACAGACACACACACATGCTCAAACACACAGATACTGAGCACACACACAGACACACACACATGCTCACACACACAGATACTGAGCACACACACAGACACACACACATGCTCAAACACACAGATACTGAGCACACACACAGACACACACACATGCTCACACACACATGCTCACACAGACATAGATACACTCACACACAGAGAGATACACACACACGCTCAGACACACACAGGGACACACACATGCTCACACACACGCTCACACACAGAGACACACACACACGCTCACACACACTCACACACACAGGGGCATGCTCATAGAAAGGAGGAATGTGAGGGGGTGTACAGCAGTCTGTCTGCCTGCATGTCCTTCTACCACCTCAGTACCAGCAGCAGCCTCGACACAGCTAGATGAGCCAGCCAGCACACTGGAAACACTCTGGAAACACTCTGGAAACACACTGGAAACACACTGGACACACACTGGAAACACACTAGACACACTGGAAACACACTGGAAACACACTGGACACACACTGGAAACACACTAAACACACTGGAAACACACTGGAAACACACTGGACACACACTGGAAACACACTGGACACACTGGAAACACACTGGAAACACACTGGAAACACACTAAACACACTGGACACACACTGGAAACACACTGGAAACACACTGGACACACACTGGAAACACACTAGACACACTGGAAACACACTGGAAACACACTGGACACACACTGGAAACACACTAAACACACTGGAAACACACTGGAAACACACTGGACACACACTGGAAACACACTGGACACACACTGGAAACACACTAAACACACTAGACACACTGGAAACACACTGGAAACACACTGGACACACACTGGAAACACACTAAACACACTGGAAACACACTGGAAACACACTGAACACACTGGAAACACACTGAACACACTGGAAACACACGGGAAACACTCTGGAAACACACTGGAAACACATAGGAAACACACTGGAAACACACTGGACACACTGGAAACACACTGGAAACACACTGGACACACACTGGAAACACACTAGACACACTGGAAACACACTGGACACACTGGAAACACACTGGAAACACACTAGACACACTGGAAACACACTGGAAACACTCTGGAAACACACTGGAAACACACTGGAAACACACTGGAAACACACTGGAAACACACTGGAAACACACTGGACACACACTGGAAACACACTGGAAACACACTGGACACACTGGAAACACACTGGAAACACACTGGAAACACACTGGAAACACATTGGACACACTGGAAACACACTGGAAACACATTGGACACACTGGAAACACACTGGAAACACACACTCGGTGTGTTTGACTGATTCACCCCCAGCTCACACTGTCTCCATCTCTCTGATGGACTTACACAGACGCTCTGTCACAGAGGGACTGAGAGCAACACAATAATATAACAACGTTTTCTTTTCTATAGCTTGCATGTCAGTGTGTTGTGATTGACCGACCATGTGTGAGTGTGTATCCATGTGTCCATGCAGTGTGTGTGTGTGTTCTACCTTCTACTCACCATCATAAATGTTGAGTAGGGGTCCCCTCTGCTGTGTGATGTGTAGAGACAGTTCCTGGTCTGGTCTCTGCTCCTTCAGCCCCACCTCACACCTGCCCAACACCTCGCCCCCCCTCACCACACCCTCCTCCACCCCAAACACACGGACGTAGAAAGCCCTCTTCGCCCCTGTCCTCTCCCCTCCTGTCCTCTCCCCCCCTGTCGTCTCCCCCCCTGTACTCTCCCCCTCTGTCCTCTCCCCCTCTGTCCTCTCCCCCCCTGTCCTCTCCCCCCCTGTCCTCTCCCCCCCTGTCCTCTCCCCCCCTGTCCTCTCCCCCTCTGTCCTCTCCCCCCCTGTCGTCTCCCCCCCTGTCCTCTCCCCCACCCTCCCATCCTGCAGCAGCTTATTCTCTGCCTCTCTCTCCATAGCTCCATGTGTGGTGTCAGCCATGCTGTCAGTTTAGTGAGGTTTATAAATATTGAGGGAAGGAGGGAGCAGGAGAGGGAGGAATAGAGGGAGGGAGCAGGAGAGGGAGGAATAGGAGGAGAAGGACAGACCCGGGGAGGGTTTAACGACTGGAAACATCTGGGGCTGAACCCATAAAGTTCACTTTAATCTCTGCTCATCACTGCCCTCTTTTGGTCACCTCAATTCTTAGATTCATACTTTATTGGCTTTTTCAGCAAACATATCATCTTTAACCATTATAGAACTTTAAAGATGATACTGAAGGTGATGTTCTCTTTTAGAAAAGGATTCAAGGAAGCTACCGTAAAACTGCAATCACAGTCGCAAAGAACAATACACAAGGCACTTTACGTCAGTGCGTGATGCTCGGTCTACCGTAAAGCAGACCGTCCAGGGCGCATGGGAAGGTAACGTGTTTCAGTTCAACTATCAGGATTATTATTCTAATAAAAGTATTTCTCTTGATCCAGTATATTTTTTAGCTCTCCTATTGATAGACAGTAATATGCTCATGTTCGCCGGCTGATTATCATGTTTGTTTTAGTGCTAACTCGCAAATAAGGACATTTAACTCACACAGTGTTAAAGGCAAACTGGAAAACATTAATAATAATTATCAGCAAACGATTAATGTGAAATATAACTAAGACAAGATTCTGAACCCATCTGATCTGAACAGAAGTGAACCATGGATGTTAGACCCAAGAAAGTGTTCTCACCTAAAGGAGGGAAGAAATTCACACCGAAAAGAAAAGGTGAGTGGATATGAAACAGTGAACTGATGAACGAATGAACTGAGCTCAAACTGTGTCATGTCTTTACTAATGATGTCTGCATGAACTGACCTCACTGCACACACACACACACACACACACACACACACACACACACACACACACACACACACACACACACACACACACTGTGAACTGTGTCATGTCTTTACTAATGATGTCTGGATGAACTGACCTCACTGCACACACACACACACACACACACACACTGTGAACTGTGTCATGTCTTTACTAATGATGTCTGGATGACCTGGGCCCACTGCAGACAGACTGGAAACTGTGTCATGTCTTTACTAATGAGCAAACATCTTAGATTCCACAGGGAAACCAGGGACCAAACAAACTAATAAACCAGGAGGTCAATGGACAGGTAAACCAGGAGGTAAACCAGGAGGTAAACCAGCAGGTAAAAGGCCGTTCAAGCCAAACAATGCAGAGAAGAGCAGGAAGTTTATAAAGTCAGAAGGGACGGGATCTCCAAGCTGCTTCCTGAAGAAGCCAGCTGATGGAACATTCTCCAAGAAGAGGAAGTTCACTCCTGGAGACAGGAAGGAGGAAGGTGAGACATCTTTCTGTTCTCACACGAGTCAAATCATCTACGTGTTTATTTGTGTTATAGTGTTTCAGTTAGTCACCTGACTGTCTATATACTGGTCGGTCTGTCTGTCTGTCTGCCTGTCTGTCTGTGTGTTTGTCTGTCTGTCTTTCTGTTTGTGTTTGAATGTCTCTGACTTACTGTGTGTGTGTGTGTGTGTGCGCGCAGATGCAGGTTCAGAGGCTAAAAAGCCAAAGTGGGATGAGTTCAAGCAGAAGAAGAAGGATCTGAAGGTTTCCCGTCAGCAGCTGGAGGGGAAGGAGAGGTTCCAGATCATCAACAGAGCCAAGCAAGTGTGGGAGATCCTCAGGAAGTAAGCCAGCCAATCAGCACCTTCTCTGGTCCCTTTGACTGTCCAATACCATCCAGTACATGCAGGGTCATGTGACGCTTGTTCTGTCCGCAGGAAGGATTGCAGCAAAGAAAAGAGAGTTGAACTTGTTAAGGAGCTCCATGATCTGATGCAGGGAAAGATCAAGTCTGTAAGTATCACCTGGGGTGATGTCATGCTGGATCACAGCTGCACCCATGTTATTACAGCTGCACCCATGTTATTACAGCTGCACCCAGGTTATTACAGCTGCACCCATGTTATTACAGCTGCACCCATGTTATTACAGCTGCACCCAGGTTATTACAGCTGCACCCATGTTATTACAGCTGCACCCAGGTTATTACAGATGCACCCATGTTATTACAGCTGCACCCATGTTATTACAGCTGCACCCATGTTATTACAGCTGCACCCATGTTATTACAGCTGCACCCATGTTATTACAGCTGCACCCATGTTATTACAGCTGCACCCAGGTTATTACAGCTGCACCCATGTTATTACAGCTGCACCCATGTTATTACAGCTGCACCCATGTTATTACAGCTGCACCCATGTTATTACAGCTGCACCCATGTTATTACAGCTGCACCCATGTTATTACAGCTGCACCCAGGTTATTACAGCTGCACCCATGTTATTACAGCTGCACCCATGTTATTACAGCTGCACCCATGTTATTACAGCTGCACCCATGTTATTACAGCTGCACCCATGTTATTACAGCTGCACCCATGTTATTACAGCTGCACCCAGGTTATTACAGCTGCACCCAGGTTATTACAGCTGCACCCAGGTTATTACAGCTGCACCCATGTTATTACAGATGCACCCATGTTATTACAGCTGCACCCATGTTATTACAGCTGCACCCATGTTATTACAGCTGCACCCATGTTATTACAGCTGCACCCAGGTTATTACAGCTGCACCCATGTTATTACAGCTGCACCCATGTTATTACAGCTGCACCCATGTTATTACAGCTGCACCCATGTTATTACAGCTGCACCCATGTTATTACAGCTGCACCCATGTTATTACAGCTGCACCCAGGTTATTACAGCTGCACCCATGTTATTACAGCTGCACCCAGGTTATTACAGCTGCACCCAGGTTATTAGAGCTTGATAAGTCTGTCCAGTCCTCTCCTCCTCCCTCTCTCACTCCCCTCCTCCTCTTCTGACCTCCATGTTATCCCCTCCCTCCCTCCCTCCCTCCCTCCCTCCCTCCCTCCCTCCCTCCCTCCCTCCCTCCCTCCCTCCCTCCCTCCCTCCCTCTTCCCTGGTCCAGATTGCCTTCGCTCATGACTCCACTCGTGTGCTGCAGTGCTACATCCAGTTTGGGACCGACCAGCAGAGACAGGAAGTGCTCGCTGAACTTCTAGGTCAGTCACAGTGTCCCGCAAGCTTCCTGTCTGTCCCCCAGACTCTGGTTGTCAGGGCTGGTGTTTGTGTCTGTGTCTGTGTGTGTGTGTGTGTGTCCTGCGTGTCTGATGGTGCCTTGTGTGTTTTATCTTCCAGAGCACATGGTGGAGTTGAGCAAGTCAAAATACGCCAAGAACATTGTCAAGAAGTTGCTCATGTATGGGTGAGTGGAACACAAGCAGAACCCTACAGCACACACACACACTCCTGTAGGACCAGCCTGTTCATGTGTGTGTGTGTGTGTGTGCGCGTGGCAGCAACAAGGAGCAGGTGCATAGCGTCATACTGGCGTTTAAGGGGAAAGTCAAACAGATGTTGCGTCACTCCGAGGCCTCGTCTGTGGTGGAGTACGCTTACGATGAGAAGGCTGTCCTCTCCCAGAGACTGATGCTGACTGAGGAGCTGTATGGAAACACCTTCACTGTCTGCAAGGTGTGCACACACACTCACACACACACTCACACACACACTCACTCACACACTCACACATGCACAGACTCACTCACAGACTCACACACACACTCACAGACTCACACACACACACTCACTCACACACACACTCACACACACACAGACTCACACACACAGACTCACAGGTGGTTGTCATTGGCAGCACTCAGGTCGTGTGTGTTCATCAGTGAGTGACAGCCTGTGTTTGTGTT
>CM059301.1:917500-930000 GCA_030340665.1 Neosalanx taihuensis | reverse complement strand
TGGCCCTGGGTCTCAGTCGTCCTGGGTCTCAGTAGTCATGGGTCTCAGTAGTCCTGGTCCTGTGACTCAGTAGTCCTGGTTCTCAGTAGTTCTGGCCCTTGGTCAGTAGTCCAGGGTCTCAGTAGTCCTGGGTCTGAGTAGTCCTGGGTCTCAGTAGTCTTGGGTCTCAGTAGTCCTGGTCCTGGGTCAGTAGTCCTTGGTCTCAGTAGTTCTGGGTCTCAGTAGTTCTGGGTCTCAGTAGTCCTGGTCCTGGGTCTCAGTAGTCCTGGGTCTCAGTAGTCCTGGTCCTGGGTCTCAGTAGTTCTGGGTCTCAGTAGTCCTGGTCCTGGGTCTCAGTAGTTCTAGGTCTCAGGTCACCTGGGCCATGCGTGGTCCTGCTTCATCTCTCTAATCTGACACAGAAACCCACTGCCACTCAGCCCAAGCTTCTTCCATGTCACAAATCGGCTTTAGAAGATTCAATCTTCCACAGCTGCCGGTGTGCATGCAGAGCAGGGGGGGGGGAGGGCGCTGCCTCAGATTCATCCAGATGTTGCTTCTTGAACGTATTAATTGTGGATATTGCAGAGGTGGATTACAAGTCAGGGTTTAGGAGACACAAACAAAAACAACATCGCTCGATGGATAATGTGTGATAAAGAAAAATAAAATATGATTTAAAATCATCTTTAATATCAAGAAAAGTGATAATTGTCTGCCCTTTATGGTCCCTACATAGTTTTTTTATAACAGACCAGAACAGTTTTACTAAAGTCAAGGCAGATTCTCTTCATGATACATCATTTTTTCAGTCAAGTTTCCTCCTTTGGGGGACAATAAACTTAAACTGAACTGAACTGATTTAACTGAGCAGTGCGATCATGCATGTTCAAATCTACTAGAAAGCCTCTCCTAGCATCTGGGTTCATCAAGGATGTTCTTCCCCAAAAGAACCGTCCTGAAGTCAGAGCTGTGTTCTTCTCTGAAGGCTCAGATGAGGACAGAGGAAGGAAAGGCTCATCCTGCACCAGAGTCCAGCTCTCCTGGTTAACCAGCCACAGGTGACTCCTCCAGTGAACTGTGACCTCCTGGGGTGCGGGGTAGGGAACCCTGGTTCTCGAGAGCCACAGTCATAAAAGTTTTTTAAGTTTCCCAACCCTAGCACACCTGATTCTAATGAAGGGTCGTTATCAAGCTCTGTGGAAGCCTCGTAATTAGAATCAGGTGTGCTAGAGAAGGGAATCATTCAAAACCTTCAGGACTAAGGAACCTTCTGAAGGACCTTCAGGCTCTTGAGGAACAGGGTTCCCTACCCCCTGTCCTAGGGGTGCAGGAAGCAGTGGGTGAGCTCAGTGTGGATGTTCTTCACGACACTCTGCCAGCTTGCGTGCCGCCCTGGTAGCGAAGCGGATCTTCCCCCGAGCCTTGAGGACAGACGTGTACTCGTTAGCTTTCAGCTTGGTGTAGTAGTCAGAGAACTTGTTGTACAGGATGGAGATGGGCATGCCGTTCAGGATGATGCCAAACGAGATGCAGGCGAAGGCGAAGAGGCGTCCCAGGTGTGTCTCTGGGTACATGTCACCGTAGCCCACAGTAGAGATGCTCACCTGGGGTCAGAGAGGGGAAACACACACACTCACACTTCACACCCTTTTACTGTTTTTGTGACGTGAAATAATGACTTGTTTTTGCTTGTAGCGCACTGAAATGTCCAGCGGGGGTGCTGTTCTAGAGGGTTCTGTTTCCTGGTTAGGGTGTGGGAGTCAGAGCTAGGGTCAGGGGTCAGGGGTGAGGGGTCAGGGGTCAGGGGTGAGGGGTCAGGGAGGGGTCTTACCGCAGCCCACCACCATGCATGCGGTATGGAGGTGAAGTTGGTCTGGGGAACGTCATGTTCCACAGTGTACACCATGGCAGAGAACGTGAAGATCCCCATGGCGATGAACAGGAAGAGACATCCCACCTGACATCAACAACAACAACTACAGTCATCATCATCTTTCTACTCTAGTTACATACTTCTACCTCACTGTACACCCCATTTCTACTGGGATACTGTTCACTCAACTCTACAGTACTCTACTATTCTCTGCTGTACTGTACTGTGCTTTAACTACCCTGATCCTATTGCACTACAGTGTACATACTCCCCCCCCCCCCTCTCTGTAGCATATATTTATTCACACATTCATTCCGACTCATGAATTCACATTCATCGTATAGTTATTGCCTACTTTTTTATATAAAATGTGTTATTTAAGTCTTGTATATGTTCTTTGTTTACTCCATCCTGCCACAGTAAATAAGGTGTTTGTTGAACTTGCGTGTCGAATAGTAAACCAAGTGTGCTTGTGTTCCTCCTTACCTGCTGGTAACACTGCCTCAGAGTGAATCCAAAAGCCCTCAGCCCTGTGGAGTGTCTGGCCAGCTTCAGGATCCTGAAGATCCTCATGAGCCTCATGATCCGGAGCACCTGGCCCAGCTTGCCCACGCGTCCCACCGTCTCGATGTCGCTGTGTTTGCTCTGGTCCTGCTGCTCAAACAGCTCCAGCAGCATCTGCAGGTAGAGCGGCAGGATGGCGATCAGGTCCACAGCGTTGAGCATGCTGCGTCCGAAGCGCTGCAGGTCAGGGGTGGACACCAGGCGGAGGAGATACTCCACGGTGAAGAAGGCGATGCAGAAAGTCTCCACATGCTCCCCGTAGCTCCTCCCACTCAGCTCGCCCGTCGCCGTCTTATACTGCATCTCCTCCACCGTGTTCAGCGTCATGGCGACCAGCGACACCAGCACGAAAAAGCTGGAGGCCACCGCCATGAGTTTGGCGGGAACGGAGGAGAAGGGTTTCTCCATGAGGTTCCAGAGGACACGGCGGCCCTGAGCGAACAGCCGGCCCTGGAACAGCTCCTCACCCTCCTCGATCTCCACCTCGGCCTCCAGCTCCCTCTGGATCTTCAGCTGCTCGTTCAGCTCGTCCTGACGCTCCTCGAAGGAGATCCGGCAGCAGCGGTGGGTGTTCTTGATTCTCACCCCCCAGTAGTTGATCTCCTCCAGGAAGTTGCGGGGACACAGCTCGTCTGGATCAGAGTTGGGTTAGATTAGGTTTGGTTAAGATTCAGATTTGAATTCAGATTTAGATTCAGATTTAGATATACATTTTGATTCATTTTCAGCATTAGAATGCAAATCAGGTTCGTTGTCAGTATCGGAATCAAATTCAGAAATCGAATCAGGATCACAAATTCAGAAATTGAATCAGAATCAGAAATTAAATCAGATTCAAAAATTCTATCAGATTCAGGAATCAATTCAGATTCATTTAAATGCACAAATATGTTGTGAGAGAAAATGTTACCTTTGATCCAGAGCACCCCAGTCCTGTAGAAGTTGAAGATGTTATGGAAGATATCCGGGTCTCTGTCGAAGAAGAACTCGTTCTTTTGGACCACGTAGTCGTCACACAGGTCCAGCTTCCTGTTGTGGTCCGTGTAGGTGGCCAACCGGCCAATCCGGGTCTTGGGGTACTTGGCGGCCAGCCTATAGGAGATCTGGTAGACCTTCCCTCCCACGTTGATGTTAAGCATGTAGTTCTTGGAGGGGGATGATGACATCCAAGGAGAAGACATGACACGATCCTCTTCCTCATCCTCGTACTCAGCGTAGATGTCGTAGATGTCTTTGCTCAGGTTTTGCATGCTGCTCCATGGCTTCAGCCAGTGGTTCTGTCCGAAGGCCAGGTCAGCGTCTGGTTCCTTGGGGCTGATAGGAGGACAGCCCAGCTTGTAGTTGGGGAAGAGGCTCTGACGTCTGTTATTCTGCTTCAGCATGGTGTCTGTGTTGGTTGTGTGAGAGTGTGTGAAAGTGTGAGAGAGTGTGTAAGAGAGTGTGAGAGTGTTCGTCTGCCTGCCGGCCCCGCCGCGGCTCACTGCCTGTGGGGAGGCATTCCGCTGGTGTGATAACCCCTGGCAGTGACACACACACACACACACACAGCTATGACGAACACAACACGGAGCAGAGTGACTCACAGAGAGATGCAGCCTTGACCATCTAATGTTGCTGACTGAGAGGATCTGGGCGCTTAAAGTTTTAAATACTATTATCTGTCTCTCCTCCCCTCCCTTCCTCTCTTCCTATCATGTTTAGTAGAGGACATCTCGATAATACTCTTCCTCCATCCTGCTACCAGTAAAGATTAATAATAAACAGTATGAGGATGATTAGATTCCTTCAGATCCTGATCATTTGGTGTTGACCTACTATAAAATAATCCTGTAAGACACTGTTTGTGACCTGTACAGTTATATAGGTCTGGGTCTGTAACATCTCCAACCTTGGATCATGTCGTTTCTAGAAAGTTTTGTAACAGGGTTTAAAAATCAGAGTTTCCTGGTCTCCTGTTCCTCTTGGTTTCCCTCTCCATCAGCAGTGGTCCTTCTGCATTAACCTTAACCCCTCCAGGTTTAACCACCAATCCTCCTGGCTCTTAGTGAGACGCTAACACCCCCCCCCCCCACCCCACCCCCCCCCCCCCACCCCACCCCCCCCCCCCATTCACACACAACCAAACACATTTGCTTCCCTGTGATGTGATTAATGAAAAAATGTTGCAGATGGTGAGTATGTTAAAACAGCTGGCTCGTCACTCAGGGATTAGTATAATCTGGGAAACTCAAGGAGCATATCTCCAGCAGCAATAACACAAGAGAGAGAGAGAGAGAGAAAGAGAGAGAGTGTGTGTGAGAAAGAGAGGAGGGTGTGTTTTCTAAAATACATGAAAGATCTGGTTGCTCAAGGGTGACACTGGCCTCTTAGTTCTGACCTGAGGTCAGCCCCGATTCAAATTCTAACCACAAACCCAGTAGAATGTTCCACAGAGCACTGACCCTGGACCAGTCCTGTTCAGCTGACAGCCTGGCTGTATGGGCCATGGAAGCAGCACCTGCCTCCATCTGGTTCTGTTGCTATGTTAACTTCACAAAGAACCTTTAATCCAATCTATTGTTACCAAACAGACTGATCCACTCAATGTATAGGTGCTAACATCTCCATCCTTTGTGTATGCGAGGGTAGCTGTGAGCACCCATCTACAGTACCTAAACCAGTAACCAGTAACACTATCCTGGATGCAGGACCAATACTCCAAAGTATGTCAGTTAGATTTATTGTGTCTGTATTGGATGATATGAGGACCAGAGCTGTGGGCAGCATGATTGTCAGTACATCCATCTATTCTAGTGTACACAGAACCATCAGGATCCTTCCTGGAGGATCAAGTTGGTTTATCAGAAGATGAACACTGCCACCTGCCTATGATCTCCCTCACACAACATTCAGCGGACCAGCAGAACATCAGACCCACTTGAACAGCATGTGTCCATCAGCCTCTCGTTAGTTGAAAACAGATAGAGGCCTGAATACCAGCTGATCTTTTTTTCTTTTTTTATTTGAAGTGATTGCAAATCAGTTTCTTCACGATATAGAGCGATTCAACCCCCTGTACAATGCTAGAAAAGTCACAGAGACAGCACACAAACATAGAAAATAGTTTAACAAATTTTGTTTTTCCTTTTTCAATGTTTTTTTTTTTTAAATACATCTTACTCTACCCATGGTACTATGACCAACCATTGCAAAAATTGATTTCAGTCAAATGTATACAATCTTATTTACAGTGGAGGAACGTGAGATCAAAGTGCATCAGTCCTGATTCTTGTCTTGATGGTGGAGGGGCTGTACAATGTTTACAAATTACTGTAGTGCAGCGGTGGGTTATCCTGGTCCTCGAGGGCCGCTGTCCTGAAGGTTTTAGATGATTCCCTGCTCTAGCACACCTGATTCTAATGAAGGGTCATTATGAGGCTTCCACAGAGCTTGTTAACAACCTGTTCATTAGAATCAGGTGTGCTGGAGCAGGGAAACGTCTAAAACCTTCAGGACAGCGGCCCTCCAGGACTGGAAATGCCCCCCCCTGCTGTAGTGTAGCACTGCTTCTCTACTTAAGTCTCAGCAGAGACAAGCTGGAGAGACAAGCTGGAGGTAATGCACTTAAATAGAAAAGAAAACCTACATCTTTAACGACAACTCAGTCTAAAATGTGTCATCTCATAAATATTCACAAAGACTGCTTCGCTTGGTAGACCCCCACATCCCTTAGCAACAAGGTTGACCTATGACCTCAAGAGAGGGCCGGAGTATTATCTTTGACACATGATGATGGGGGGGGGGGGGGGATTTGAGAGGCCACACCCCCAGAATTCCATCACATTGTGGACATACTGTGTGTGAATCAGACATACATCATTAACACATTCACACACGAACAGAAAAGTCCTCTACCCCTGATGAACAACAACAAGCTAATGCACTTCTGAAGGCATGTGGTCGCTGGAGCAGCTGTTGGCACAGTAACCAGAGGTGCAGTAAACTGCCAGGGAGTGCTGAAAAAAGACGTTTAGGTGAGGTCGTCATCTGTGTTAACCACTGAGATCTGTAGGGAGAGGGAAGAGGAGAGAGAGTTAGTGCTGTGATTGTCCTGGTCCTCATGCCCCCCCTGCACAGTGAAGAGGTTCAAATGAAGGGGTCATTATGAAGCTCAGCAGAAGCCTGATAACGACCCCCTTCATTAGAGTCAGGTGTGCTGGAGCAGGGAAACAGGTGGGGCACAAAGACTGAGTTAGTGAGAGAATGCTAAGTGATAACAATAAGAGAATCAACCTATTAACCAATTAGAGGGTTAGGATGGTCTGGAAGTGACAGAAGAGCAGGAGACCGTACCTTAAGCTGAAGCTAAGCTGATTATTGTGTGACTGGTGTGTGTGGCTTTAAGAGCAGGGTCACAAAGCAGAGTGATTACCAGGCCACAAGGCTCTTCATTACTGTGGAGTCACCTCTCTGTGGTGCTATGGTAACCAAATATAGACCATAAACTCCACCTTGTTTTACGAAGTGGCCTCAGAAGTAGGCGTGTCCTGTGGTGGGAGCTGATTGGCTACTCACAGCAGGGTAGGTGTGGCCCACAGTGGAGCTGTGCCTGGTGATGTCGATGTTCAGGTCCTCCTCTGTGGTCTTCAGGTAGACGGGGTTGTCGAAGTTCATGCTCTTCTGGTTCTTCAACTGCCAATTCCTCCACATGAGGTATCCTCCAGCTGCTGCCATGGCCAGCAACACTGGGGGGGAGAGAGGCAGTCAGTGTTAGAGAGGGAGGGAGGGGGGGGGAGAGAGAGAGAGAGAGAGAGAGAGAGAGACACACACACACAGAGAGAGAGACAGAGAGAGACAGAGAGAGAGAGAGACACACACACACAGAGAGAGAGACAGAGAGAGACAGAGAGAGACAGAGAGAGACAGAGAGAGAGAGACAGACACACACAGAGAGAGAGACAGAGAGAGAGAGAGAGAGAGAGAGAGAGAGAGAGACACAGAGAGAGACAGAGACAGAGAGAGAGACAGAGAGAGAGAGAGACACAGAGAGAGAGGGAGAGGGAGAGAGAGAGACAGAGACAGAGAGAGAGAGAGAGAGAGGGAGGGAAAGAGAGAGAGAGACACAGAGACAGAGAGAGAGAGAGAGAGGGGGGGGAGGGAGATAGAGAGAGAGAGAGAGCAGTACTCACAGACAGGCAGTATGGCCCATGCTGCAGCAGACCCTCTAGCAGTAGAGTTCACCTCATGGATGGACGTGCTGACTTTAGCCTCTGAAACACAGGAGTTAAACCAGATCACACAGTATGAACAGAGCGCGCACACGCGCACACGCGCACACGCGCACACGCGCACACGCGCACACGCGCACACGCGCACACGCGCACACGCGCACACGCGCACACGCGCACACGCGCACACGCGCACACGCGCACACGCGCACACGCGCACACACGCACACACACACACACACACACACACACACACACACACACACACACACACACACACACACACACACACACACACACACACACACACACACACACACACACACACACACACACACACACACACACACACACACACACACACACACACACACACACACACACACACACACACACACACACACACACACACACACACACACACACACCAGTAAGACAGACAGGCAGTGACATGACTGGTAAACAGTGGGTGAATGGAAGATGGAGAAAGTCAAGAACCAGTTTTGTGTAAGTTCTGAGCTGCCTCCAGAGCTGCCTCCAGAGCTGCCTCCAGAGCTGCCTCCAGAGCTGCCTCTGTTCCCTGCCACCCTAGCCTGGCACCAGACTCTTCTCCTTCCTGGCCATGCCAACTTGGCCCTGTGCAACAGGACGGTACGACTGAATACCAAACTGGTATTGGAACCCTTACGAGGGACAATATGGACATCAGTAGTTTAGAAGAGGTGTTTGTGGTGAATGGACTACAAATCAGTTCAACTCCTAGTAAATATATAGCAAAAGTACAAACCATGGTTAAGACAATACAACAACCAGCAAAATCCAGCAAAAGATTCCAGAAGGCAAACGCAACATGAATGAAACAACAATGTACAGCCTCTTGCTTAAGGGACTACAACTCCCAGATCTTCCCAGTCCACAGCCTGGGTTTATACAGGTGTAGAGGATTACCTGCTAGAGGACTCCTCAGCGCTTTCCCAGCATCCTCTGCAGGAGGGGGAGAGGCCACTGTCATGAGAGAGCAGAGGAAGGCTTTGGCAGGGTCATCATCTAACATGCTGAGACAGAACCAGCCTTCACCTGCCATGCATCTGCTAATGTGACTACTGCTGTATCCTGGCTAGAAGCAACTACATGTGCAGCCAAACAGACCAACAAGACCAAGCAGCACACCCAAGCCTTTAGCATGAGGACGCAAGGAGAGAAGCTGATTGGACAAGCATCAAAGAGGAAGAGGAGATGATTGGATGAGCAGTGATGAGGGATCAAAGATTGACTGAGTATCAAAGAAGGAGAGGAGATGATTGGATAAGCAGCGGGAAGAGAGAAATGGACAGTTAAAAAAACAAAATGTAATCTGAAGTTTAGAAAGTGGTCCTTCCTGTGTTAATACCCCAACCCTGAAGCCCCCCCTCCCCCATCCTACCCCCCCCCCCCCCTCCCGAAACAACCCCATTCACCAGCTTCAGGCTTGAGTCAATGCAGCTCCAGAGGTCAAGACGAATAGTTCTGCCCAGTACCACCCCCGGCTCACCAGCTTATCCTCTCAAATCCTGGATACTTTAGGAGCGCCACATACAATGACCCAATGTCAACCCCTCCCCCCTGCCCTCCCTGAAAACGGGCACCATTCCCTCTTTAGTCCAGGAACCTCAGGATCACAGCTCAGAAGCTTTGAAACTAAACTATTCAGTATTCATCCAACTGACAGCCATCCCTCTCCCTCCCCTGACCTCCTACTCCTCTTCAAATCACACACACACACACACACACACACACACACACACACACACACACACACACACACACACACACACACACACACACACACACACACACACACACACACACACACACACACACACTCTCTCTCTCTCTCTCTCTGTTCTGCTCTGCTCTTGGGGGCCACGTTAGCAAGTGGAAAAGCCTGGTGCTGTTTGAGGACTTCTAAATGAGGAACCAGAGAGGAGCAGAGAGGAGAACAGTGCAGAGCAGAGAGGAGCAGAGAGGAGAACAGTGCAGAGCAGAGAGGAGCCATGAGGAGAGAACAGTGCAGCTTTACACAGCTCAGTCCACATCACATCTCCAGTTTGAAAAACATGACACAGTTTGAAAGACGTGCCCCCCCCTCATGGACCTGTGTGGGAGGGGGGAGGGGGGGGTGCCTCACCTGGTCGACAGCGGAGCCCATCTGCAGACAGGTCCTGGTCCCCAGGACAAACACACGTGAACTTGGGAGAGTGTTTGTTAATCTGGGGGGCCGGGAGACACATGAAACCACAGCCCCCGTTCTCCCCCTTCTCACTGCACCAGTTGGTACCTGTGGGGAGGGGAGGGGAGGGGGGGGAGGACACACCAATTCCCCACCTCAGAAGTCATACTAAATATGTTGATCTGCAGTGGTTAGCAAACAGCTCCATTGTGTTTACCAGACAGCTGGATGAGCTCATGGTAAACTATGATGTCCTGGGGTTCGTTCAAGTTGCTGGCCAGGGTCACCACATCTGACCCTGTGAACTTGTTGGCGCCGTAGATGGCCTCGTTCTCCCCGTCCGTCCAGAACACACGGTCCTGGAACACACACACACACACCAGACTGAGCAGGATCAGTGACCCAGGAGAACTGTGACCCCCAGGAGAACTGTGACCCCCAGGAGAGCTGTGACCCCCAGGAGAACTGTGACCCCCAGGAGAGCTGTGACCCCCAGGAGAGCTGTGACCCCCAGAAGAGCTGTGACCCCCAGGAGAACTGTGACCCCCAGGAGAACTGTGACCCCCAGGAGAACTGTGACCCCCAGGAGAACTGTGACCCCCAGGAGAACTGTGACCCCCGTGGAGAACGTACCTCGAAGACTGTGAGAGCGAAGGGATGAGCCAGGTAGTTTGAAGACTGCAGCACCTTCCTCCTGTTATCTCCATTCAGATCCACACTACAGAGCATGTGCAGCTTGGAGTCGACCCAGTACAGACGACTCTTGATCAGGTCTGGGAGGGAAGACATCAAACACACATGATGCTGCTGAACACGCCAAGAACACGGGCCTCATCGCAGGGCTGACACACACACACACACACACACACACACACACACACACACACACACACACACACACACACACACACACACACACACACACACACACACACACACACACACACACACACACACACACACACACACACACACACACACACACACACACACACACACACACACACACACACACACACACACACACACACACACACACACACACACACACACACACACACACACACACACACACACACACACACACACACACACACACACACACACACACACACACACACACACACACACACACACACACACACACACACACACACACACACACACACACACACACACACACACACACACACACACACACACACACACACACACACACACACACACACACACACACACACACACACACACACACACACACACACACACACACACACACACACACACACACACACACAGTTGACAAACTGGTTAAACCACATTAACTCAACTATCAGTAGTCCTTCACACTATTTCTGAACCTCCTCGTCTTATTCAAAGGTTGTTTTCCTCAGCCTGTCTGTCTCACCCAGAGTGATGCCGTTGGGCCACTGGATGTCTGTATCCACCAGAACATGGCGGTCCGCTCCATTCATGCCAGACTTCTCTATCTTAGCTGGCTCACCCCAGTCCGACCAGTACAGGAAGCTGAATCATAAACAGACAGGAAGTCAACATTACCAGGAAGTAAATATCCCCTCCTTAGTCAGGAAGGTGAGCAGTCCAGGTTCCTACCCAGAGAGAGGATCCACAGCGATGGACGCCGGCTCTTTCAAGCCTCGGTTGAAGAGAACCTTCCGCTTGGTTCCGTTGAAGTTGGCCACGGCGATGCTCTTTGTCCCGAGGTCAGACCAGTAGATGTTCTTGTAGATCCAGTCCACAGCGATGCCGACCGGGGTCTGGATGTTGTCGATGACCTTGGTGTGATTCCCCACAGTGCTGGCATCTCCCCGCCTGTCCAGGACCGAGCTAAGGAGCGTGGGAGGGGGCAGGGTCAGCTCTGTAGACTCTGCTGTGGAGGATTCTACCTGTGTGCAACCTGCAGTGACATGTAATCACCTGTAGATGGCGCGCTGTCCCAGGTCAGCCCAGAAGATCCTCTGCTGGTTGAAGTCAGCATCCAAGGCCACCGTGTTCCTGAGCTGTTCCACGATCTGGGTGTACTCCCTCCGCTCCAGACCCAGCTTCCTGATGTCACGGCGGTTGGTGAAAATCAGACAAGGTTCCTTTCCTGATGGGGGGGGGGGTTAACACAAGCATCAGGGACGGTCACTGATACTGCCAAACACAACAGACCTCTGATAGTTTCTTATGATAGCCCCCCCCTCCCCCCTGGCTCCTTTCCCCTCCCCCTCCCCTCCCCTCCCCCTCCCCTCCCGCTCCAGAACAGCCAAACTGGACGCCATGTCAGGCGCACACGGCCCCTAGAGAGGTGAAAGGTCAGCGTACCCACAGCCTTGCACACTCCTGTGGTAGGATCCATCTGGTAGCCGTTGTGACACTCACACTTGTAGCCCCCCTTCAGGTTAATGCAGATCTGACTACAGATTCCTGGATTCACACACTCATTAATGTCTGCAGGAGGGAGGGAGGAAAGGGGGGGGGGTAAGAGAGAGGGGGGGGAGTAAGAGAGAGAGGGGAGGTGAGAGAGAGGAGGTCATGGGGAGAAGGAAGAAGAAGGGAGAGAAGATGAATGAGGAAGTCTCTTTGGTGCATTTCTTCCCCTCAGTTCTCAGTTGTGTTCTAGGTTTATTGGAGTAAACATGTAAAGTGTATTTGTGTATCT
>CM059301.1:845000-912500 GCA_030340665.1 Neosalanx taihuensis | reverse complement strand
AAGTCGCTTTGGATAAAATGAATAAATGCTGCTAAATGAATAAATGTAAATGTCCCCTCCTCTAAAGCCTCCTGTCCTCCGTCTGTGCAGATCAAACCCAGCCAAGGGTCTGAGGTGGACATGCTGAAGTGGACATGCTGAGGTGGGCAGCAGAGGAAGATGACACGGGACAACCAGAGAGGAAGGTAACCCAACTGTTACTAAACACAGCCTTCAACCTCTTCCTGTCAGTCCTGCTGGAACAGTTGGCATAGGTTTTCTGTGCCAACTCCTCCCCGATTCTCTCCCTCCAAGTCCTCCCTGATTCTCTCCCTCCATCTCTCAATCCAGTCTCACATGACCCAGATACAGAGGAGGAGGAGGAAGAGAGTGGGAGGGGAGGAAGAGGGGACACAAGGTAGAGAGGAGGTGGTGTAGAGGAGGGGGCAGATTCCTCCAGAGACAGTGTCACTGCCATATTTAGCTCTGGAAACCTCCACCGTGCCAGGTCACACAGCACTGAGGCATGCTGGGTAACATACAAGGAGCTACACAGCAACAAGAGCTCAAACACTTGTTCACAATGAAGCCAGTGGTCTGTTTCCATGGTGATAATATCTGACATTTAAAAAAAGGTGATACTGAGGCGTGTACAGAGAAGGGAGTGTGTGTGAGAGAGAGAGAGAGAGAGAGACAGACAGAGAGAGACAGAGAGAGAGACAGAGAGAGAGAGAGACAGACAGACAGAGAGAGAGAGAGACAGAGGGAGAGAGAGAGAGAGAGAGAGAGAGAGAGACAGAGAGACAGAGAGAGAGAGAGAGAGAGTGTTTCGTGTCTGTTAGCATAAAAAGTGAGGATAAACAGCGTGTAGTCCTTCCTCACCACATGTGTTCTCATCGCTGCCATCTGAGCAGTCCTCATCTCCATCACACTGCCACACGGAGGGGATGCAGCGACCGTTACCACACTGGAACTGGCTGGGGTCACAGTCTGCCCTGGACCCTGAGAGAGACACACACACACCTGAGTTAGACCTGCAGCTACAGACACCCCCGAGTTAGACCTGCAGCTACACACACCCCCGAGTTAGACCTGCAGCTACACACACCCCCGAGTTAGACCTGCAGCTACACACACCCCCGAGTTAGACCTGCAGCTACACACACCCCCGAGTTAGACCTGCAGCTACACACACCCCCGAGTTAGACCTGCAGCTACACACACCCCCGAGTTAGACCTGCAGCTACACACACCCCCGAGTTAGACCTGCAGCTACACACACACCTGAGTTAGACCTGCAGCTACAGACACACACACCTGAGTTAGACCTGCAGCTACACACACACCTGAGTTAGACCTGCAGCTACAGACACACACACCTGAGTTAGACCTGCAGCTACAGACACACACCTGAGTTAGACCTGCAGCTACAGACACACACACACCCCCGAGTTAGACACACACAGACCTGGGTTAAACCTGGGTTAGAGCAGCTACAGACACACAGACCTGGGTTAGACCTGGGTTAGACCTGGGTTAGACCTGGGTTAGACCTGGGTTAGACCTGGGTTAGAGCAGCTACAGACACAGACCTGGGTTAGACCTGGGTTAGAGCAGCTACAGACACACAGACCTGGGTTAGACCTGGGTTAGAGCAGCTACAGACACACAGACCTGGGTTAGGCCTGGGTTAGGCCTAGGTTAGACCTGGGTTAGACCTAGGTTAGACCTGGGTTAGGCCTGGGTTAGACCTGAGTTAGGCCTAGGTTAGGCCTGGGTTAGACCTAGGTTAGACCTGGATTAGACCTGGGTTAGAGCAGCTACAGACACAGACCTGGGTTAGGCCTAGGTTAGACCTGGGTTAGGCCTGGGTTAGGCCTGGGTTAGAGCAGCTACAGACACAGACCTGGGTTAGACCTGGGTTAGAGCAGCTACAGACACAGACCTGGGTTAGACCTGGGTTAGGCCTGGGTTAGGCCTGGGTTAGGCCTGGGTTAGACCTGGGTTAGACCTGGGTTAGACCTGGGTTAGGCCTGGGTTAGACCTGGGTTAGAGCAGCTACAGACACAGACCTGGGTTAGACCTGGGTTAGACCTGGGTTAGACCTGGGTTAGGCCTGGGTTAGAGCAGCTACAGACACACAGCAGGACATGTGCAGCCAGCATGTGATCAGCTCACAGCTGAGGTGAGGTCACCATGTTCACACCAGACAGGCACAGGGCCTGAGAGAGCCCAGGACAAGGTGCTGATGTGGACAACCTCCCTGGATGGGGGGTGAGGATGGGGGGAGACAGGGGAGGGAGACAGGGGAGGGAGGGGGCTCATGTGTGTTGAGCAAGCAGGCCTGGTTCACACAATCTAAAGAGTCGACTCATCACATCCTCAGCAGTGCTGCTGTGCTTGCTTCCCTGAGAGAACATGTCTGCTAGCCCCCTGACCGTGCCCCCCCCACCCCCACCCCCCCAATCACTACTGTGTGTGAGTGTGTGAGTGTGTGAGTGTGAGTGTGAGAGAGAGGGAGGGAGGTTAGGTTATTGACAAACTCAGGGATATGTATTTTTTGTCAAATCTTAATGGGAATGATATGGATGTACAGTGTAACTGATGCTGACTGAGTAAAGCACATTATGCAGTCTGTCAGTGGATTCTAGTTCCAGTGAGGCTATTATGTCTGCATGCTCTTGATCACAGCTGCTATCAAAACGGTTTATGTCAGTTTAATGGGCCTAATAAAACAAATATAAATTGTTTGTAGGCTATGACTTTATATCAGGGGTCAAAGCAGCCGTTTGACATTTTACCCACTTCAGTCTAAGGCAACGCGCTAGTAACTCCCACCCCTCCCCTTTACCCACCCTCCCTCCCTCCCTCCCCGGGGCAGGAGTGCACCTCGTCCAGAGCGGTGATCCTGGAGCAGAGAATCATAATACTGCAGAAGGAACACACTGATCTCAGTCCGTCTGAATCAGACCTCAACAAACAGCGCATCTCATCATGATGCTGTAACCAATGTCCTTTTCACGGGTCAGACAAAATGTCCCAATTCGCTCTAGAAGCACATCTACAGTAGAGAAGATTCAGCTATCTAGGACTCGGTTACCAAGGGATACATGTAGTACACTGACTATCACCGCTACTCCGCCAATCATTGATTTCACCTGCTTCGGATAAATTCACCGCTGCCTCCCCCCACCCCCACCCCCACCCCTCCCCCACCCCCACCCTAAACAGCGAATATAAGAACACTCTCCGGGTTTTATCACATGGCCTCAACACAGACTATTTAAAGGGCCAATTATGCAATAATGTATCCCTCTGAAGCCTTAAGCATCAGGCGTCCTCCCGCATTTCCCCGCGTATTGAAAGCTATAATAACGTGACTGGACGAATGTAGGCCAAATGATCATCTGGGCCTCAATAAAACATGAAACACGCAGAACAGCCTCAACAGAACAGCCTTAACAGAACAGCCTACATGTTGCCATGGTGCAGATCTCTGTGGAGAGAAACCAAGGTTGAAGACGGAATAAACGTTAAGATTCCCCGTGGAGAGGCAGAGGCAGGTGGGGTGGAAACCCTCACCCATTAGATCTTGCTGTCCTACAGAGCCTCACTATCGCAGACCGAGCTGATCTCACCGAGCTGATCTCCCCGCCTCTTACCGTGCACAGAGCCGCACTGCTGCAGACACAGGAGGATCCAGATCCCCAGCATGGAGAACAGCATGTCGCGGTGTAGCGGGGCGGACTAAGGTGACTCTGCTGGCCTCGTCTTTCTGTTCAGTACCGACAAACCTCCGTCACCGGAGAGCAAACAGAAAGCAGCGCTATCACGCGCTTTTATCTCATCTAGGCACCGCCGTCCGTGTCTCGTGCGCCGCTCAAGCTGCTCGCGAGGCTGCCATGTCCTCATTTACTGAGCGCGTGAACATGCAGCGAATATCCGCACGCTCGCGGGTTGGTTGAGGCGGCACGAGCGTTCCCCCCCCCCCCTTCTGCTTCAACATGTCATTAACACAATGTTAACTCCTTATCTGCCGAACAGTTGCACAGCAACACCAGAGAGGAGATCAATAATGCCAGAGTTTCTGTGAATGAATCAAAGACAAGTAGGGCGCGTTCATAATGCAGAAGGTGTTACTGCATCAGGATATATAGAGATCTGGAGGACTTGATGCACTGAGATCTTGGAATACTGAAGCAGAGCATCATGAGAGATGACAGAGCAAGATGTAGGATTAGAGATGATGATGATGATGATGATGATGATGATGATGATGATGATGATGATGATGATGATGATTCCATCACCCTGGGCTAGGTGTGACATGAATATGGCAGTATGATAGAGAGAGAGAGAGAGAGAGAGAGAGAGAGAGAGAGAGACAGAGAGAGAGAGAGAGAGAGAGACAGAGAGAGAGAGACAGAGAGAGAGAGAGACAGAGAGAGAGAGAGAGAGACAGAGAGAGAGAGAGACAGAGAGAGAGAGAGAGACAGAGAGAGAGAGAGAGAGAGAGACAGAGAGAGAGAGACATGTGGATACAAACCACCTCTGGAAGGATGCACCTGTTACTAAGATTGAGGGGATCTTGGATGGGGAGTGTGAGGAGGGGAGGGGAGGGGAGGGGAGGGGAGGGGAGGTAAGGGGAAGGGAGGAGAGGTAAGGAGAGGGGAGGGGAGGGGAGGAGAGGTAAGGGGAGGGGAGGGGAGGGGAGGAGAGGTAAGGGGAGGGGAGGGGAGGAGAGGTAAGGAGAGGGGAGGGGAGGAGAGGTAAGGAGAGGGGAGGGGAGGAGAGGGGAGGAGAGGTAAGGAGAGGGGAGGAGAGGAGAGGTAAGGAGAGGGGAGGGGAGGAGAGGAGAGGGGAGGAGAGGAGAGGTAAGGAGAGGGGAGGGGAGGAGAGGAGGGGTAAGGGGAGGGGAGGAGAGGAGAGGTGAGGGGAGGAGAGGAGAGGTAAGGGGAGGGGAGGGGAGGAGAGGTAAGGAGAGGGGAGGAGAGGAGAGGTAAGGAGGAGGTGTCAGTGTATCGTAAACATACTGGTGATTTAACTTGAGGCTTTCTGTCCTACTTTCAACATCCAAAGACAAGATCCACGTCATCTTCCCCTGCTACAGTCAGTCTCTCTCACACTGGCTACATTACACAATGTTCTCCAACTTTCTCTCTGTTATGCTCATTATTTTGCTCACTATGTATGTATGTATGTGTGTGTGTGTGTGTGTGTGTGTGTGTGTGTGTGTGTGTGTGTGTGTGTGTGTGTGTGTGTGTGTGTGTGTACGTGAGTCTGTTTTTCTGTCCATCCATCCTTCTATCCATCCATCCATGATAGATAAGAGAGTGATGAGAGGGAGGAGGAGTGTTGAGGTAGTGAGGAGTGTTGAGGTAGTGAGGTAGTGAGGTAGTGAGGAGTGTTGAGGTAGTGAGGTAGTGAGGTAGTGAGGAGTGTTGAGGTAGTGGGGTAGTGAGGTAGTGAGGAGTGTTGAGGTAGTGAGGAGTGTTGAGGTAGTGTTGAGGTAGTGAGGAGTGTTGAGGTAGTGAGGAGTGTTGAGGTAGTGAGGAGTGTTGAGGTAGTGAGGAGTGTTGAGGTAGTGAAGTAGTGAGGTAGTGAGGAGTGTTGAGGTAGTGAGGAGTGTTGAGGTAGTGAAGTAGTGAGGTAGTGAGGAGTGTTGAGGTAGTGAGGAGTGTTGAGGTAGTGAGGTAGTGAGGAAACTCAGAGCAGATGATCTGCATGCTGGAGCTCATTAACCTTCTGCCACTTCTGGGATTCACACCTGGCTCACTCCTTCAGACAGTGAAACAACACACTGATTATAAAAAGAGTTTATTTACAACTTTACAGAAGGAACTTCACAGCATGTACAGGAACAGTTTGTCTAAGCCAGGCGTGCCCCTGGTCCTCGAGAGCCCATGTCCTTAAAGTTATAGACGTTTCCCTGCTCCATTACACCTGATTCTAATAAATGATCATTATGAGGCTTCCACAGAGCTTGATAACGACCCATTCATTAGAATCAGCTGGAGCAGGGAAACATCTAGAACTGTCAGGACAGCAGCTCTCGAGGACCAGGATTAGACACCCCTGGTCTAAGCAGTATACAGTGCAATAAGAAATGTGTGAACACAAGTATAATTAGAAACAGTGTTTCTGTAGAATTTACCATTTACCCCTGTTGTGTTCTAAAGCTTGGTTGTGTTCTACAGTCTGGTTGTGTTCTAAAGCTTGGTTGTGTTCTACAGTCTAGTTGTGTTCTAAAGCTTGGTTGTGTTCTACAGTCTAGTTGTGTTCTAAAGCTTGGTTGTGTTCTACAGTCTAGTTGTGTTCTACAGTCTAGTTGTGTTCTACAGTCTAGTTGTGTTCTACAGTCTAGTTGTGTTCTAAAGCTTGGTTGTGTTCTACAGTCTAGTTGTGTTCTACAGTCTAGTTGTGTTCTACAGTCTAGTTGTGTTCTAAAGCTTGGTTGTGTTCTACAGTCTAGTTGTGTTCTAAAGCTTGGTTGTGTTCTACAGTCTAGTTGTGTTCTACAGTCTAGTTGTGTTCTAAAGCTTGGTTGTGTTCTACAGTGTAGTTGTGTTCTAAAGCTTGGTTGTGTTCTACAGTCTAGTTGTGTTCTAAAGCTTGGTTGTGTTCTACAGTCTAGTTGTGTTCTACAGTCTAGTTGTGTTCTAAAGCTTGGTTGTGTTCTACAGTCTAGTTGTGTTCTACAGTCTAGTTGTGTTCTAAAGCTTGGTTGTGTTCTACAGTCTAGTTGTGTTCTACAGTCTAGTTGTGTTCTAAAGCTTGGAGTTTTTCCTTGTCTTCCTTGAGGGTTTAGGTTGGTTGAGGGGCGGTTCTAGGGGCATATGTGAAGCCCTCTGTGACATTGCTTGTAAAAAGGGCTATACAAATAAATGTTGATTTGATTTGATTTGATTTGGTTGTGTTCTACAGTCTAGTTGTGTTCTAAAGCTTGGTTGTGTTCTACAGTCTAGTTGTGTTCTACAGTCTAGTTGTGTTCTACAGTCTAGTTGTGTTCTACAGTCTAGTTGTGTTCTATAGTCTAGTTGTGTTCTATAGTCCTTGTTTGACAACAGCTTCACCTCCTATAGTGTTTGTTTCCATAACAAACCAAGGTGAGATGTGTCAGTCAGTCACTGGAGTTTGCTGTAACTCCACACTGCCCCCCGGTGGTTCCCTGCTGCACTGCCAGCAGGTACTGGTCCTGGTCTGGCACAGGTAGCTGAGGTGGTCTCTCTCGCCCTCTCTCTCTCTCACTTCTTTCACATCCTCACCCTCTCATGCTAGGTTGGTCCTCCTGTTTTGGGTCGATAGCGCAACTCAACAACTGGTGTCAATGGTCATTGTATCCCGTGAACCGTGTATCTGCAAGGCACAGGGACACCTGGCTGGGGTAGGTGGAGAACCAGAGCATCCTGGTCACCTGAGGACAGTGGATCCATAAGGCAGCTGCAGACACAGGGACAGCTGGCTGGGGTAGGTGGAGGACCAGAGCATCCTGGTCACCTGAGGACAGTGGATCCATAAGGCAGCTGCAGACACAGGGACACCTGGCTGGGGTAGGTGGAGGACCAGAGCATCCTGGTCACCTGAAGACAGTGGATCCATAAGGCAGCTGCTGACACAGGGACACCTGGCTGGGGTAGGTGGAGGACCAGAGCATCCTGGTCACCTGAGGACAGTGGATCCATAAGGCAGCTGCAGACACAGGGACAGCTGGCTGGGGTAGGTGGAGGACCAGAGCATCCTGGTCACCTGAGGACAGTGGATCCATAAGGCAGCTGCAGACACAGGGACACCTGGCTGGGGTAGGTGGAGGACCAGAGCATCCTGGTCACCTGAGGACAGTGGATCCATAAGGCAGCTGCAGACACAGGGACACCTGGCTGGGGTAGGTGGAGGACCAGAGCATCCTGGTCACCTGAGGACAGTGGATCCATAAGGCAGCTGCAGACACAGGGACCCATGGTTGGGCAGTGGGTGATGGTAGTAATGCTCCACAAGGGTTTCCAGCGACGGGAAGGTCAAGTCTGTCTCCAGGAACACACGTGATGTCTAAACACACACACAAGCACATGCACATACACAGAGTCACTATAATGCCAAAGAGTACTAAGAATACAGATGTAATGTGACACGATAACAATGATCATTCAACACAGTGTGAACTGAGGAACATCATTCTAAATCAACACACACACACACACACACACACACACACAGGACCAGTGTAGTTTTACCTCTTGAAACAGACGGTAGTTCCTGGCCTTGTTTATACTGACATCCCACACCACTAGAACCTAAAGAACAGCATCAACATAGTTACAAGTCAGACCCTCATCTAAAGAACATCTCCCTGTCATTTCACTGTGATGAGAAATGTGTGTGTGTGTGGATGTGTGTGTGCCTGTCAATGTGTTTGTGTGTGTTGTAATATGTGTGTGTGTTTACCTTAGAAGTTTTAGTTCCAGAGTTTCGGATACAGTAGAGACCATTCGGTGGAATTGCACAACTTTCTTTAAACATCCTGTTATGAGACAAAGTCGTTTGACGATACAACACAGCGTTATTCTACAGGACAAGACTTAGTGTCAAGGATGCCTTCAGTGATCTGGGGAATTCCTCTGCCTGCAGTACCCCAACTGTGTTCAACTACAGGACGCTCACCAGAATAAGTGCTCTGGAAGTTCCCCTGAAGGAGGCAGAATACTTCTGACTCACTGATTCAAGATTAAGAACAAGCTGTTGAACCAGCTTTATACTGTATGGCTGTATAGCAGTGCTGTATAGCACTGTGTGTGTGTGTGTGTGTGTGTGTGTGTGTGTGTGTGTGTGTGTGTGTGTGTGTGTGTGTGTGTGTGTGTGTGTGTGTGTGTGTGTGTGTGTGTGTGTGTGTGTGTGTTTGTAGATGAGAAAGAGAAATGTTTGGAGTTTGGTGGCACCACGTCCATTAATACGCCCATATGTGGTGAGACTGTGAGAAATGGTTGAAAGTCACTGTGAATGTGTGAGACTGGAGGCTCTGGTCCATGACTCACCTTTCAACACTGCCTGTCTCTGTGGTGTCCACAAATACAGAGTCTGGCAACTGGATCTGCCCACAGACACAGACAGACCAGTCAAAATCAAACAAGCACACTGACACATGCATATACACACAGGTACACACAGGTACACCAGCACACACACACACACACACACACACACACACACACACACACACACACACACACACACACACAGGTACACCAGCACACAAACACATGCACACACACCAGCACACACACACACACCAGTATTCCTTGACGACTATGTGGGCTTACATTCTCATAGTCATCGTCATCAGAGTCTACCTCTACCGTCCTGGAGGAGTCAGGCTGGTTCCTGGAGGAGTCAGGCTGGTTCCTGGAGGAGTCAGGCTGGTTCCTGGAGGAGTCAGGCTGGTTCCTGGAGGAGTCAGGCTGGTTCCTGGAGGAGTCAGGCTGGTTCCTGGAGGAGTCAGGCTGGTTCCTGGAGGAGTCAGGCTGGTTCCTGGGGCTGACAGAAGGCTTCTCCTCTATGGAGGATCTGAAGCTCTGTCCTTCTGGAGATAATCTTCTAGGAGAGAAACAACCTTAGGAGAACAGACCAACACTGGGGGAGGGGGGGAGGGGGGTCCAGTGAAGACTGAGGAACACTTACTGTGTGGAGGATCCCCTGGTCTTGTCTGTGGGCTTGGGCCCCCCTAGTGGCTTGATCAAGTTGTTCCTGGGGACAGGGAGGGTATTCAGAGAGGGGGTCGGACGCGGAAGGTGGTTTGGATAACGGGACTGGGGCGTTGGCACCGGGGATCTTGGGTGGTTGTTGCCATGGTAACCGGGTTTAGGGGGGGTGGGGTCTTTCAGGACCATCCGGGCCTTCAGTTCATTGCAGATGGGGAGAGTGGCGGGGGACGCTAGGCTCACAGCAATCCTGTTTCGTTGATCGCCCCCAGCAGGCAAGGTGCTCGATGCCCTCCCCAAGTCCTGCTTCTTGAGACTGGATGAGGGGGGCGGAGGAGGGGTGAGGATGGGGGAGAACGAGGGAGGGGGAGGAGGCTTGGAGTGACGGGGGGGAACGGGCACAGGTGGCGGGGGAACTTTGCTGACGGGTGTCTCTGTGTGCATGGGTGGGGGGTAGGGTGGGGGGGATATCTTGACCACAGGGCTGGTGATGGTCCTGTTGGGTAAGGGCACAGGAGGGGGGAAGGGCTTGAGGGAAGAGGAGGCGGAGTCTGGTCTGTTCTTGCGAGGGACTGGTGGAGGAGGGTAGGATGGGGGCGGAGCAGTCGGCTTGCCTGCAACAACAACAACAACAACGACGACGGGAAGTTTAAACATGGGAAGTGCAGGAACAATGTGTGCGTGTGTGTGTGTGTGTGTGTGTGTGTGTGTGTGTGTGTACCTGAGATCCCGGCCATACCTGAAGAAGTGGGGGAATCATCTGGTTTTACATAATCATCGTCTTCATCTTCATCATCGTCCTCATCTTCCACCATGTAATCTAAATCAGAGAAGGAAGTCACTTACTGACGTGTCACTATTTGCACCCATGTGATTGGCTGATGCAACACATGCTGGTGTTTGCTCTGCAGAGATTGGCTGATGTGTCTCACCGTTCTCTGGGTTGTGGGCGACAGGATTTATATCCATCGGCTGCTCAATTGACCCATAGAAGCTCTCTGTATCTGAGTCTGGATCGCTATAGCAACAGAAATTCCTTTCAGTACGTTATAAAATCAACAATGTGACTTTAATAATGAATGGATGATTTCTAATCAAACTCTGAGCGGGAAGCTAACTGCAAAACCGTGAGTTACAAGGTTAACCCACGATGTTCATCCAAACCACCTGAGCTAGGATCATGAGTGAGGACCAGACTACAGTACAACACTCCTGTCAGGGATGCAAGGGTGTAGGTTTGGTCTCAGCATAGATGGGGACCTAATCATCATCATCACCCCCCCGCCCCATCCCCCCCCCCACCCCCCCCCCCCTCCCCCGGCCGGCGCTATCGTGACTGAGATGTTTACCGATCGTTTTTGAACCCATAATATTGGTGGGGACATAACAATGCTTGCTGGATATTGGTGGGGACATAACAATGCTTGCTGGATATTGGTGGGGACATAACAATGCTTGCTGGATATTGGTGGGGTCACGTCCCCTCCGTCCATCCCAAATCTACGCCCTTGCATGGATGACCAGAACACACTCAGCCTCTTGACCCAGTGCTTCAGTGACCAAGCACATGTCAGCAGCTGTCTACCTGCTTTTCTCAGTAAGACAGCTGTGGTAACAGATCAGTAACTCAGACCTCAGGCCTGATCACTGGATTCACTGACTGAGTTCATGAGAATGAGGAAGTTGAAAATATAGCAAACACACACGATGAGACAATGGTTTCTAGGAAGGAAGTGGGATGGGAGTGAGAGATACAAAGATGAGTGCGTGTGTGTGTGTGTGTATCTGTGTGTGTGTGTGTGTGTGTGTGTGTATCTGTGTGTGTGTGTGTGTGTGTGTGTGTGTGTGTGTGTGTCTGTGTGGGGGGGGGGGGACTTTGACGGTTCCAATAAAAAAATAACTTTACTCAGTAAGTGAAAGAGTTTAACATGACCTTCTGAGAAACACAAAAACACATTTTCCAATCTAGAGTAACAGGCTGCGGTTCAGTGAGGGGTCAAGGTTCAGGGTTACCTGGGAGTGAGTGAGTCTGTGAGGGGTCAAGGTTCAGGGTTACCTGGGAGTGAGTGAGTCTGTGAGGGGTCAAGGTTCAGGGTTACCTGGGAATGAGGGAGTCTGTGATGGGTCAAGGTTCAGGGTTACCTGGGAATGAGGGAGTCTGTTCGGTCGTTGTAATAGTCTATCTCTTTGCGCAGATTCCTCATCCACTTCTATCAGAGAGGAGCAAACACAGACCACAGTCAGGACAGAAAACACAGACCACAGTCAGGACAGCAAACACAGACCACAGTCAGGACAGCAAACAGACCACAGTCAGGACAGCAAACAGACCACAGTCAGTCAGGACAGCAAACACAGACCACAGTCAGGACAGCAAACACAGACCACAGTCAGGACAGCAAACACAGACCACAGTCAGTCAGGACAGCAAACACAGACCACAGTCAGGACAGCAAACACAGACCACAGTCAGGACAGCAAACACAGACCACAGTCAGTCAGGACAGCAAACACAGACCACAGTCAGGACAGCAAACACAGACCACAGTCAGTCAGGACAGCAAACAGACCACAGTCAGGACAGCAAACACAGACCACAGTCAGTCAGGACAGCAAACACAGACCACAGTCAGTTAGGACAGCGCCTCCTAGTGGGAGCAGAGCTGCACTGCTTCACCAGGACAAAGTAGAGACAGATAGATGGAGCAGACCGAGGCAGATGGAGGCAGACCGAGGCAGATGGAGGCAGATGGAGGCAGATGGAGGCAGATGGAGGCAGATGGAGGCAGATGGAGGCAGATGGAGGCAGATGGAGGCAGATGGAGGCAGACAGAGGCAGAAGGTGAGTCCTCACCCTCCTCTCGTCTTCGCTGGCAGCGGAGAACAGCCAGGTACGATGCTTCTTGCTTAAGTGGATGATCTTGAAGGGGAACACATTACTGGAGGTGGTTTCCTCAGCAGCACGCATCACCCTGGAGACCAGAGAGACATGAAGGCCTGATGCTGTCATCCATGTGGTGAGCACCACATGGTGACTCTGAAGATAAAGCTGCCACTGATGGCTGTGAAAATGACCTCATTGTACCAGGAAGTGGTTTAAACATGTTTCCTGAAACAGTTTACTGCAGAACTTGCTGTGAATATGAGAGTGCTGAAAGAGGAACGCTTTGACTTTCTGTTGAATTGATATGTAGGTCAGGGAGTTTTCAGAGCTAGTTAGAAGGTGTCTTGTTCAGTAGAGCAATGGGTTGAGTTTAGGTTGGAGGGGTATGTGTGTAGTGGGGGGGGGGGGGTATTTTGAGGTTAGGTTTGAAGTGGAGTGGGGTATGGTTAGGTTTAGGGGTATACAGGAGTCAGGTGGGTGAGCTGTAAGGGTGTTGGGCTAGTAATCAAAAGGTCCCTGTCTCAAACCCCGGCTGTGCCAACATGACGTTGAGTCCTTGGGCAAAACCCTTTACCATACTTTGCCTCAGGGGGGGAATGTCTGTGTGCTTGCTGTAAGTCTCCCTGGATAAGAGCGTCTGATAAATGATTAAATGTAAATGCACTGACCTGTTGTACCCATTGAGGGAGAAGGCCCCCTGTGGTGTAGCAGAGGTACTGCTCTTGAAGTAGTACAGACAGCCCTTGTGTAAGATGACGTAGCGTAGGGGCCCTGGGAAGAGATCAGGGAGGTCAGCTGACCATCTGGAACTAAACCCCTGGATCATCTTAACAAAACCTTAACTGGGGAGAGACTCACATCTCCGGAGGCTGAACTGGCTGCCTCCCTTCTTGTGCAGATACCCAGAGGAGGAGACTCCCCCAGGCATGGTCAGCAGGTTCTGGGCCCCAATAGCCCTCATGGGGATCGGCCATGACACCTCCACTGCAGCCATGGTGCTGGAGGACAGGAGAGGAGAGCAGGGGAGGAGAGGAGAGGAGGAAAGAGGAGGAGATGAGGGGAGATGAGAGGAGATGAGGAGAGATAAGAGGAGATGAGGAGAGATGAGAGGAGATGAGGATAGATGAGAGGAGAGGAGGAAAGAGGAGGAGATGAGGGGAGATGAGAGGAGATGAGGATAGATGAGAGGAGATGAGGATAGATGAGAGGAGGACAAAAACATTATAGAACTTCAGAGCCTCATCCAAGTCTCAAGAGACGTCTTCACATCTTGTTCCTCTGTTTCATCAGTCTCAAAGCCTCCAACTCAAAGCCCAAACTGTGATCATATCTTACAGATCTGATCGGTAGGAAAGCTGCTATTGTTTAGAAAGGTACAGGTTCAACCACAGTTCAAAGATGGATTCTATTGGCTCACTTTCAGATTAGTGTTTTTTTGTGTGTGTCAGTTCTGTGTCAGTCGGCCTCTTAGGGACTCCTCTGCAGGCTTCAGCATTTCTGCCCACACACACATCTCCCCTGCTACTGACTCACACCTGAGGCTCATTTACAATCAACTCAACAGTATTTAGTCCCAACAGTCATATCACACACACACACACCCATCGCCATGGCATCCGAGGAAGCTTCAGTGCTGCAATTTGCCTCTGCCTTGTCACTTCTCTGTTATCTTATGGCAGCTATGAGCCAGGTGCAGCTACATCTGCTGGACTCCCAGGGGCCAAGAGCTGGGCAGGGCCATCTGTTCTCCATGTTTTCATGCTTAGTGGAACAACGTGAGCAGGAGGAGAACATGCGAACGAAACAGATAAAAGGAAGTTCTCCTGAGCAACCATCAGCCCCGCAGCGGGAATCCAACCCAGAACCTTCTGGTTCTGAGGCTGCAGAGCGGTACTGAGTCACCAGGCCACCCACAGCTGGACTACCAGAGTCTGGTTACCACCGCAGGATGACTGTGTGTTCAACTCACAAGCACAAACTCCCTCAGCGACGGGGAACTGCAGGAGTTCTAGTGAAACATGATGAGATGCTACAAAGAGTCAGCTGGACGCTGAACCTCTGGATACTGAAACACAGTCCTCAAAATCTTACACAAATCCTCAAATCTTGTCAACATTTAAGAACTTTCTGAGAAGACAAGAGAGTGGAATGCATAAGGATCGCCTCCAGACCACAACCTCGTCTTAACCTGGACATTGTCCAGTAAAATTTCCTGCGGCCATTGTGTTCGTGGACCTGCCCTGATGGTGGAGCCTGCTCCTGCTCATCCTGTTGTCCTTCCTCCTGTTCCCCTGTGGTCCTACCTCCTGGTCCCCTGTGGTCCTACCTCCTGGTCAGCCCTGTGGTCCTACCTCCTGTTCCCCTGTGGTCCTACCTCCTGGTCAGCCCTGTGGTCCTACCTACTGGCCCCATGTGGTCCTACCTCCTGTTCCCCTGTGGTCCTACCTCCTGGTCATCCTGTGGTCCTACCTCCTGCTCATCCTGTGGTCCTACCTCCTGGTCCCCTGTGGTCCTACCTCCTGGTCATCCTGTGGTCCTACCTCCTGTTCCCCTGTAGTCCTACCTCCTGTTCCCCTGTGGTCCTACCTCCTGGTCAGCCCTGTGGTCCTACCTACTGGCCCCATGTGGTCCTACCTCCTGTTCCCCTGTGGTCCTACCTCCTGGTCATCCTGTGGTCCTACCTCCTGCTCATCCTGTGGTCCTACCTCCTGGTCCCCTGTGGTCCTACCTCCTGGTCATCCTGTGGTCCTACCTCCTGTTCCCCTGTAGTCCTACCTCCTGTTCCCCTGTGGTCCTACCTCCTGGTCCCCTGTGGTCCTACCTCCTGTTCCCCTGTGGTCCTACCTCCTGGTCCCCTGTGGTCCTACCTCCTGGTCAGCCCTGTGGTCCTACCTCCTGGTCAGCCCTGTGGTCCTACCTCCTGGTCAGCCCTGTGGTCCTACCTCCTGGTCAGCCCTGTGGTCCTACTTCCTGGTCCCCTGTGGTCCTACCTCCTGTTCCCCTGTGGTCCTACCTCCTGTTCCCCTGTGGTCCTACCTCCTGCTCATCCTGTTCTTCAGCTTCTGTAGCACTGGGCTCTCTCTCAGCTGGCCGGCCTTGGTCACCAGCAGGTCCATGTCTGCACCTTCCTCCCTCTGCACAGCTCTGCTGCCTACTGAACCCTGGTCTGAAATCTAGAACCTTCTGAGGGTAGAACTGAGGCACTAACATACACACCCAAACTACTATCTCTAGACCTCAACCCTAGGGCAAACTAAATGACAGGAAGTGGAAGGTTTCCTCTGGAATGTGCATGTGCTTTCCAAGCTGCTGATTGGATCATAGGATCTCTGCTTCCTGTCTGCTCTGTGTGGCATGATGTTTGTTTGTGTGTGTGTGTGTGTGTGTGTGTGTGTGTGTGTGTGTGTGTGTGTGTGTGTGTGAGAGAGAGTGTACGTGTGTTGATTTGTACATCAATGTGTGTGTTCTCTTGCCTACTTGTGTATTGTGTGTGTGTGTGTGTGTGTGTGTGTGTGTGTGTGTGTGTGTGCATTACAACACATCACCCTGCTTTTCTCCATCACAGCTGACAGGCTGGCTGTTCCTCAAGGGTGCGATGTTACACACAACAAGTATACAACACAACACACTAAATACATTCTACAAATATCCTGCTCTCATACTCCAACCTAAGTTCACACAACTTTCACATTATCTTTGTCCAGGTCTGAAAATGCTGTTTCACGTCAGTATTGGGTTAAGTACCCCATCACACACACACACGCACGCACACACACACACACACACACAGACTGCACATCATCACACCCATAGTGCCATACTTCCTTTAACCTAATATGAGCATGACTCAGGAACAGGAAGCAGTTTAGAAGATTACAGTTACATCACAGCAAACAGGAAAGAGGGGGGCCAGACTGTTGCAGCAGACCAAACACACAGACCTGCTGTCCCAGCAGACCAAACACACAGACCTGCTGTCCCAGCAGACCAAACACACAGACCTGCTGTCCCAGCAGACCAAACACACTGACCTGCTGTCCCAGCAGACCAAACACACAGACCTGCTGTCCCAGCAGACCAAACACACAGACCTGCTGTCCCAGCAGACCAAACACACAGACCTGCTGTTCCAGCAGACCAAACACACAGACCTGCTGTCCCAGCAGACCAAACACACAGACCTGCTGTCCCAGCAGACCAAACACACAGACCTGCTGTCCCAGCAGACCAAACACACAGACCTGCTCTCCCAGCAGACCAAACACACAGACCTGCTGTTCCAGCAGACCAAACACACAAACCTGCTGTCCCAGCAGACCAAACACACAGACCTGCTGTCCCAGCAGACCAAACACACAGACCTGCTGTTCCAGCAGACCAAACACACAGACCTGCAGTCCCAGCAGACCAAACACACAGACCTGCTCTCCGAGCAGACCAAACACACAGACCTGCTGTCCCAGCAGACCAAACACACTGACCTGCTGTCCCAGCAGACCAAACACACAGACCTGCTGTCCCAGCAGACCAAACACACAGACCTGCTGTCCCAGCAGACCAAACACACAGACCTGCTGTCCCAGCAGACCAAACACACAGACCTGCTGTTCCAGCAGACCAAACACACAGACCTGCTGTTCCAGCAGACCAAACACACAGACCTGCTGACCCAGCAGACCAAACACACAGACCTGCTGACCCAGCAGACCAAACATACAGACCTACTGTCCCAGCAGACCAAACACACAGACCTGCTGTCCCAGCAGACCAAACACACTGACCTGCTGTCCCAGCAGACCAAACACACAGACCTGCTGTCCCAGCAGACCAAACACACTGACCTGCTGTCCCAGCAGACCAAACACACAGACCTGCTGTCCCAGCAGACCAAACACACTGACCTGCTGTCCCAGCAGACCAAACACACTGGCCTGCTGTCCCAGCAGACCAAACACACAGACCTGCTGTCCCAGCAGACCAAACACACAGACCTGCTGTCCCAGCAGACCAAACACACAGACCTGCTGTTCCAGCAGACCAAAAACACAGACCTGCTGTCCCAGCAGACCAAACACACTGACCTACTGTCCCAGCAGACCAAACACACAGACCTGCAGTCCCAGCAGACCAAACACACAGACCTGCAGTCCCAGCAGACCAAACACACAGACCTGCTGTCCCAGCAGACCAAACACAGACCTGCTGTCCCAGCAGACCAAACACACAGACAGGCTGAGGGGTCAGGGTGCCACCCTAACATGGACCTTTTGACCATGTTGCCATTTCATAGTTGTATTTCATGATTTGGGCCATGCACTGCCAACCTAAGAGCTCCGTCCATCTACAGCCACTAAGATCCAAGTGAACTCTTTCAGCCAAGAGACGTCCTTCTCAGATACAGATATAGAGTAGAAGATGTTGAGGATGATGAGGACAATGATGTGAGTGAATATGTGTGTGGGGGGTTGTGATATATACTGGATATGTGTGTGTTCGTGCACAGGTGGGTGTGTGGCTGTGTGTTTGTCTATGCGTACATGTGTGTACGTGTGTGTGTGTACGCTTCTGTGTGTGTGTGTGTGTGTGTGGGTACAGGAAGGAATAATGAGAGTTGGAGGCGTTTCCTGTGAGGAGTTTCTGCTGCCTGTTTGGTCTCTGAACACCTGCAGATAGACGATGAAACACAGAGAGGAGCAGAGTGGACGACCAGTCATACGATCTCAAACCAAACACACCTTTTACCGCTCAACAAGTCTGACTCAACCCCGCACATGTCCCAACATCAAATCAACCTCATGTCAACTAAAAACCAGTCAAAGTTAATGTTGCAAAACTCCTCTTACTGTCTTCCACCACAGCTGAGGGCAGACAGGTGCCCCCTGCAGTGAGACAGGTCCGGTTCATCCACGAAACAAACAGGTAGACTCCCATGGTGAGACAGGATCAGACAGACTTACATGTGGCTGTGTTTCCTGACACACATCTTGACACAGGGCTTCGTTGTCAGGACAATGGAGTTCTTCTTTCTGGATGAAAGAGCCATGACAGTGTCAGGTCAGCCCTCTCTACCATCCTAACCTGCAGCCCACAGACGGAGTGACGGCAGAGTGATGGAGAGAGTGAGAGAGAGCGAGACAGAGAAAGCGTGGCGCCGCTGTTACTCCGAGAGAGCTGTTCGTCTGACTGTTTTCCGGGGGACGGCTTCCAGAGACTTAGACCGCAAGCCTGCACTTCTCATTGGTCCACGGAACTGAACCACCGCTTCCTGTTCTCTGAAATAGGTTGAGAGATTGGACGGCGAGTCGTCACGTCTAAGAAGAAGGGACTTTCCACCCCCCCCCTCGCCCTCTGCTTCCACAATGGAACAATGAGGGGCACAGACTTACTGTTGAAATAACCTGACGTTGCAACTCTGCTGCCCTGCAGTTAGCTCACTGCAAAACATCATTCTATCCCCTGACCCCAGACCAGGGATAACAGACCAGGGATAACAGACCAGGGATAACAGACCATGGATAACAGACCATGGATAACAGACCAGGGATAACAGACCAGGGATAACAGACCAGGGATAACAGACCATGGATAACAGACCATGGATAACAGACCATGGATAACAGACCATGGATAACAGACCAGGGATAACAGACCATGGATAACAGACCAGGGATAACAGACCAGGGATAACAGACCAGGTATAACAGACCATGGATAACAGACCATGGATAACAGACCAGGGATAACAGACCAGTGATAACAGACCAGGGATAACAGACCAGGGATAACAGACCATGGATAACAGACCAGGGATAACAGACCAGGGATAACAGACCAGGGATAACCTCCCTCGACACAATCATGAACCAAAGGAGAAAGGAAAATGTGTTTGTGAAATGCTGCAGGACAAACAAGCTGTTCCTCTTAGGGCAGTGGTCTTCAACCCTGGTCCTCAGGACCCACTGTCCTGCATGTTTTGGATGTTTCCCCCTTCCCACACACCTGATTCTAATGCATGATCGTTTACCAGGATTCTTCAGAGCTAGATAACGACCCATGCATTAGAATCAGGTGTGTTGGAGCAGGGAAACATCTAAAACATGCAGGACAGTGGGTCCTGAGGACCAGGGTTGAAGACCACTGTCTTAGGGTGAACACTGGCGGTGTTCTATCACAGATAGTACCAGTACAACATAGACCACCGAGCACTAAGGTACAGACCACCACAGTCTACAGGGTCATTTCCCAGCAGGTCTGCTACGTGGTTAGAACAGTCTAGTATGTCCCCACCACAGCAGTCCCTGCTGAGCTCTGGAGAGCTTCTCTTAGCAGAGGCATGGTCCACATCCTGTTCACACTATGTTCAAACTGTTTATTATGTTCACACTTTAATATGTTCAAACTGTTTATTATGTTCACACTTTAATATGTTCAAACTGTTTAATATGTTCAAACTGTTTATTATGTTCAAACTGTTTAATATGTTCACACTTTAATATGTTCAAACTGTTTAATATGTTCAAACTGTTTATTATGTTCAAACTGTTTAATATGTTCACACTTTAATATGTTCAAACTGTTTAATATGTTCAAACTGTTTATTATGTTCAAACTGTTTAATATGTTCACACTTTAATATGTTCAAACTGTTTAATATGTTCAAACTGTTTATTATGTTCAAACTTTAATATGTTCAAACTGTTTAATATGTTCAAACTGTTTAATATGTTCAAACTGTTTAATATGTTCACACTTTAATATGTTCAAACTGTTTATTATGTTCAAACTTTAATATGTTCAAACTGTTTAATATGTTCAAACTGTTTAATATGTTCAAACTGTTTAATATGTTCAAACTGTTTATTATGTTCAAACTGTTTAATATGTTCACACTTTAATATGTTCAAACTGTTTAATATGTTCAAACTGTTTATTATGTTCAAACTGTTTAATATGTTCACACTTTAATATGTTCAAACTGTTTAATATGTTCAAACTGTTTATTATGTTCACACTTTAATATGTTCAAACTGTTTATTATGTTCAAACTGTTTATTATGTTCACACTTTAATGTGTTCAAACTTTTTATTATGTTCACACTTTAATATGTTCAAACAGTTTAATGTGTTCAAACTGTTTATTATGTTCACACTTTAATATGTTCAAACTGTTTAATATGTTCAAACTGTTTAATATGTTCAAACTGTTTAATATGTTCAAACTGTTTATGATGTTCAAACTGTTTAATATGTTCAAACTGTTTAATATGTTCAAACTGTTTAATATGTTCAAACTGTTTATGATGTTCAAACTGTTTAATATGTTCAAACTGTTTATGATGTTCAAACTGTTTAATATGTTCAAACTGTTTATGATGTTCAAACTGTTTAATATGTTCAAACTGTTTAATATGTTCAAACTGTTTATTATGTTCAAACTGTTTTTCTGAGGTATTATTATACTATTTACATTTACTCATACAGCAGATGCTCTTATCCAGAGTGACTTACAGTAAGTACAGGGACATTCCCCCCTGAGGACAGTAGGGTGAAGTGCCTTGCCCCAAGGACATCATCTGGCACGGCCACGTCAGCAACGGTCAGGTTACCAGCCCAACTCCCTAACCACTCAGCCACCCCTGACTCCACACATTTGCTAATTTGTGTCTGCAAAATAAATTCAATGTAAACGGTTAAAGTGCTTTATATGGTTCAAAATGTTTAATTTGTTGTAGCCGTTTAGACGCTTTCCACTGTTCATTGAGTTTCGCCTCTGTTTAAGTTTGTAATGTTCTTCTCTAGAGATTAGCAGCCAACCTTGGTGAGTACTAAAGGTTTCAGGCTGACCCTGATTGTTACTACTGGCTACTGCACACACAACTTCTCAGACGTCAATGATGTATGACCAGCTAAGAGCCACACCACACAAATAACACAAACCTCCAACCTAACACAAAACACCACACGAATAACACAAACCTCCAACCCAACACAAAACACCACACGAATAACACAAACCTCCAACCTAACACAAAACACCACATGAATAACACAAACCTCCAACTTAACACAAAACACCAAAGACAACAAGCTTCATCAGTCTGCATGTCTCAGTTCCTCTCTGCTCCTTTAACTAAACCCTCTGATGGTTGAGCAGGTTCCTTACCCAGGTATCCCGTGTGCTGCTGAATCCTTCTTCTGCCTGTCATCTGAGGAGAGCTGTGGACTGCAGGTACTTCCTGGTTGGCCAGCCAGGTCTCTGTAGAGAGCTGGTGAGTGGAGGGAGGGACTGACGACAGATCACACAGTTACTGACACAGCTACTGACACAGCTACTGACACAGCTCCTGACACAGCTACTGACACAGCTACTGACACAGCTACTGACACAGCTACTGATACTGCTACTGACACAGCTACTGACACAGCTACTGACACAGCTACTGATACTGCTACTGACACAGCTACTGACACAGCTACTGACACTGCTACTGACACTGCTACTGATACAGCTACTGACACAGCTACTGACACAGCTACTGACACTGCTACTGACACAGCTACTGACACAGCTACTGACACTGCTACTGACACATCTACTGACACTGCTACTGACACGGCTACTGACACGGCTACTGACACAGCTACTGACACTGCTACTGACACAGCTACTGACACAGCTACTGACACTGCTACTGACACTGCTACTGACAGAGCTACTGACACAGCTACTGACACAGCTACTGACACTGCTACTGACACAGCTACTGACACTGCTACTGACACAGCTACTGACACTGCTACTGACACAGCTACTGACACAGCTACTCAGAGCGGCTGTGTGGTTACAGCTCTCATATCAGACACAGCACTGCACAGGGCTCTTTACAGACTAATACAGCTTTGTACACCACAAGAGGAAATAGAAGAAACGGTGTCAACTGAGTTTATGACTCAGAATGGACGGAGAAATGTTCACTTACTGAAACAGAAGTATAAAGAGAGAGCAGAGCAGAGAGAGCAGAGCAGAGAGAGCAGAACAGAGAGAGCAGAACAGAGAGAGCAGAACAGAGAGAGCAGAACAGAGAGAGCAGAACAGAGAGAGCAGAACAGAGAGAGCAGAACAGAGAGAGAGCAGAGTAGAGAGAGCAGAACAGAGAGAGCAGAACAGAGAGAGAGCAGAGTAGAAAGAGCAGAACAGAGAGAGCAGAACAGAGAGAGCAGAACAGAGAGAGCAGAACAGAGAGAGCAGAGAGAGCAGAGCAGAGAGAGCAGAACAGAGAGAGCAGAACAGAGAGAGCAGAACAGAGAGAGCAGAACAGAGAGAGAGCAGAACAGAGAGAGCAGAACAGAGAGAGCAGAACAGAGAGAGAGCAGAGTAGAGAGAGCAGAACAGAGAGAGCAGAACAGAGAGAGAGCAGAGTAGAAAGAGCAGAACAGAGAGAGAGCAGAGTAGAGAGAGCAGAACAGAGAGAGCAGAACAGAGAGAGAGCAGAGTAGAAAGAGCAGAACAGAGAGAGCAGAACAGAGAGAGCAGAACAGAGAGAGCAGAACAGAGAGAGAGCAGAGTAGAAAGAGCAGAACAGAGAGAGAGCAGAGTAGAGAGAGCAGAACAGAGAGAGCAGAACAGAGAGAGAGCAGAGTAGAAAGAGCAGAACAGAGAGAGCAGAACAGAGAGAGCAGAACAGAGAGAGCAGAACAGAGAGAGCAGAGAGAGCAGAGCAGAGAGAGCAGAACAGAGAGAGCAGAACAGAGAGAGCAGAACAGAGAGAGCAGAACAGAGAGAGAGCAGAGTAGAGAGAGCAGAACAGAGAGAGCAGAACAGAGAGAGAGCAGAGTAGAAAGAGCAGAACAGAGAGAGCAGAACAGAGAGAGCAGAACAGAGAGACAGGATGCCCATATTAAGCACTTCCTGGTCTCACCCTCACACATTAAACACATCAGCATATGGATACTACACACATACACACACACCATCAAAAACGCACTTGGTGAATGAATATTACTGAAGTATGACTGCAGTTCTACTTCCTGAACACTTTCAGACACACCCACCAAAGTGTGTGGAGGCTGTGGTGTGAAATGAACTGTAGCAAGAAGATGACAGACCCACACAGGGAGGCAGGGGGAGGCAGAGGGAGGCAGACAGAGGCAGACAGAGGCAGAGAGAGGAAGAGACAAGCAGAGGGATGCAGAGAGAGGCAGAGGGAGGCAGAGAGAGGCAGACAGAGGCAGAGAGAGGAAGAGACAAGCAGAGGGATGCAGAGAGAGGCAGAGGGAGGCAGAGAGAGGCAGACAGAGGCAGAGAGAGGCAGAGAGGGGAAGAGACAAGCAGAGGGATGCAGAGAGAGGCAGAGGGAGGCAGAGAGAGGCAGAGAGGGGAAGAGACAAGCAGAGGGATGCAGAGAGGCAGAGAGAGGTAGAGAGAGGCAGAGAGAGGCAGAGGGATGCAGAGGGAGGCAGACAGAGGCAAAGAGAGGCAGAGAGAGGCAGAGGGAGGCAGAGGGAGGCAGAGAAAGGCAGAGGGAAGCAGAGAGAGGCAGAGAGAGGCAGAGAGAGGCAGAGGGATGCAAAGAGGCAGAGAGGCAGAGAGAGGAAGAGAGAGGAAGAGAGAGGCAGAAAGAGACAGAGAGAGGAAGAGACAAGCAGAGGGATGCAGAGAGAGGCAGAGAGAGGCAGAAGGAGGCAGAGAGAGGCAGAGAGAGGCAGAGGGAGGAAGATAGAGGAAGAGAGAGGCAGAAAGAGGCAGAGAGAGGAAGAGACAAGCAGAGGGATGCAGAGAGAGGCAGAGGGAGGCAGAGAGAGGCAGAAGGAGGTAGAGAGAGGCAGAGGGAGGCAGAAAGAGGCAGAAATGCCAGAGGTAGCAGGCAGGGCCACAGTGAGTGTCAGAGAAGGACTTTGTGACCAAAGTGGGTGGGGCCTTGTTCTGAACATGCAGCTGTTGGATTTCCTGTTAGTTCTCTTGCTCACACTCACACGCTTCATCACTCACACGCTTCATCATGCACACGCTTCATCATTCACACGCTTCATCATTCACACGCTTCATCATGCACACGGTCACACACTTTCTCAGTCAACCCACAGATCGGAAAGTATTGTTTTACATTTGTACTGTCACCCACTCAACCAAGACAACTGAAAGGTCAAGTGTGTTACATTAAAATTTTTACCAGTTTTTATCCAGAGTGACTTACAGTAAGTACAGGGACATTCTCCCTGGCAAGTAGGGTGAAGTGGCTTGCCCAAGGACACAAAGTCACGTAGCCACAGCTGGGGTTCGATCTCACAACCTTCCCTTCATGAGGCCAACGCCTTAACCATCTGACTCCCCTCTGTTGTTGTTGTTGAATGAGATCATCCTGCCAGGCAGACAGTCATGCCAACACGTGTGTTTCTCCTGTGTTACAGACAGTCATGCCAACACGCGTGTGTTTCTCCTGTGTTACAGTCATCCCAACACGTGTGTGTTTCTCCTGTGTTACAGTCATGCCAACACGCGTGTGTTTCTCCTGTGTTACAGTCATGCCAACACGCGTGTGTTTCTCCTGTGTTACAGTCATGCCAACACGTGTGTTTCTCCTGTGTTACAGACAGTCATGCCAACACGCGTGTGTTTCTCCTGTGTTACAGTCATGCCAACACGCGTGTGTTTCTCCTGTGTTACAGTCATGCCAACACGTGTGTTTCTCCTGTGTTACAGACAGTCATGCCAACACGCGTGTGTTTCTCCTGTGTTACAGTCATGCCAACACGTGTGTTTCTCCTGTGTTACAGTCATGCCAACACGTGTGTTTCTCCTGTGTTACAGTCATGCCAACACGCGTGTGTTTCTCCTGTGTTACAGTCATGCCAACACGCGTGTGTTTCTCCTGTGTTACAGTCATGCCAACACGCGTGTGTTTCTCCTGTGTTACAGTCATGCCAACGCGCGTGTGTTTCTCCTGTGTTACAGTCATGCCAACACGCGTGTGTTTCTCCTGTGTTACAGACAGTCATGCCAACACGTGTGTTTCTCCTGTGTTACAGTCATGCCAACACGCGTGTGTTTCTCCTGTGTTACAGTCATGCCAACACGCGTGTGTTTCTCCTGTGTTACAGTCATGCCAACGCGCGTGTGTTTCTCCTGTGTTACAGTCATGCCAACACGCGTGTGTTTCTCCTGTGTTACAGACAGTCATGCCAACACGTGTGTTTCTCCTGTGTTACAGTCATGCCAACACGCGTGTGTTTCTCCTGTGTTACAGTCATGCCAACACGCGTGTGTTTCTCCTGTGTTACAGTAGGAATATTCATCAGAAAACAGAACGGTTGGTGAACAGCTGAAACACATGCAGAAGTAAAACTCCAGTTCCTCAAAGACCGACTCAGATCAGGTCAAAGGTTACTTCTTGCTTTTTGCTTTTTGAAAAGGAAAAAAAAAGAGAAGAGTTTGCATGTGTCAGAGAATATGTTATTTCCTCTTTAGTGAATGATGGCTCATGTCACCATGGTTACATGGCCACTCCCCTTGAATGCAGCAGAGAATAAATATCACCACTGAGGGAAAACCAGCAGAGATAGCAAGGCTCTGATAGGCTGTTGGTCAGATAGCTAGGCTCTGATAGGCTGTTGGTCAGATAACTAGGCTCTGATAGGCTGTTGGTCAGATAGCTATGATCCTGACTGCAGCAGTAGAATCTGACCCTGAACTTGACCTCTGAACCCTGACCCTGACTGCAGCAGTAGAATCTGACCCTGAACTTGACCTCTGAACCCTGATCCTGACTGCAGCAGTAGAATCTGACCCTGAACTTGACCTCTGAACCCTGATCCTGACTGCAGCAGTAGAATCTGACCCTGAACTTGACCTCTGAACCCTGACCCTGACTGCAGCAGTAGAATCTGACCCTGAACTTGACCTCTGAACCCTGATCCTGACTGCAGCAGTAGAATCTGACCCTGAACTTGACCTCTGAACCCTGACCCTGACTGCAGCAGTAGAATCTGACCCTGAACAGCCCATCCTGACCAGCCCAGAGAGGAGGTACCCAACACTGCCACCTAGAGGGTATCCATGGGTGTTGAGGGCTTTGTGATTTCTGACAGGATCAGCAAGGCTCCTGAGGGTCCACTAGTGAACAGTGACACCTAGTGGACATTCAGTGACACTGACAATGTACTTTGATCTTGGGTCCTCTGACGCACGTAACTGACCATCTAAACACTGTCTACATGAGCCAGCTACTCAAACAAGGGTATCCAGTTAGGACAGTTTGAAAAAAGCACATTGAAACAAAACAATGTTTATTTATGCAGCTAATTCCCTTCAGTGACAAAGTTGCGCTCTCTGGAATATCGTTCAACATCTCTTGAAGCGTTAACAGTAAAAGACCCTCAGACTGGATGAAAGCAGAGTTATAACAATAAGGGGCCCTCATATTAAATGATGTTAAACAGTGTCTGAGCATGCCTGTGTCTTCCTGAAGCTCCTCCTTTGGTTTCTTTACAGAAACACTTTGAGCCCCTCAGCACCCCTCCCTCACCCCCTCCCTCACCCTCCTCCCTCACCCTCCTCCCTCACCCTCCTCCCTCACCCCCTCCCTCACCCTCCTCTCTCACCCTCCTCCCTCACCCTCCTCCCTCACCCCCTCCCTCACCCCCTCCCTCACCCCCTCCCTCACCCCCTCCCTCACCCTCCTCCCTCACCCTCCTCCCTCACCCCCTCCCTCTTTCTCCTCCCTCAACCCCCTCCCTCACTCCCTCCCTCACCCTCCTCCCTCACCCTCCTCCCTCACCCCCTTCCTCACCCTCCTCCCTCACCCTCCTCCCTCACCCTCCTCCCTCACCCCCTTCCTCACCCTCCTCCCTCACCCTCCTCCCTCTTCCCCCTCCCTCACCCTCCTCCCTCACCCCCTCCCTCACCCTCCTCCCTCACCCTCCTCCCTCAGCACCCCTCCCTCACACTCCTCCCTCAGCACCCCAGCCTCAACACCCCTGCCTCAACACCCCTGCCTCACCACCCCTGCCTCAACACCCCTGCCTCACCACCCCTGCCTCAGCACCCCTGCCTCACCACCCCTGCCTCAGCACCCCTGCCTCAGCACCCCTGCCTCACCCTCCTCCTCTTCCACTACTCAGTTTATGAGTTCTGTTCAGGAAGTGGAAGACAGCTGGTGGAGTCTAACTCTGGAGAAAATACCCGCTGAGGGGATCCAGTATAGCATCAAAGTCTTATAAAAGTCTTAGAAAGGACAGAAATTCCTATACTTAAACTTGAACATGCTAAGTTTGTTCTTTTATTGCTATTACAACAAACAAAAAAAAGATCTGTTTGAAGACAGTCGAGGGGAAACCATCAGCCTCTGAAACCATTCAGAGGAACATGGAGGAGCTGGTGATGGTGGAGAGAGGCAGCGGGCGTGCGACATCCAGGTGAGCCTGAAGTACGTCTGTGAAAGCAGACAGCATTAATGAAGACACACAGGAAGACCAGCGATCTAAACACAGGAACCAGATCTCAGCTGCTCAGCTGCCCTGCTTGACAGCTGTTCCTGAACAAGGTCTGCCCGTTTAGAAAACAACACAACCGCTCTGTACAAATGTTGCACATGTTTATAGATATTCAAGTTGGAGAGTGTGACAGTTCAACCTGCTTGTGATCTCATTTGGACAGGAAGTGTGTCTCACTTTCGTCTGATCTGTGAAACAGCAGCACTGGGAATGTTTTCCTACTAACTAAACCATCCAGTCTTTAAGACCTCCCAACATCAGGTTTGGCAGCTTGACTAGGCCTTGATGGTTTGGCTCAAATCACTCAACATTAAAACATCCTGGAAGGAACCAAAACAAGTTTGCTTGAAAGCAGATATGGCCTTAGTTATGATGGGGCTCAGTTATGATGGGGCTCAGTTATGATGGGGCTCAGTTATGATGGGGCTCAGTTATGATGGGGCTCAGTTATGATGGGGCTCAGTTATGATGGGGCTCAGTTATGATGGGGCTCAGTTATGATGGGGCTCAGTTATGATGGGGCTCAGTTATGATGGGGTAAAACACAGAGCCAGCTCACATGTAAACTCTCTCTCTCTCTCCCTTTCTCTGTCTCTTTCTCTGTCTCTCTCTCTGTCTCTTTCTCTCTCTCTGTCTCTTTCTCTCTTTCTCTCTCTCTCTCTCTGTCTCTCTGTCACTTTCTCTGTCTCTCTCTGTCTCTCTTTCTATCTGTCTCTGTCTCTCTCTGTCTCTCTTTCTATCTGTATCTCTTTCTATCTGTCTCTGTCTCTCTCTCAGTCTCTCTCTGTCTCTCTCTGTCTCTCTCTCTCTCTGTCTCTCTCTCTCTGTCTCTCTCTCTGTCTTTCTCAGTCTCTCTCTGTCTCTCTCTGTCTCTCTCTCTCTGTCTCTCTCTCTGTCTCTCTCTGTCTCTCTCTCTCTGTCTCTCTCTCTCTGTCTCTCTCTCTGTCTCTCTCTGTCTCTCTCTCTCTGTCTCTCTCTCTGTCTCTCTCTCTGTCTCTCTCTCTGTCTCTCTCTGTCTCTCTCTCTCTGTCTCTCTCTCTGTCTCTCTCTGTCTCTTGCTCTCTCTCACGTCTGATGCGAAGGATCATGGGACTGAGGGTCATTTGTCTTCTAAACCCATGTGACCACCTCCCAGAAACACACAGCATGCCCAGTAATTGTACGACACGCGTGGGCAGTATTTACACAAAGCACGTTACACCGACTCACCTCGATGACACAAGCAGGCAGCAGTGTGTGTTCCACCCATCAGAGACACCAGGTCATGGAAAACATCTCTTGAACCCACGGTTGTGGTCCAACAGGAAAACATGGTTCAGAGGAGGACAGTGTCCAGAAATAGACCAGCCTGACTGCAGAGGACGTCTTCTTCTCAGAGAACAGCATGTTTGGACACAGGGTTTGTACTGGTGTGTGTGGTGTGTGTAGGTATGTGCTTGTGAGTGTGAGCTTGTGTTTGTGTGAGTAAGGCTGGTCAGTATTTGAGCTGGGACGGTGGCCTCCAGGCTTGCCCATGTAAGGTCACTTCCGTCCCAGGCAGAAGGCCTGTGAACTGGGCTAAGACTCCGGCAGCATCAGCCTCCACTGGAAGTCTGTAATTACCTCTTGAAGGGAATACACAACTGACACACACAGCTTCCTGCTCAAATACCTCATACCACAGAACTGACCTCTAAGTACTACAGACCTCTGCACTCTACTGACAACAGATCGCATGTACACTTCTGGCTAACCTGGCTCGGTCAGGATGCAGTTCACTCAGTCCAACAGAATCTGAATGGCCAATACAAAACTGGTTGAGCTGAACCATTGGCAGTGTTAGGGGTGGTGGAGATGGTTCATGCTCACACGCTATCCAGTTACACACACTCACACATTCACTCAGTCACATCCACAGCTCCACACCAACAGCAGGCCCTGAGCAGACCCACTTACATTTACATTACATTTAGTCACTTAGCAGATGCTCTTCGCCAGAGTACAGGGGCATTCCCCCCCTGAGGCAAATAGGGTGAATTGCGTTACCGAAGGACACAACATCATACAGCCACAGCCGGGAATTGAACTCGCAACCTTCCGATCACTAGCCTAACGCCTTATCCGCTGAGCCACCTGACTCCCCACTGTGACGTGTCCACACCTAAATAGTCCTGGGAGCTGCATGCGTCCTCAGCAGACAGAGGAGGCATTAGGCAATAGTCTGACGTAACATCCTGTAATATAAATATGTATATTCTGCTAAAACACTGTATATCCTGTAAATCCTGTACATCCTGAAACACAACACTGTATATTCTACAAGAACAATACTTGTATAATTGTAATTGTATAGTCTGTACATAATAATGTATCCAAGCCTCCCACCCATCTATCCCTGTGTGCACTTTTCTAATCTTTTACCTCACACCCTTACCCTCGTGTGCTTTTGCGAGACTGTGTGCCTTTGCTGCGAAGGAGTTTCCCCGGGGATCAATAAAGTATTCTGAATCTGAATCTAGATGAGAGGCAGAGAGCTGTGTGTCTGGATAGCAGAGAGGCATGTGTCTGGATGAGAGGCAGAGAGCTGTGTGTCTGGATAGCAGAGAGGCATGTGTCTGGATGAGAGGCAGAGAGCTGTGTGTCTGGATAGCAGAGAGGCATGTGTCTGGATGAGAGGCAGAGAGCTGTGTGTCTGGATAGCAGAGAGGCATGTGTCTGGATGAGAGGCAGAGAGCTGTGTGTCTGGATAGCAGAGAGGCATGTGTCTGGATGAGGGGCAGAGAGCTGTGTGTCTGGATAGCAGAGAGGCATGTGTCTGGATGAGAGGCAGAGAGCTGTGTGTCTGGATAGCAGAGAGGCATGTGTCTGGATGAGAGGCAGAGAGCTGTGTGTCAACAACAACACAAACCTACATAAAACCATGTGAGACAGGTGAATTACTGCTAGAGTATATCTTCTGTCACCTCAGGGTCTAAACTCATTACTACTCTGCTCTAGTCTTTGTAAACATCCTGAGAGAGGAGAGATGTAGAGCGTGTGTGTGTGTGTGTTTGAAAGTGTGATTGTGTGTGCATGCATTACAGTAGATGGTGTCATTTTAGTGTGTGTGAGAGGAGTTCTGCAGTAAAGTGTTGCTACGTGTGTCTGAAGTCTGTAGGCGTTTGTGAGTGTGCGCACGTGCAGTGCAGTTTTTTTGTGTGAGCGCGCGTGTGTGTGCAGTATAATTCATGTGTGGGCATGCGCAGTACAGTGTGTGTGTGTGTGTGTGTGTGTGTGTGTGTGTGTGTGTGTGTGTGTGTGTGTGTGTGTGTGTGTGTGTGTGTGTGTGTGTGAAGGAGCCATTTTAGCTCTAGTGAGTCACATTCAGTGAAATGTCATTGTGTGGTTTCTCAGGGTCATTAGACAGCTGCAGTGTTTCATGCTGTTCATTAACACAGCAATTGAAACACACAAGACCTCCAGTTAGTGTTTCAGGGTTCAGTAGGTCTGAAGTCTGGGACAGACCAGACTAGACTGGGTCAGAATGGGTCAGACTGGGTCAGACCAGAACAGACTAGTCTAGACTGGGTCAGACTGTAACAGACCAGACCAGACCAGACTAGACTGGGTCAGACTGTATCAGACCAGACCAGACTAGACTAGAACAGACTGGGTCAGACCAGAACACGTCATGCCAGACTGGACCAGAACAGTACAAGCTGGTTTACTTTCTGATTCAGGGGTGTCCCACCCTGGTACTCAGGGGCCACACTGTCCTGAAGGTTTTAGATCAGGGGTGTCCCACCCTGGTACTCAGGGGTCAGTTCACTGTCCTGAAGGTTTTAGATGTTTCCCTGCTCCAGCACACCTGAATCTGATGACTGTGTTGGTACCAAGCTCTGTGATGGCCTCATATATTAGAATCAGTTGTGCTGGAGCAGGTAAACATCTAAAACCTTCAGGATTCTGGCTCTCAGTGACCATGGCTGTCCACCCCTGTAATCTGATGTGTACAAGCCAGTTTAACCCAGCATGTCCTCCCCTGTCTACTGCGTGTGTCTAATGTTTTGCCCTGAACAGCGACCCCAGCCAAGTCTGACCAGCAATATCAGCGCTTGAAATAACTATTGGAAGACAACCAGTAAATGTCATGGATTGTGGTTTTAATGGCAGTCTGAAATAGCAGTCAAGTCATTAGGCCTGGCACTGCCAGAGGAGGGGAACATTGTCGCACGATCCACTGGTGGAAAAAAACGACTCCAGTAAAACATATTTGTGAAACTATGTGTTTCTGTCTCAGACTGTCTGAAAACAAATGACTAAATATATTAAAGTGGGCTTGCAACGATTCCGTGGAAATCTTGTCTTGTTTTTATGTTTGCTTCTTTCAAAGAATTGAAATAGTAAACATGATGACTCTGCCCGCACAACCCAGTTGTTTAATGTGAACTCTGCCCTCAAATGTTCTGGTGGTGTTGGTCTGATGGGCCCTCCTGCTCAGGTCAAGGGGCCTCCTATTCTGGACTGACACTGGATACTTGGAGCCCATGTAGCAGGAGGGAGTCCAGTGGTGGATAGAAGCCTGGAGACCTGGAGGACTGGAGAGATGGAGACCTGGGGGACTGGAGAGATGGAGACCTGGGGACTGGAGAGATGGAGACCTGGGGACTGGAGAGATGGAGACATGGGGGACTGGAGAGATGGAGACCTGGGGGACTGGAGAGATGGAGACCTGGGGACTGGAGAGATGGAGACCTGGGGACTGGAGAGATGGAGACCTGGGGGACTGGAGAGATGGAGACCTGGGGGACTGGAGAGATGGAGACCTGGGGGACTGGAGAGATGGAGACCTGGGGACTGGAGAGATGGAGACCTGGGGGACTGGAGAGATGGAGACCTGGGGGACTGGAGAGATGGAGACCTGGGGACTGGAGAGATGGAGACCTGAAGGACTGGAGAGATGGAGACCGGGGGGTGCGGGGGGGGAGATCTGGAGGACTGGAGAGATGGAGACCGGGGGGGTGCGGGGGGGGAGATCTGGAGGACTGGAGAGATGGAGACCTGGAGGACTGGAGAGATGGAGACATGGGGGACTGGAGAGATGGAGACCTGGGGACTGGAGAGATGGAGACCTGGGGACTGGAGAGATGGAGACCTGGGGACTGGAGAGATGGAGACCTGGAGGACTGGAGAGATGGAGACATGGGGGACTGGAGAGATGGAGACCTGGGGACTGGAGAGATGGAGACCTGGGGACTGGAGAGATGGAGACCTGAAGGACTGGAGAGATAGAGACCGGGGGGCGGGAGGGGGGGAGATCTGGAGGACTGGAAGTCTGGAGACCATAGGGACTAGGAAGATTCAGAATACTTTATTTATTTAAGATGGTTAGATCTAAGAAAAGCGCTGAGGTTTAGATGTTTATCGATAACAGTGAAGTCAGCAGAATCTCTACAGTATAAACGGATGTGACCCAGACCAGACATGAATCTACAGCACTAACCACCCCTCTAACCACACATGACAGGAAACCAGACAGTGTGACTGTGTGTCGGACGTACTTTGGGACCACAGACTTGCCTGGGTCTCTGTACTGTCTGTATGCTGGGTTTGTACTGGGGTCAGTCACCTAAACCAACCAACCTTGACCAGGAGCATAAACCAACCAACCCTGAAAAGAAGCATTATTATCTACTTACTGTCTAAGAGCAAATGTCTGAGAACGTACACTGCTGAGTGGTTCAGGAATCAACACTTTAGACAACACTGCACCGCAATGGAGGTTTTCTATGGGAGTTTAGCAGGATTCCTATAACACCTCAGCTCCACCTCAGCTCCACCTCAGCTCCACCTCAGCTCCACCTCTGGTCCTCCTCTGGTCCTTCTCAGCTCCACCTCAGCTCCACCTCTGCTCCACCTCAGCTCCACCTCTGGTCCTCCTCAGCTCCACCTCTGTTCCACCTCAGCTCCTCCTCTGGTCCACCTCTGGTCCACCTCAGCTCCACCTCTGGTCCACCTCTGGTCCACCTCAGCTCCACCTCTGGTCCACCTCTGCTCTACCTCTGGTCCACCTCTGGTCCACCTCAGCTCCACCTCAGCTCCACCTCAGCTCCTCCTCTGGTCCACCTCTGGTCCACCTCAGCTCCACCTCTGGTCCACCTCTGGTCCACCTCAGCTCCACCTCTGGTCCACCTCTGCTCTACCTCTGGTCCACCTCTGGTCCACCTCTGGTCCACCTCAGCTCCACCTCAGCTCCACCTCAGCTCCACCTCTGCTCTACCTCTGGTCCACCTCTGGTCCACCTCAGCTCCACCTTAGCTCCACCTCTGGTCCTCCTCTGGTCCACCTCTGGTCCACCTCTGCTCCACCTCAGCTCCACCTCAGCTCCACCTCACGTCCACCTCTGCTCCACCTCTGGTCCTCCTCAGCTCCACCTCTGGTCCACCTCAGCTCCACCTCTGCTCCACCTCTGCTCCACCTCTGGTCCACCTCAGCTCCACCTCTGGTCCACCTCAGCTCCACCTCTGCTCCACCTCTGCTCCACCTCTGCTCCCCCTCTGGTCCACCTCTGGTCCACCTCTGCTCCACCTCAGCTCCACCTCTGCTCCACCTCTGGTCCACCTCAGCTCCACCTCAGCTCCACCTCTGGTCCACCTCTGGTCCACCTCAGCTCCACCTCTGGTCCACCTCTGGTCCACCTCAGCTCCACCTCTGGTCCACCTCAGCTCCACCTCTGCTCCACCTCTGCTCCACCTCTGGTCCTCCTCTGCTCCACCTCTGGTCCACCTCTGGTCCACCTCTGGTCCACCTCTGCTCCACCTCAGCTCCACCTCTGCTCCACCTCTGGTCCACCTCAGCTCCACCTCAGCTCCACTTCAGCTCCACCTCTGGTCCACCTCTGGTCCTCCTCAGCTCCACCTCTGGTTCACCTCTGGTCCACCTCAGCTCCACCTCAGGCCTCTTTTAAAGCACATGGTTCCTGGGTTCTCTGGCTCTCTGCAGACTTTACACAGGCTTGTAAAATAACCCTAACGATCTGATCTAGCAAGAGTTCATCTAATAAATGAACCCGGGGTATTTTCCATCGTCTCAGATATGTATAGATTCTGCCCTCATACTTACAGCCCGCAAACGCTTGGCTGCCGAGGACTCCTTTCTACTGAGGAGGACCAGGCTCCAGGGGCCAAATGGGGCCTGATAGTCCTCTATTCTAAATCCCCCTCCGGCTCTCCTCCAGTTCATTCATTAATGTTTAATGAACATGGTTTATGTTTGAGCAGATCGTAAACGGCCTTTATGACGCAGTAAATGAGCGGTTTGATGAGTAAGGCTCTGAAAAGCACTGGAAACCCCGTGACAGAGACATACCAGTGGTCATTCATTTACTTGATACCAGTTTAGACCAATATCAGACCAGAGATGTAGACCACTAGACAGGTGACCATAGAATAGGAAGCACAACAGCTCTAGACATACAGCAGTCTTTATGTAGTCTGGGTTTCAGTGTTAAAAGGGAGAGGATTAAACTGGACCGTACATTAATATCAACAAAATATGCTTAAATTTCAGTTATTTGACTCTTGGTTAAATGAGAGGACAAAGTATTGGAGTATAATTACGTGAATTATATATATATATACATTATATGTTATAACACTGCAAAATATATACCAAATTATTTTGTGTATTCATGTATTTGTATTGTTTGTTTAGAACAACCACTGGGACCAGATCTTTAAACTTAACACGTGACCATCAATTCACCAGTGAGGCAGACAATGAGGTATGAGAGCCATCATCCAGAGGCTCTGTCCACTAGCTGCAGTCTTTAATGAGAGGTGGGGGGATGATGGGGTTTCCTACTGGGAAGTCTCAAAAACATGTCTTATGGGAATCTTCTGTCTCAAAAACAACAAGTCTTTTCCACGATCAAAGATTTCTGATTGAAAAATATTCCCAAAACAGTCAACAGAAAGATTGCATAACAGACTGTAGTGCTATTGGGCAGCAGTTGGAAATATCCAGCGTCTTTTTAATATCACCACAAACTCTTTCCCGCTACTTACAGTCTCCATCCAATAGAACGATGTCGGGGCAATTTTTACAACTTGTTTTACCAGAAAACTTGTTAAATATTATTAGAATAGCCCAAAACACAGAATCACACCCTTCAGCACAGCGGCCAACAGCAGTGCACAGACAGGACTGACTGAGAAGGGTTCTGGAATACATGGCAAATGCCTCACATACGTGTGTGATTCACATAGATTGAGGCATTCGGATGCTGGATCAGACAGGAACCAGGAACCTTGGAATTGTGAGAACCTTCAGGTTACTGGTGTGTGGAACCTTGGAATGGTGAGAACCTTCAGGTTACTGGTGTGTGGAACCTTGGAATGGTGAGAACCTTCAGGTTACTGGTGTGTGGAACCTTGGAATGGTGAGAACCTTCAGGTTACTGGTGTGTGGAACCTTGGAATGGTGAGAACCTTCAGGTTACTGGTGTGGAACCTTGGAATGGTGAGAACCTTCAGGTTACTGGTGTGTGGAACCTTGGAATGGTGGGAACCTTCAGGTTACTGGTGTGTGGAACCTTGGAATGGTGAGAACCTTCAGGTTGCTGGTGTGTGGAGGAAGATAAATGATCACCCCTGATTGTTAGAAGACAACAGACTGTTTGTTCAGAATAAGCAACAAAAAAACAGGATATTGGGGAGTTAAATCAACTCATTGGGGAATCCCAGCTGTGCCGACATGACGTTGTGTCCTTGGGCAAGGCACTTCACCATACTTGTTACCCTACTGCTTGTCAGTCCTGGTTCCACTGTGCTCTCCTCCACAGAAGGCTCTTGTTACACTGTTAGTGTTTAATAATGGTGTTGACTCAGAGTACGTTCACATGGACAGGATTAGCTCATGGACGTCTGCTTGGGTTGATTTAATACAGCTCCTCCACAAACCAAACTCCTCTACAGAGTACGTAGGACACAGTGTAGAGTACTCAACACTGTGGAGTACGCAGTAGAGAGTACACAACAGAGAGTAGGCAGTATGAAGTATAGAGGTCCATCAAGGAATGAGGTTTGGCTGAAAGACTGCCAAGGGTTGTCAGCACAGTAAAGTAACCCATAATCATGAAACATAACCATAACTACTGAAATACACAAATGTATGTGTACCTCCTATAAGCAGGGCGTACACATTGTACTGATGCCAATGAATGACCTGCAACCCAACAGCAAACTTTAGAAGTATGATAATCCAACACATTGTATGTGTACAGAAAGCACAGATCCAAGCACAGGTCCAAGCCCTAATCTGTCATTCATCAGCATTAGACCAGCAGTCATGGCATGTCCTCCTGTAACCCCAGAGCTACACTGCAGACTATTGCAATTAAAAATGTTTACAACAGGAACTAGCGCCTGTATAGTAAAGTGTTTGTGTTCATAAAGCCTGTACGTTCCTTTATCTCAGTGAGAGAGTGTAGCATGAGCCACTGGTGCATGAAGGAGGAACCCCACCCTGGAGGAACCCTAACCCTGGAGGAACCCCACCCTGGAGGACCCAACCCCACCAAACATGACATCCTCAGACATAAAGAAAACAGCAGCTTTAATGGGCGGCTCCAGACACACAGCCAAGCCAAGCCAAACAGCCCAGCACTGTTCCTGGGGGATCTGGGACAGGAGAACTGGCCCAGTCATCAAGCCCCATCAGGGTCTACAACACCTCTTCATCACAAGCAATTAGACCAGGAATGTCTGGAGGAGGACGGTTAGGGAGCCACCCAGGTCTACCAGCACCAAACAGGTAACAGAAGGTGGGGGAGGCAGATGTTGGGGGAGGCAGAAGGTGGGGGAGACAAAACATGGGGGAGGCAGAAGGTGGAGGAGGCAGAAGGTGGAGGAGGCAGAAGGTGGGGGAGGCAGAAGGTGGGGGAGGCAGAAGGTGGAGGAGGCAGAAGGTGGGGGAGGCAGAAGGTGGAGGAGGCAGAAGGTGGGGGAGGCAGAAGGTGGAGGAGGCAGAAGGTGGAGGAGGCAGAAGGTGGAGGAGGCAGAAGGTGGGGGAGGCAGAAGGTGGGGGAGGCAGAAGGTGGAGGAGGCAGAAGGTGGAGGAGGCAGAAGGTGGGGGAGCCAGAAGGTGGAGGAGGCAGAAGGTGGAGGAGGCAGAAGGTGGGGGAGCCAGAAGGTGGAGGAGGCAGAAGGTGGAGGAGGCAGAAGGTGGAGGAGGCAGAAGGTGGAGGAGGCAGAAGGTGGGGGAGACACCCTGGGTCTGCCTGAGGCTTATGATGCTGCTGCTGGCTCTTCAAGAGCAGGCAAGAAGTTCTGATATTACTGACTGATAACCATTCCTTTAATGTATGTCACAATATCTGACTCCAGACCTTGTGACTCTTACATCCACCTTGTTTAATTGTTATGACAGTACCTCTGTGTGTGTTCCAAGAAGTGAAGCGCAGGGGCCCAAACCAGAGACAGGAAGTATACAAGGCTGTCTAGTCACTGTGGAAACCTTAGACATACAGTAAGATCTGTCAGCATGTGCTGTTGTGTGATTTGGAAAAATGATATCTAACTCTAACCAACACACAACTAGCGGAATCAGAAAAGAACCATGATGTCAGGAAGACATACAGACACACTGTAACATGCAGCCATACAGACACACTGTAACATGCAGCCATACAGACACACTGTAACATTAGATTAGATTAGATTCAACTTTAATGTCATTACACAGGTACAAGTACAGGGTAACGAAATACAGTTAGCATCCAACCAGAAGTGCAGTTATTACAACAGAATATAATAAATATAAGTATACTCAGAATATACATAGTATGAACAGTATAATCAGAATATACAGGGTATGTACAGATTAAAGTGATTTAAGGCAAATGTACAGCTGTATAGTACAAGATGCTACAGTATTAAACAGAAATTACAGGGTTGCATGTATGTACAGTTAGTGCAAATGATGCAATGAGCAGAACATGCACTGATGTGGACAGAATGTTGGTGAGGTACTTTTACTTGAATACTTTCTACTCTTCAGTCATGTTTTCTATGGTTCCCTTATCCAGACACACTTTGCCTGAAAATTGCCAGTCGTATATAGATATACTTAGTCTGGGCGCATAACTTCACCTCAGACAAATCTCTGACTTTATTCTCTCTCTTTCTTGCTCTCTCTCTCTCTCTCTCTCTCTCTCTCTCTCTCTCTCTCTCTCCCCTGTCTCTCTCTCTCTCTCCCTCTCTCTCTCTCTCCTTCCTCTCTCTCTGTCTTTCTCTCTCTCTCTCTCCCCCTCTCTCTCTCTCTCTCTCTCTCTCTCTCTCTCTCCTTCCTCTCTCTCTGTCTTTCTCTCTCTCTCTCTCCCCCTCTCTCTCTCTCTCTCTCTCTCTCTCTCTCTCTCTCCTTCCTCTCTCTCTGTCTTTCTCTCTCTCTCTCTCCCCCTCTCTCTCTCTCTCCTTCCTCTCTCTCTCCCCCTGTCTCTCTCTCTCCCCGTCTCTCTCTCTCTCTCTCCTCTCTCTCTCTCTCTCCTCTCTCTCTCTCTCTCCCCTGTCTGTCTCTCCTTCCTCTCTCTCTGTCTTTCTCTCTCTCTTGCTCTCATTGTCAGAGAAGACACGTTGTGCATTTTTACTACGTATCGTTAGCTGCCTAGCTGTGTTATGGTACACCTGTGGTGTTCTCTGGACCTGTTACATAACACACAGTCCTCCTGCCACTCCACAACAGGCAAACAGTGTTCCTGAGTGTGTGTACAGTTCAGCCATGCATGACCTCAGCCTCTGACTCCAACATTGTCACTGAGTTTTATGATAACAAAACTTAATGGCTTTATTCAGTGGCTGCCTGTAAATTAGGGTCTGAACGTCCTCGAGGTCTGAGGTGTTGTTTCCCTCCACCGCAGACTCAGACGCTCTCACATCCTGTATGTTCTTTACTAGAAGAACACTGTGGATTCACTCTCACCTGGTCTACAAGGGTTCTCATCAGCCTCTAGAATGCAGGATGCAGCAGCTTTGTTTTGCTGAAGGCCTCCTGCTCTGTGCGCTGGATGTGACTCGAATCTGTGAAGGATTTGATTCCTTTGTTTCTCATTCTTGTGCATTCAGGTGCTGTGGCATCTGTTGACCTGGATGTCTGTGGTGTCTCTGGGTGAGAGAGGACTGCTGGGGGAACCACCTTGTGTCTGGACACACATGGATATACACACACACACTCACATGGTCACACACACTCACATGATCGTATATAAACACATAGGCGGTTCAGATTGTCTATTAGTTGTCTGCTGTTCAGTCTTCCTCTGTAAAAATGACCCCTCAGTCACACACAGCCTTTCACGCCTAGTCACACACACACACACACACGCACACACACGCGCACACACACGTGCACATACACACGCACAGTTCCCAACTTCCCTCTGAGGTCTCAATAACCTTGTGGAGATTAGTCATTCTGCCAGCCAGCCAGCCAGCCAGTCAGCCAGCCAGCCAGCCAGCCAGCCAGCCAGCCAGTCAGCCAGTCAGCCAGTCAGCCAGTCAGTCAGCCAGTCAGCCAGTCAGTCAGCCAGCCAGCCAGCCAGCCAGCCAGTCAGCCAGTCAGCCAGTCAGCCAGCCAGCCAGCCAGCCAGCCAGTCAGCCAGTCAGCCAGTCAGCCAGCCAGCCAGCCAGCCAGCCAGCCAGTCAACCAGTCAGCCAGCCAGCCAGCCAGCCAGTCAGTGTGTCAGACTGCTGTCAAACATTAAGCCTTAGATCCAGACAGGTTAATTGCATGTTGAGGGAGTGATTGAACATCATAAAGCCATCAAAAGTGTTGCTGTACCTGTCTAAAATACTACCTTTCTGAGACAGCACCCACATTTAATGGGATGAAAGAACATTCTAGAATTCAGAGTATGCAGTTCTGACTGTCTGGAGGTTCTAGAACACTGTAAAACCTTCTGACGTCCCTGCTCACTCTTGCTGTCCTGTCTCAACAGATATACGTCTTCATCTGTCCTGACTGAATCATCCATCAGGTGATGAGACAGTGGCCCTGGGGGCCTAGTTAGACATGGACCATGTGTCTGAGTCACACAGGGCTAGGCAGCACACAGCCTCTGAAAAAGAACGGAATGAGTGTGTGTTTGTATGCCTAAATCAGTTTGTGTGTGTTCATTTGTGTCTGAGTGTGTATGCGTTTGAGAATCAGTGCATATGTACATGTGTGAGTTCATGCAAGTGTCTATGTGTGTGTGTGTGTGTGTGTGTGTGTGTGTGTGTGTGTGTGTGTGTGTGTGTGTGTGTGTGTGTGTGTGTGTGTGTGTGAGAGTGCCTATGTCTGGGAGTTTGTGTGTGTGTGTGTGTGCGTGCGTGTGCGTATGTATGTGCATGTGCGTGTGTATGTGTATGTGTGCGTGCATGCGTGTGTGCGTGCATGTGTGTGTGTGTGTGTGTGTGTGCGCGTGCGAGTGTGTGTGTGTGTGTGCGTGCGAGTGTGTGTGCTGGCAGTGCCAAGCTTGTGGCTGCTCTAACCACAGGAAGAGTGGGAGAGGAGAGGTGGGCCTGTGGTGACTGACCTCATGACATCACAACCCGGCCTCTGATTGGCTGTCCCTCGAGGCAGCAGGGTTTATAAGCCAACCAATCATCAGGATTCAGCAGCATCCTCACATTGCCGATCCTCCTCTCTCTGACAGACAGACAGGAACGTACGGACCACAGCAGCTCTCTCTCTCTGCATCTTCCTCTCTCGCTATCCACCTTGCCTTCCTTGGGCTCAGACCAGCCTCTTCATCCTGACCATCCCAGCTTCCTGCTCCCATCACAGAAGGATCCTTTCAGGAGCAGAGCCAGGTAAGAAACACACACACGTACTTCCACCCATGCTGAAGCTGTCATGTGCAGACATGCAAAACACACAGCAGTGGTGCCTCTGGCTGAGCCTTAGACAGTAGACAGCAGGGTTCATGGGTGTGCTGCATGATGATGCATGGAGAGCAGAACATGTCCTCCTCTGTCTGCACTCTAACAACACCAGAACTTGGAATGGGGGTTCTGAAAGCGAAGGCGTCTGGAAGTCTGTGTTCCTCTGAGTTTAGATGATGTTCTTGCTGTTTCAACAGCATGTAATTATGTTTCAGTAGCGAGAGAACCAAGCAGTGTCTGCAGTAAGCTAGTCTGTCACAACACTCTCATGGGTTGTGTTACAGTGTTAGCATGTCTCCACCCAACAATGCTGGTTAAGTCTCCAACCAAAGCTGATTGGTTAAATGTATTGATATTCCAAAGCTGATTGGTTGAGTTGACTACAGTGTGATGGTTTTATTAGTGATTTTCAGGATGGGGACAGGAAGAGGAAGCTGTGGGCAGCAGGAAACAGGAAATAAAACAGGTTTATTTTGTGTCTGGGTGACACCATCACCTGACCACAACATGTCAGACCTCTGCTAACAAATAAAACCCTGACAAACTGTGGAACATCTTTCCTGACACCTCCTCCCTCTCTCCTTCCTTCTTTCTCTCCCACTCTCCTTCATCAAAACCTTTATTTCTTCTCTTTGTACCCTCTCACTTGTTTACCACCCTTTCCTGTTCTCCTCCACACTTTGCCCTCTCTCTTTGTCCCTTTCCCCCAACACTTCTTCTCTTCCATCCCTCCATCCTCATCTTCGTCTCCCATTTGATTCTCTCCGTTTTCTCCCAAACCCCCCTTCTCCATCTCCTCATTTTCCTCCCTGTCTCACTGCTTCCCTCCTTCCCTCCTCAACCTCTCATTTTCCTCTCAAACACTCCCATTCCAACCTCCTCCCCCTCCTCTCCTCCTCTCCTCCTCCCCCTCCTCTCCTCCTCTCCTCCTCTCCTCCTCCCCCTCCTCTCCTCCTCCCCCTCCTCTCCCTCCTCTCCTCCTCCCCCTCCTCCTCCCCCTCCTCTCCCTCCTGTCCTCCTCCCCCTCCTGTCCTCCTCCCCCTCCTCCCCCTCCTCTCCTCCTCTCCTCCTCTCCTCCTCTCCTCCTCTCCTCCCTGCAACTTTACCTGCCACTCTCTTCCATCCACCCCCCTAATTTGAGGCCTCCCCCACACATCTCTGGCCTGTAATGAGAGGGGGCAGCAGCTTCCTAAGTAAAGCACGGCTCAGGGACCCGGCCTGTTCATGCTGCGCAGCTTCCACTGCGGCTTACAGGATTCCACTTTTAACTATGAGAATTACACAGGCAGAAGGGGAGAGCTCAACTATACTCTCTGTTATTTTGCTGAAGCTGGGGGGGTGGGGTGGGGGGTGGGGGGTGGAGATGTTTCATTGGTTGGAAGTCAGGTTTGCAGGGAAGGCCAGTTCAGATGTCTGGCTGGGTTGGCCTTATAAGGAATTGACTTCCTTCCTCCTAAGGGGCTGGATTCAGAAGGGAATATGGTTCCACTCCTCAACGTAATTATGGCCCAAATCATGTCCACTTACACTGAAGTGCTGAAGTTACACAGCAACGCCCTGCTTCTGGATGGGAGGTTACTGACAGTGTTGTCTTTAGTCTGGAGAGTTTCCTGTCTGTTTTGTAGACGGAACCATGTTCCACGCGGTTAGAACCGTAGCTGTACAACCAACTGTTGTTTTTCTGTCAGTCAAGTTCTGTCTTGTTCTGTGTCGTCTTCTGTTCTGACTTGTGTTCCACTGTGTTCTGTCTGTGTTCCACTGTGTTCCACTGTGTTCCACTGTGTTCCACTGTGTTCCACTGTGTTCTGTCTGTGTTCCACTGTGTTCTGTCTGTGTTCCACTGTGTTCTGTCTGTGTTCCACTGTGTTCTGTCTGTGTTCCACTGTGTTCTGTCTGTGTTCCACTGTGTTCCACTGTGTTCCACTGTGTTCTGTCTGTGTTCCACTGTGTTCTGTCTGTGTTCCACTGTGTTCTGTCTGTGTTCCACTGTGTTCTGTGTGTGTTCCACTGTGTTCCACTGTGTTCTGTGTGTGTTCCACTGTGTTCCACTGTGTTCCACTGTGTTCCACTGTGTTCCACTGTGTTCTGTCTGCAGATCCTGACCTGAAGCCATGAAGGCCGTCTTTCTGTTGGTGCTGCTGTTCGTCACAGTCCTCTGCCGACCGGTGAGCGACCCTGCATGTCCTGGGGGGGGGGGGGGGGGGGGGGGGGCAGGGGAGGAGGTGTGAGAGGAGTGGTAGGTGAGGGAGGTGCGGGAGGTGAGGGAGGTGTGGGAGATGTGGGAGGTGTGTGGGAGGTGTGGGAGGTGAGGGAGGTGTGGGAGGTGAGGGAGGTGAGGGAGGTGTGGGGGGTGTGGGAGGTGTGGGAGGTGAGGGAGGTGTGGGAGGTGAGGGAGTTGTGGAACATGTGGGAGGTGAGGGAGGTGTGGGAGGTGAGGGAGGTGTGGGAGGTGAGGGAGGTGCGGGAGGTGAGGAAGGTGTGGGAGGTGTGGGAGGTGAGGGAGGTGTGGGAGGTGTGGGAGGTGTGTGGGAGGTGTGGGAGGTGAGGGAGGTGTGGGAGGTGAGGGAGGTGAGGGAGGTGTGGGGGGTGTGGGAGGTGTGGGAGGTGAGGGAGGTGTGGGAGGTGAGGGAGTTGTGGAACATGTGGGAGGTGAGGGAGGTGTGGGAGGTGAGGGAGGTCTGGGAGGTGAGGGAGGTGCGGGAGGTGAGGAAGGTGTGGGAGGTGTGGGAGGTGAGGGAGGTGTGGCAGGTGTGGGAGGTGAGGGAGGTGAGGGAGGTGTGGGAGGTGTGGAACATGTGGGAGGTGAGGGAGGTGAGGGAGGTGAGGGAGGAGTAACATGTGGCTGCTTTGTGATGATCTTTGTGATGAGTCTTTGTTCTCTGTTCCTCAGGTGAAGAACAAAGGTTCAAGCAGCTCCGAGAGCTCTGAGGAGTTGGTAAGTAGAGAGAGGGAGAAACCATGACAACAAGAGAGAGAAAGAGCAAGAGAAAGAGACTGAGGGAACATGAGAGAACGTTAGAGAACGTTAGAGAACAACATCTCCTTTTCTTCTGTCTTCAGGTCAAACCAGCCCCAGTGTTGAGGAAAGATTCAGAAATTGTCTTTGAGCCGGAACCTGTAGTAGAGGTAACAGCCTGCAGGAAGTACACACACACACACACACACACTCACTCAAAGCAGCACACAGTCTTTCGTTCTTTGGAAAATCCACTCTTCTTTTGTCGTCTGTGTTTTTGTTCCAGAATGTTGAAGCTGCTGCAGCAGGATCAGATGAGAGTGCTGATAGTTCTGATGAAGTAAAGGTACCATGATTACATCATGATAACACCCCACCTTGTACTGACACTAACACTTGTACTGTGCTCATACAGCTTCTAACCTGTCTGTCTGTCTGTCTCCAGGTCTCAGACACAGCCTCAGACACAGCCTCAGACACAGCCTCAGACACAGCCTCAGACACAGCCTCAGTGGACAGTGATGACAGCGGGGACAGTGATGAGGACACTAAGAAGACTGTGAGCAGTAGAACACACAGCATACACACACGAGTAGACTCATTATACAGACACATTCACATGCAGTATACAGTGGAAGTACAGTGTGTGTGTGTGTGTGTGTGTAGGAGGAGGAGGAGCAGGAAGAGGAGGAGCCCAGTGACAGCGCCGAGTCAGGGGAGGCTGAGTCCACCCTGCCCCCCCCTACTGTGGAGCCCAGCCCCCCCATCTATGATGAAGGCCGAGGGGACAGTTTGGGGAACCCCAGCGACTACAAGAAGAGCTACCATGACACCAACTCAGTGGAGAAGGTCAGGAATAGAGAACAGGACAACTGGATTGACCCCTGGGGGGGGAAATCAGCCACCATGTTGACCACCATTATTCTCCTCTCACAGGATCCCACCTCATTCAAGTCTTATGAGGGAAAGATGAAGGGCAAGACATCTGTTTATGAGGTCGGCAATGATGTTGAGAAGCAGAGCGTGAAGGTGTATAAGGTACAGGTTAAGGTACAAATACACACCCTCACACATACAAGCATCACACACACACATTCGATCTCAACACACAACCCTCTTTTACAGTTCTGATTCAGTCCATCATTTCCTTAATTCCATAAGTTGAAACGTCCAAAGACATGCATGTGTTGCCTCGAGTGTATGACTGTGAGAGTGAATGGTTGTCTGTCACTGTCTGTGTGATATCTCTGGGATACGGGAATAAGCGGCACCGATAATCAGTGGTAGATAATTAATGAATGAATTCCATAAATTAAACAATCAAGTCTCTCTCTCCATCCACCCTCCTCCTCCTCCCCCCCAGGCCCTTCAGATCCACCAGCTGCTGGATGAGGACACCAGTACCCCCGAGGTAGAGAGCCAGGGGCTGGGGCAGGATGAGGTCATGGGTGTGGATCCCTCATCTGGCTCCTCTCAGGAGGATGCGGTGCTGCGCCTGGCCTCTGTGAGCCAGGAGACCAGCCCCTCCAATGCCCTGGAGCAGGAGGGAGAGAAGGCCGAGGAGGAGGGGGAGGAGGAGGAGGGGGAGGAGGAGAGTGCCAGCACCAGTGAGAGTGAAGCCACCAACGAGAGCTCCAACACGGACGAGAGCTCCAGCGATGCAGAGGGGGAGAGTGACAACGGCAGCCCCAGCGAGGAGTCCCACGCCAGCCACAGCAGCGAGGAGACCACAGCCACACCTGGAGCAGCTGACAGCGAGTCTGACGAGAGCGCTGAGAGCCAGGAGGAAGACTCAGCTGAGAAGGGGGCTGAGGAGCCGGTGGAGGCTGAGGTCGTGACCCCTGATGTCATTCTTGCTAAGTAACTAAGACAGTAGCACACGCCTGAGCCTAGGTTGAATATGTCAAGGGTGAGATAAAAACTAAAATCACTACATGAAAGTTTAGATTTCAGGGAACCAGCTGTGATTTGCCCCCTTTAGCAACAGAGCCTAAAATTAGCTAAAAACTAACAGCAGCTGACTGTCATTCCTTAAAACAAAAATATATATATACATTTCATCACATGATTTGTAATATAAAATCTAAATTCCAGTGAATTCTACATAAAGACAACCAACTATGTTGACATAAATCCACACAGAGGTCTAAATTATCTTATTTCGTCTTCCACCCACACCACGGAACTGACTCCATGTCAGTGATCATGAGGAACTGACTCATTCAAAATACTTCTAAAGCTTGTGGGTCAACATCCTGTCTCAACCTTGACCTATTGATCCGAGGCCTGAACCAGGAAGTGGCTCCTTATCCTTTTTACCCAGAATTCTCTACATGTCATCTGCGAGAGGGGAGGGGTCAGAGGCAAACGAAGAAGTAACAGGGATGCAACGCAACATGGATGAGTTATGGTGCATTGTGGGTACATGAGTTCAGGGCTTGTGTTGCATGCTGGGGGATGTTGGGTCTAAGAGCCTAACTCAGGGCCCTGCAAGGTCTAATGGTTCACTTTCCAGTCATGACATAGAACAATTAGTCTTGTTCATTGCACAATACTTATTTACACTACATGTTGTTTGTCTCCAGTTTGTTTACTGTAATGTATCATATTGTAACATTTCTAAATAAATAAAGTTCTTTTTTTTCGTAAAACTTTATTCTGGATGTGAAACAGCAGGATAGAAAGGTAAACATTTAGGAGAATTATATATATACTGTATATATATATATATATATATATATATATATATAATATTTGTATGTAAAGACATTGAGGGTAGATTCCAGCCTCTCGATGTGCTGTCTTTACCACTGAGACACAACCAACGTCTTTCTCTGTGCTGATATTTCTTGCTGAATCCCAAGTGTCTCACTTGCCTTCATGTGCAACAATGTGACTTCTAGCTATGCTAACAAGACACAGACAGACCAACAGACAGGTAGACAGACAGACAGACAGACACAGACAAACAGACAGACAGGCAGGCAGACACAGACAGACAACCCGACAGACCGACAGTCTCCAGATTCTAACCCTTTCATGCATAGTTATCACTACAGTGGACAACTGGACAACTAAACTGGACAACCAGTTTTCTCATTGAAATCATAGGTTTGGAAAGCATGTGGTCTAGTTGCACATCAGCCACTTTAGTGGACGGTTTTGCATCATCCAATTACTTGTTACCCATTGGCTAGCCAATGTAAGGGCACTTTTTTATCAAATCCAAGATGGCTGACAAGCGTGCCAAAACTATGAGCTTGCTCAGGGATATCTTGCCAATCCTACTTATACAAGAAGACCCTCACTGGTAAATAAAATATTATAACATCAATGAATTACAAAAAAGTAATATTATTGTAACGTCTTTAAAATATTGCATTTATGTTTGTAGTAAACACAATTTATCATCTGTCCACTGAATTGGTCTTTATAATAATAATAATAATAACTCATTTAGCAGACACTTTTATCCAAAGCATTGTTTAACTGTGTCAAATAAATATGTCCACTACAGTAAAAGAATTGACCACAATTTTTTTTTTTTTTTTTTTTTACAAAATTTAAGCCAGTCAAGTTTTGGGCTGTTATAAATGAATTAATGTTTTTATAATGTAACTTGCACAGATTAGTTCCATGATGTGAAATTAGGTGTAACTTGATTGTGTTGCATTGACCAACATTCAAACATGTCATGGTTTTGACAGCATACAATATCATTGTGTTCATTGGTTTGTTGAATTCATATATGTATTTTCAGAGTTTTATAGGTTCATCGTTTTTATATAACCCAAACACATGCTGTCCACCTGAGTGGATTAAAATAAATATCTTTAGAAAATGTTTGTAGAAAATACATCATGTTCATGTTAATTTATTTTTTAATGTTTGTGTGCCTCCCACACCTCCCGCACATTGAATAATAAAGGGTCATTATCAAGCTTCTGCTGAGCTTCCTAATGACACATTAATTTGAATCAGGTGTGTTGGAGCAGGGAAACATCTAACATGCAGGACAGTGACCCCTGAGGACCAGGGTTGGAGACCCCTGTTTTAGAGGGCATTGCAGTAGGGCTGAATGGCCACAGGGAGGCGATGTCAGTTTCAATCAGAATGTGGTGTCTGCATTGAGAGGGCAGAGTCTCTATCCTGCCTGGTTTCAACAGGATCTCTCTGCTGTGACTATCACCATTTAGACTACAGAAGGCTTCTGAGATGCCCAATCAAACTCATTTGAAAACTAATTTCAATTTCGTTTTTTTTGTTCATTCAAATGCAGCATTACAAAGTAACAAAGTTCTCAAGTTCTTTCAAATCCTTTATTGTAAAAACTAAAGAAGACACTGAAGACTTCCTGTGTGTGTCTGTACAGGATTGAGACAGAGGAACAAAGATCTTGACCCCATCCGCAGGCAGCATGAGGAAGCAGAACTCCCAGGTGCAGTTGTCCCCTCTCCCACAGTAGGTACATGCTCAGCTCTTCTAGCCCTGGTTTGATAGCCCTGGTCCAGTTCCCTTCCCTGCACGCTCCCAGTAAAATCAGCCCTGATCCAGTTCCACTCCCAACCTACATGTATAGACAACACCAAACTCCTCTCCCTGTGTCAACATGACTGGACACGTCTCAACATCCCATCACACCCCACTAATAAGATACTTCGTAACTCCATTCATACTACCTCAGTGCATCATTCCAGTTTCAACTGCCTCAGTCTCTTCACACAGTCTATATGGGATGGTTCAGCTGGATAACAGGTCAGATGGGGGCATGCAGGGCAGAACAGGCCTCACATGACACCATCAGGCTGGCGTTCATATTCAGCTTCTTATTCAGTTTGATGTCTGAGATGAATCAGTTATCCCCTCTGCTGTCTGTGACAGGAGCTGGGGTCAGTGGGGGAGGGGTCACAGGTCTCTTAGTGGACACCTTCACAGTGGTACGAGATGTTGCTGTGGAGGAAGGTGAGGTCACTGGGGTCGTTACTGGTCTGGTTCTTCTTGCAGTGGTAGTCATGGCAGCGGTGGGACGGGTCACTGGAACTGTGGGTTTGGGTGGCAATGGTTTTGCTGTGATCTCTGAAGATTCAGAGGATTCAGAAGACTCTGATGATTCTGAAGATTCAGATGATTCGGATGATTTCCAGGACCTTGACTCCCTTCCATAAATGGAACTGGACACTACTTCAGAGGCAGGACGCCTCTGAAACCATGTCAGCCAATCAGGCCATGAGCCACTGAGGTCCCCAGACTCTTCATACACCTGTGGAGAGACCAACAGACCTGGTCACAGAGCAACAGACCTGGTCACAGAGCAACAGACCTGGTCACAGAGCAACAGACCTGGTCACAGAGCAACAGACCTGGTCACTGAGCAACAGACCTGGTCACAGAGCAACAGACCTGGTCACTGAGCAACAGACCTGGTCACAGAGCAACAGACCTGGTCACTGAGCAACAGACCTGGTCACAGAGCAACAGACCTGGTCACAGAGCAACAGACCTGGTCACTGAGCAACAGACCTGGTCACAGAGCAACAGACCTGGTCACAGAGCAACAGACCTGGTCACAGAGCAACAGACCTGGTCACTGAGCAACAGACCTGGTCACAGAGCAACAGACCTGGTCACAGAGCAACAGACCTGTGTCGACAGCAGGACTAAAAGAAAGAAAGAGATCATGGAGTCTTACAGGTGTGCTTGAGGTCACTGTGAGAAGGACCATGATGGAGAAAGACAGCAGGAGATGCATCACCCAGCCTAATGCACAAACAACAACAAGGACAGATAATGAACAACATCAGCCTGGATGTGATGATAACACAGCTAATATCAAGACTCTCCAAGCACAAGCGGCTCCTGGACAAATCTGTGTTACCTGGACAGCCTGTTATCTTCTCTTCTGCAGTCTGGAACAGGAGTTATCTCTGAGTTGTGCTGTGGTCTTCACGGTTACCGGATGGTGCTGGGGTGTTCGGTCTCTGCAAGGCTCCTGAGGACGACTTAGTGTTCTATTCTGAGGTCCACTCAGAACAGCAGTGTAGATATAGGCTGAGCAGGGAGAGAGCTGGTTGGTTGATCCCAACCATGGAATGTTACAGTAGGATGAGTTGGCATGGTGACTCAACCTCTCTGATCTCGCTGACGTGTGACACTGCTCTGTTAATGCATCACTTCAAACTTCCGAGTGTGTTGCAGAGTCAACATCAGACATCAGATCAAAAACCCCAGCGCTCTAAATGGTCAGACCAGGCCCAGCCCCATCCGGAAAAACAGAACCACACAACAGTGACAAATAAATCAGTCACCATGTGATGGGATGGGAGTTATTGTGTATTTGAATAATCCTACATTGTGTAAGTTCTCCCACTCAGAGCGATGACACCTTAAATCTCACATGGAGAAATCCAACAAACTGTCTGGACATGCACTGTTTGTGTAATTATCACTACACTTAATCCTGAGAGCTTGTTGCAGAGAAAGAACCCAAATTGAAAAGTACCAGAAACTAATGGGAATGTTTATTCTTACCCCCCAGTCAAATCATTGATTTTTTACTCTGATCCAAAGTAAAAAAATAATTTTGTTTACTCTGAGCCCAAGTAAAAAATAATTTGTTTACTCTGACCCCAAGTAAAAAATATTTAGTTTACTCTGACCCCAAGTAAAAAATAATTTATTTTTTGTGACCCCAAGTCAAAAAATATTCAGTTTACTCTGTTTTACCCCAAGTAAAAAATTAGTTTCAGATTCAGAATACTTTATTGATCCCGGTGGAAACTCCTTCGCAGCAACGGCACACAGTCTCCCAAAAGCACACAGGGGTAAGGGTGTGATTAGAAAAGATTACAACACACAGGGATAGAGGGGTGCCCCCCCATCAGCCTTCCCAAACTCAACTGAGCATGCCCTGCAGGGGGAGGACATTGTGCTGTGATAATCCTAAATAAAGTTTAATACAACAATGATGTAGCTGTACAGTTTGATCGATTTGACTTGTGATGCCTCTGTGTCTTAATTGATTAAGCAAAATGTATTTTAGTGGATGGCTCCATCTAGTGTTTAAATAGTAAACCGAAACTCCATCCTGAGGGAACGAGACCCGTTTATACCACTAGACTAGTTACTAGATTTTCAGCTGCTATTTCCACTAGAGTCAGCCATCGATTTGAGTTTAAGAGCACTATAAATACAGTGTATAAATATAGCTGCAAGCAGCGATGGTGGATTCCTCCTAGAACAATTTATGAAATTCATATGTAATTCAAAATGCAATTTGCGTGTTTGGTGTGAATACATCCAAGACTCTAGTGCCCCCTGTGCTGTAACGGACAAATGATTGTGAACATCAAAAATCCTATTGATAACTTTTGTAAGGGTTGATCATGTGATGATAACTGCCAATCCTGGGGAAGATTGGACAAAAGTTGTAGGAGTAGAAGTGAAGAAAAATGTTTCCTAAATCTACATTATACAGAAAAATCTAAGGGCTTGCCATTATGAGTTGTTGAGACTTTATTCTTCATTGTGACAAATTGTGACGAATCTGTAATGAATTTCGGGATTCTAGGACAAAGGGGGTACAAATGGCATCACTTCAAAAGGACAAAAATTGTCAAATTGGGGCGTGGCCTGTAGCGTCCCCTTTGGTCTCAAGTGGACCAAAATGGGTGTGGTAGTTTATAATTTTGTACTGTTTTACCATGCCAAAAATCTCAACTTTTTACTGCTGTGATCCAAGGGCTGCCATTGACTTCATGCTACAAGATTCGGAATTCCTACGATAACAATAGGTTTCCTCCTGAATACTGTTGTAGATCAGAATGGGATTTCAACCATGAAAATACATTAAGAACATTAAACAGCATATGTGAGACTGACAAATAGTTGGATTATTATATTAAGTCTAAATAATCAGTATGTAGGCTAGTATTTTCCTCCAAAAAATGTCATACTAACACTGTTTTTCATCCAAAAACATCATACTGTATGCAATATTCTGAGTATACCCATATTTATTATATTCTGTTGGATTAACTGTTTTGCACTTCTGGTTGGATGCTAACTGTATTTCGTTACCCTGTACTTGTACCTGTGTAATGACAATAAAGTTGAATCTAATCTAATTCATATCAATATAATAAAACAATCCACAAATTTAGGGTTCACTATATTTTAATAGATGGCACTACAGCCTACCTATACAAAAAATACAGATATTACAACCCACATTAAAATAAAATAAACCTTATTGTCTCAAGGCAGACATTTATTAAGTAAAGTTCCATTACACAAGATATTGATGACGCTGGGTTAGGGAAGAAGCGCTGATTCCAGAGACGTTACTTAATGACCTTACTTCTCTTCACAAGGGCATCTCTGAGCGCAATCTGGATGGAAAAGAGACAGAATAAACTACAGGTTGATATCCAAAATCAAGAAGGATTCAGTTAAACCCTGAAGGTCCATATGCCTCCATGTTGTCTTTAAGGCAGATTCCTTGTTCACCTGTTTGTCCCTGAAGGAGCGTTTTCCCTTGGTCCTGACGCCCTGACTGTGCCTCATCATCATGAAGTTCTTGTTCCTCTTCTTCTCCTTGTTGCTGGTGCTGGCAAACGGATTGATCTTTGTCCTCTTGTGCACAAAGTCCTTCCTGTCCGAGCGTCCAGCCTGAAACACAGAGAGCAGGAGGATGAGGGACAGGAGGATGAGGGACAGGAGGATGAGGGACAGGAGGATGAGTGACAGGAGGATGAGGGACAGGAGGATGAGGGACAGGAGGATGAGGGACAGGAGGGGGAGAGACAGGAGGATGAGGGACAGGAGGATGAGGGACAGGAGGATGAGGGACAGGAGGATGAGGGACAGGAGGATGAGGGACAGGAGGGGGAGAGACAGGAGGGGGAGAGACAGGAGGATGAGGGACAGGAGGATGAGGGACAGGAGGATGAGGGACAGGAGGGGGAAAGACAGGAGGATGAGGGACAGGAGGGGGAGAGACAGGAGGATGAGGGACAGGAGGGGGAGAGACAGGAGGATGAGGGACAGGAGGATGAGGGACAGGAGGATGAGGGACAGGAGGGGGAGAGACAGGAGGGGGAGAGACAGGAGGATGAGGGACAGGAGGATGAGGGACAGGAGGATGAGGGACAGGAGGGGGAGAGACAGGAGGATGAGGGACAGAAGGATGAGGGACAGGAGGATGAGGGACAGGAGGATGAGGGACAGGAGGGGGAGAGACAGGAGGGGGAGAGACAGGAGGATGAGGGACAGGAGGATGAGGGACAGGAGGGGGAGAGACAGGAGGGGGAGAGACAGGAGGATGAGGGACAGGAGGATGAGTGACAGGAGGATGAGGGACAGGAGGATGAGGGACAGGAGGGGGAGAGACAGGAGGATGAGTGACAGGAGGATGAGGGACAGGAGGATGAGGGACAGGAGGGGGAGAACCAGGAGGATGAGTGACAGGAGGATGAGGGACAGGAGGATGAGTGACAGGAGGATGAGGGACAGGAGGATGAGAGACAGGAGGATGAGGGACAGGAGGATGAGGGACAGGAGGATGAGGGACAGGAGGGGGAGAGACAGGAGGATGAGGGACAGGAGGATGAGGGACAGGAGGGGGAGAGACAGGAGGATGAGGGACAGGAGGATGAGGGACAGGAGGGGGAGAGACAGGAGGATGAGGGACAGGAGGATGAGGGACAGGAGGGGGAGAGACAGGAGGATGAGGGACAGGAGGATGAGGGACAGGAGGATGAGGGACAGGAGGGGGAGAGACAGGAGGATGAGGGACAGGAGGATGAGGGACAGGAGGGGGAGAGACAGGAGGATGAGGGACAGGAGGATGAGGGACAGGAGGATGAGGGACAGGAGATGAGGGACAGGAGGGGGAGAGACAGGAGGATGAGGGACAGGAGGGGGAGAGACAGGAGGATGAGGGACAGGAGGATGAGGGACAGGAGGGGGAGAGACAGGACGATGAGGGACAGGAGGATGAGGGACAGGAGATGAGGGACAGGAGGATGAGGGACAGGAGGGGGAGAGACAGGAGGATGAGGGACAGGAGGATGAGGGACAGGAGGATGAGGGACAGGAGACAGAGAGGAGGTCAGACTCCTGCAGAGCAGCCTCCCTAGTTGAGACACCTGCCAGAATGAAGACCCACCTGTGCTGTTGCCAGTCGTGTTTCCTTGTCTGACTTGGGTTTCTTGTGGAGTTTCTCAATATTCCTCAAGGTCAGAAGCTCCCCTCTGAAACACAGCACATCCAACCAGATCAACAACACTGTTCACAGTCCAGGACAGAGTTCCTCTGGATACAGCTGTGAGAATTATGAGATCCAAGCACTTTGTTCAAGAAAAAAGAAAACAATCTTTTAGGTGTCTGACTTCCTAAAGTCACAAAAGTGACACATAAGTGTCACAAAAACAAAGACTACATTTTTGAATGAGTTAATTCCAAAATAGGGAATGGACAGATTATGTATCATTTGGAATCTTTGGAACAGGATTATGTCAATTCTAGCAGTAATGACATTTCAGACATTCTAGTATTAAACAACATTGACCAGGACCCCCATCACTGACCTGCCCTCCCCCTCTTCATCACTGACCTGCCCTCCCCCTCTTCATCACTGACCTGCCCTCCTCCTCTTCATCACTGACCTGCCCTCTCCCTCTTCATCACTGACCTGCCCTCCTCCTCTTCATCACTGACCTGCCCTCCTCCTCTTCATCACTGACCTGCCCTCCCCCTCTTCATCACTGACCTGCCCTCCTCCTCTTCATCACTGACCTGCCCTCCTCCTCTTCATCACTGACCTGCCCTCCTCCTCTTCATCACTGACCTGCCCTCCTCCTCTTCATCACTGACCTGCCCTCCTCCTCTTCATCACTGACCTGCCCTCCTCCTCTTCATCACTGACCTGCCCTCCTCTTCATCATCACTGCCCTCCCCCTCTTCATCACTGCCCTGCCCTCCCCCTCATCATCACTGACCTGCCCTCCTCCTCTTCATCACTGACCTGCCCTCCTCCTCTTCATCACTGTCCTGCCCTCCTCCTCTTCATCACTGACCTGCCCTCCTCCTCTTCATCACTGCCCTGCCCTCCTCCTCTTCATCACTGACCTGCCCTCCTCTTCATCATCACTGCCCTCCCCCTCATCATCACTGACCTGCCCTCCCCCTCTTCATCACTGACCTGCCCTCCTCTTCATCATCACTGCCCTCCCCCTCTTCATCACTGACCTGCCCTCCTCTTCATCATCACTGCCCTCCCCCTCTTCATCACTGACCTGCCCTCCTCTTCATCATCACTGCCCTCCCCCTCTTCATTACTGACCTGCCCTCCCCCTCTTCATCACTGACCTGCCCTCCTCCTCTTCATCACTGACCTGCCCTCCCCCTCTTCATCACTGACCTGCCCTCCTCCTCTTCATCACTGACCTGCCCTCCTCCTCTTCATCACTGTCCTGCCCTCCCCCTCTTCATCACTGACCTGCCCTCCTCCTCTTCATCACTGACCTGCCCTCCTCCTCTTCATCACTGTCCTGCCCTCCCCCTCTTCATCACTGACCTGCCCTCCCCCTCTTCATCACTGACCTGCCCACCCCCTCTTCATCACTGACCTGCCCTCCCCCTCTTCATCACTGACCTGCCCTCCTCTTCATCACTGCCCTGCCCTCCTCTTCATCACTGACCTGCCCTCCTCCTCTTCATCACTGTCCACCAGCTTCCTCTTCTTGCCCGTGGCACCCTTCAGCTCTTTGGCCACCTGGGCCAGTCGGATCTTCTTAAAGTCCTCCTGGGTGAGGACCCTGCTGGAGCTGACAGCCTGAGCCTTGGCCTTCCTCTCCTCCATGGGCATGCTCTGCAGCTTCTGGGCCTGGAGGAACCACACACAGAGCTGCTCAGGACCTCAGGCTCCCCTGCAGGTCCCTGTGTTAGGTGACGCTTCCACAGGGGACACATGTCCTCACCATGTCTCCAGCGTCATCGTCTGAGGAATGGTGCACGTCCACCCACTCTCCATCCTCACCAGCATCACTTATACTGGCACTCTCCCAGCCTTCTGCTCCCCATTAAGAACAAACAAGAAGGTTATTGTACACATTTCACAACATTTCTGGTTTGACTTGTTGTTTACGGGTCGTCTCCATTGAACCCTGTCCAGAGAAACAGAGCTGTGTTGGTCCTCACCCTCATCATTGTCGGCTCCTTCCTGGTCCTCCTCCACTTCCAGGACTTCAGCTCCAGGTATGTAGTCCTTCCTCTCCACCTCTCCGTAGTCCTGGATCCTGGCCTCCACCGACGACTCTGTGGGCCTCCCCTGCACACCAGACCACCAGCTGTCACCCAGGGTTCACACTTCACTGTTCTCTGCTAATGTGTCCCCCTGGACAGTATCCCCCTGGACAGTGTCCCCCTGGACAGTGTCCCCCTGAGACAGTGTCCCCCTGAGACAGTGTCCCCCTGAGACAGTGTTCCCCTGAGCAGTGTCTCCCTGGACAGTGTCTCCCTGAGACAGTGTTCCCCTGAGCAGTGTCCCCCTGGACAGTGTCCCCCTGAGACAGTGTCCCCCTGAGACAGTGTCCCCCTGGACAGTGTCCCCCTGGACAGTGTCTCCCTGGACAGTGTCTCCCTGAGACAGTGTTCCCCTGAGCAGTGTCTCCCTGGACAGTGTCCCCCTGGACAGTGTCCCCCTGAGCAGTGTCCCCCTGGACAGTGTCTCCCTGAGACAGTGTCCCCCTGAGACAGTGTCTCCCTGGACAGTGTCTCCCTGGACAGTGTCCCCCTGGACAGTGTCCCCCTGGACAGTGTCTCCCTGGACAGTGTTCCCCTGAGCAGTGTCTCCCTGGACAGTGTCCCCCTGGGCAGTGTCTCCCTGGACAGTGCCCCCCTGGACAGTGTCCCCCTGGACAGTGTCCCCCTGGACAGTGTCCCCCTGGACAGTGTCTCCCTGGACAGTGTCTCCCTGAGACAGTGTTCCCCTGGACAGTGTCTCCCTGGACAGTGTCCCCCTGGACAGTGTCCCCCTGAGACAGTGTCCCCCTGGACAGTGTGTGGGGTTAATGCAGACATGACTCCTCACCCTGTCTTTCTTATGCAGCATTTTGGGGTTCAGATTCCTGAACAGTTGGATCAGTCCTCTGGCTGACATCATCACATCTAACAGAGAGAGAAATATCATCATCAGTAACCATGACAACCCTGTGTAGTCCTTATCCATGTGATGAAACAGGAAGTGTCTCCTTACTCTTGTCTTTGTGTGTCTTGTACTGGGTCAGATCCTGGAGCAACTCTTCTGTAATGGACAGAGGACAGCGGGCTGCTACCTCTTTAATGGCGTTTAGGCTGCAGATACAAAGTCTCCTTACTAGAAACACTAGCATTGTGGGTTATTATTTACTAGCCGTTACAGTGAACACATTTACATTTTATATTTTTTATTCTGTTCTTATCGTACCCTTATTATTATGTTACATGTATGTTGTATGTTTGCTCTTTCCTGCCAAAGTAAATTATGTGTTTGTATATCTTGCATAGCGAATAAAGTAGATTATGATTGTGATATTTCAGTAGGAACCATGTAAACTGCCTGGTTACTTTAGGAATCCAGCATCAAACACAGTAAGTCAGGCTGGGCTGTCATCCTGTTACCTACTTACCCAACAGTCATCATTTCTCCTGAGTTTCTATCAGTCACAAAGTTATTAGCGATGGTCATGATGACCGGCTGAATGATCTGAGGAGGACAGAGAACACAGATCAAGTCTCTGATGTGAGCTGGCCTGTGCTGCTGGTCTCTGAGGCTGGATCAGGTCTTACCTCAGGAGGGACAAGCTGGTGAGAAGACTGTGCTGCACACAGGAGGATCTTAGTCACCTCTGCATGGAGATAAACACACACAGCTTACAGTCATACAGTCATACAGTCATGCTCCTCCACTACAGCTATTAAGATAAAGCTCTGTTAGTCACACTTTGGAGAAATGTCAGTTTGCAACAGCCAGGTACAGTACAGCAGAGTACCAAAAAAAAGATATAAAGAAGTTCAGAAATGTATCTAAAAATAAAAAAAGGATGTAAAGTATGTAATAAGATAGAAATATAAAAATACAAGGGATGTAATAAGATTTGAACGAGGCACAAAAGTAGCATTAAAAGCATTATGGCTGCAGATGACAGAAAAGTAATGAGTGATATGTTTTGGTAGTCCCAACACATTTGACATGTGAAGTAGCTCGACCAATCACCTCTCTGATGCGGCTGAATGAATCGTTGGACAAACGGGTAGTAGTTGAAGAGGACGAGCTGTGAAAGAGAGACATCACTGTCAAGATCCAACACCTGGACTGTTCTGATGCCCCTGTTAACTGCAGACCTGGACTGTTCTTATGCCCCTGTTACCTGCAGACCTGGACTGTTCTGATGCCCCTGTTACCTGCAGACCTGGACTGTTCTGATGCCCCTGTTACCTGCAGACCTGGACTGTTCTGATGCCCCTGTTACCTGCAGACCTGGACTGTTCTGATGCCCCTGTTACCTGCAGACCTGGACTGTTCTGATGCCCCTGTTACCTGCAGACCTGGACTGTTCTGATGCCCCTGTTACCTGCAGACCTGGACTGTTCTGATGCCCCTGTTACCTGCAGACCTGGACTGTTCTGATGCCCCTGTTACCTGCAGACCTGGACTGTTCTGATGCCCCTGTTACCTGCAGACCTGGACTGTTCTGATGCCCCTGTTACCTGCAGACCTGGACTGTTCTGATGCCCCTGTTACCTGCAGACCTGGACTGTTCTGATGCCCCTGTTACCTGCAGACCTGGACTGTTCTGATGCCCCTGTTACCTGCAGACCTGGACTGTTCTGATGCCCCTGTTACCTGCAGACCTGGACTGTTCTGATGCCCCTGTTACCTGCAGACCTGGACTGTTCTGATGCCCCTGTTACCTGCAGACCTGGACTGTTCTGATGCCCCTGTTACCTGCAGACCTGGACTGTTCTGATGCCCCTGTTACCTGCAGACCTGGACTGTTCTGATGCCCCTGTTACCTGCAGACCTGGACTGTTCTGATGCCCCTGTTACCTGCAGACCTGGACTGTTCTGATGCCCCTGTTACCTGCAGACCTGGACTGTTCTGATGCCCCTGTTACCTGCAGACCTGCCCTTACCTCATGAATACCAACCAGTCGGGAGATCAGGTCCATCATCATGATCTTCACCTCAAAACGCTCTTTGGAGTTCTCTAACTGCTTTAAAAGCCTCTCTGCAAAATCTGTGTATGATAAAAAAATCCACTGTAAGAGAAGGTCCAACAGATACGCTTCATTTCCAGCAGGTGGCAGCGTTGTGCTTCATACCTTGTGGGTCGTGGATCAGATGGATGGCAGAGAAATTAAACACCTCAACCTTCTTCTTCTTCTTGTGTTTCTGTACAGAAAATATTGTTGGATGAAAAACAAGTTCCAATAACAGGAGACGAATAAGATAATATAATAAGAGGAATCTCCGGTCAGAGACGACAGACTCTGGATGGTCAGTAGATCAACAGACCTTGAGGACCTTCATAGCCTTCTCCATTTTCTTCTTGGACTTGGAGGTTTTCTTGTTTGTTGAATATCTCACCATCAAGTCTCTAGCTGTCGGACCCTCTTCCTGGAAACAACAATAAACACAACCTTGATCAGAACTTTACTCCATATTTGAGTTGAGTCGCTTGTAAGTCGCTTTGGATGAAAGCATCTGCTAAATGAATAAATGTAAATGGTCAGAGACGAGGAAGAAGAAGAAATAAAACCTTGCTAAATGAATACATAAGAACATGTTATAATGATAGAAATATCTAAAGGGCTGACAGAACACAAGCTTTGCAGATCCCTTCTCCCAGAAACATGTTTTGTCAGAAGATAACAGTGTGCAACACTGAGCTGCCTTCTGCTCACTAGAACAAGCCTGCTTGTCAACATGCACACCAGGGGCCATACTTGCCTCAGACTCTGAGCCACTATCATTCTTCTCATCCTCGTCTTTACCCAGGAAGAACTTCATGCCTGCTACAAGGATCTGCATGGGGGGGAAGAAGAACATTTCCATGGATGCTGCCCATTTCACAAAGGCTTCAGGGTCATCACTCATGACACAGAAGTGACTTTGTACTCTGAACCATGTTCTGTGGATGTCCAAAAATCTTGGTTATTCAAGAGCTGCATGAGTTTGATTCTTTGATTTGATCCTTAAAGCTGTCTGAAGATTAAGGACAAAGATGGAGATGAAGAGACTGTCTTACCTTTGCAATAGGAGAGAAACATGCAGTTGTGATGACGTTAACAGTTTTGGCATCGTTCCTATAAAGGACAGCAGATAAAATGGTGAAAAAGTATTTCATGTATTTTTCTTGCAGATCTTGGATAAAGAGCATCTAGGGGTGTCAAGTGGCTGAGTGTTGAGAGAAGTGGGCTGATAATCAGAAGGTTGCCGGATAAATCCAGCTGTGCTAACTTGACATTGTGTCCTTGGGCAAGGCACTTCACCCTACTTGCCTCAGGAGGAATGTCCCTGTCCTTACTGTAAGTCTCTCTGGATAAAAGCATCTGAATGAATGAATGAATGTACAGAACATGAACACTCACCATATGTTCCTCTTGTACAGTTCTACCATCACATCCAGAGAGATCTTGGCTGCTATGGGATTACTGTCTCTCAGCATGGTGTACATGAAGTTCTGTAACATCTGGACAGAAAAACACACGTACAGTGTTTACATCCAGCTGTGGTATTTCCTTCCTGTTATCTGAAGCACTGGTCACATCTAGCTCAGGTTTCTCTATTCAAATATAAAAGCTTTTTTAACACTCCCAGCAATATCTAGCTGCACCTATTCTCTCTCTCTCTCTCTCTCTCTCTCTCTCTCTCTCTCTCTCTCTCTCTCTCTCTCTCTCTCTCTCTCTATGTATATATATATATATTTTTTTTTTTTTTTACACTGCACTAACTTGTACATAACTTGTCATTTAACCAATCAGAATTTAACTAATCTGTACATTATGTATCTAAATTATCTGTATATAACTGCTTCTCTTGCACTTCTGATTAGATGCTAAACTGTATTTCGTTTCCTTCATTTCTGTATTAATACATCAAGTGTAACAATAAAGTTCAACTGATCTGAAGTATCCAGCTGGACTTACAGTGTTGGCTTTGTTGTTTTTGTGCTTCGCATTGATGTTCTTGATGTCAGCCACAATGTGTGTGTACAAGGTCTGAGAACAGAGGACAGGAGGGGGTGTTAGGTGAGGTAGACAAGGGGGTGGATACAGAGGCAGGGGGGTGGATACAGAGGCAGGGGGGTGGATACAGAGGCAGGGGGGTGAATACAGAGGCAGGAGGGTGGATACAGAGGCAGGAGGGTGGATACAGAGGCAGGAGGGTGGATACTGAGGCAGGGGGGTGGATACTGAGGCAGGAGGGTGGATACAGAGGCAGGGGGTGGATACAGAGGCAGGAGGGTGGATACAGTGGCAGGAGGGTGGATACAGAGGCAGGGGGGTGGATACAGAGGCAGGAGGGTGGATACTGAGGCAGGGGGGTGGATACAGAGGCAGGAGGGTGGATACAGAGGCAGGAGGGTGGATACTGAGGCAGGAGGGTGGATACAGAGGCAGGGGGGTGGATACAGAGGCAGGAGGGTGGATACTGAGGCAGGGGGGTGGATACAGAGGCAGGAGGGTGGATACAGAGGCAGGAGGGTGGATACTGAGGCAGGAGGGTGGATACAGAGGCAGGAGGGTGGATACAGAGGCAGGGGGGTGGATACAGAGGCAGGAGGGTGGATACTGAGGCAGGAGGGTGGATACAGAGGCAGGAGGGTGGATACAGAGGCAGGGGGGTGGATACTGAGACAGGAGGGTGGATACAGAGGCAGGAGGGTGGATACAGAGGCAGGAGGGTGGATACAGAGGCAGGAGGGTGGATACAGAGGCAGGGGGGTGGATACAGAGGCAGGAGGGTGGATACTGAGGCAGGGGGTGGATACAGAGGCAGGGGGGTGGATACAGAGGCAGGAGGGTGGATACAGAGGCAGGAGGGTGGATACAGAGGCAGGAGGGTGGATACAGAGGCAGGAGGGTGGATACTGAGGCAGGGGGGTGGATACAGAGGCAGGAGGGTGGATACAGAGGCAGGAGGGTGGATACTGAGGCAGGGGGGTGGATACAGAGGCAGGGGGGTGGATACAGAGGCAGGGGGGTGGATACAGAGGCAGGAGGGTGGATACAGAGGCAGGAGGGTGGATACAGAGGCAGGGGGTGGATACAGAGGCAGGGGGGTGGATACAGAGGCAGGAGGGTGGATACAGAGGCAGGAGGGTGGATACTGAGGCAGGGGGGTGGATACAGAGGCAGGGGGGTGGATACAGAGGCAGGGGGGTGGATACAGAGGCAGGAGGGTGGATACAGAGGCAGGGGGGTGGATACAGAGGCAGGGGGGTGGATACAGAGGCAGGAGGGTGGATACAGAGGCAGGAGGGTGGATACAGAGGCAGGAGGGTGGATACAGAGGCAGGAGGGTGGATACAGAGGCAGGGGGGTGGATACAGAGGCAGGGGGGTGGATACAGAGGCAGGGGGGTGGACACAGAGGCAGGGGGGTGGATACAGAGGCAGGAGGGTGGATACTGAGGCAGGGGGGTGGATACAGAGGCAGGGGGGTGAATACAGAGGCAGGAGGGTGGATACAGAGGCAGGAGGGTGGATACAGAGGCAGGGGGGTGGATACAGAGGCAGGGGGGTGGATACAGAGGCAGGGGGGTGAATACAGAGGCAGGAGGGTGGATACAGAGGCAGGAGGGTGGATACAGAGGCAGGGGGGTGGATACTGAGGCAGGGGGGTGGATACAGAGGCAGGAGGGTGGATACAGAGGCAGGAGGGTGGATACAGAGGCAGGAGGGTGGATACTGAGGCAGGAGGGTGGATACAGAGGCAGGAGGGTGGATACAGAGGCAGGAGGGTGGATACTGAGGCAGGGGGGTGGATACTGAGGCAGGTGGTTCCAGCTGGTGTCAGCTGGTTCAGATCCAGCAGACTCACCTTCCTCAGGAGCTTGTCGTGACATCGCAGCAGCTCAAAGAACAGCTCCAGCAGACCGGTGGGGCTGATGAGGTTCTTGTTCCTCAGGAGGATCAGAGCTTTGCAGAAGGTCTGTGAGAGGAGGAATGGAAGCCATGTGAACCTGTTCCTCATGAATAGTGCAATAACTGTCTACATGTCTACTTAACTTACTTATTTTTTTATACTGGACTACTTAACTGGACTACTTAACTTACTTATTTTCTTATTTTTTATACTGGACTTTATCATGCCCGCCTATTGTTATTGTCATTATTGTTATATTACCCTGCAACTCTGTGTGCTGTACTTTACCCTGCTGCTGTTGTGAACTGCAATTTCCACCCCCTGGAGGACAAATAAAGGTTCATCTAATCTAATCTGTCCTATGATCCTACAGCCTCCTTCATGACCCCTGTGGATCACAGGATGGGTTCACTGTCTCACCATTCGTAAGTCTGACTGTAACACAGTGTGATGGCTCAGAAGCAGATCTGTCAACTCCTGAGGGAATGTAGAGAGATGCTCCAGATAGCAGTGAGCAACCTGGAGGACAAACAGTCAATATTATCATCCTATACAGAGGGACACAGTGTGTGGTCTGTCAGCAGTCACTCTTAACCACAGTCACATGACTAAATGGACAGTAGTTCACTCTCCATCACTAACATGATGATCTGAGCCTCCAGATGATTCTCACTGACCTGAGCCAGGAACATGACCAGGTCTCCAAGCTGTGGAGTGTGTGTGTGTGTGTGTGTGATCCTTCTACATCTCTAACATGATGATCTCAGCCTCTTCTTACTGACCTGAGCCAGGAACATGACCAGGTCTCCAAGCTCTTTGTTCGGCTTGTCCGGCTGGAGTTTGAAGATCTGAACATTGGACTGATAATGCCGGTACTGTTGCAAGAACTGTAGAAAAAATGATCAAAAAGTCATCGTGATACAATCTTAGAACCCTGTTCTGTAAACGTGGATGTGCTCATCTTAACACATGTGAGCTAAGATAAGCAGCGTTAGTGTTAGTTCACCTCTTCTGTGTAGGACTGAGGATCTCTCTTGATAAGGTTCTGCAGTTGTGGAAGATTATTTGGCAGTTTGTTGTTGTGTCGACCCGACATGATGCCAGATTATTTAATATTCACTTTTTTAAAACTTCAACTACAATAACAGCAGCGTGTCTTATGAGGGCGCCGCCATGTTTGTCGTCATCTACTGGAAGTGTTTCCCGTCAAACTTCTTCTTCTTTGGATTTAGCAGCAGGCTGCCACCAACCTTCAGATGCGTGAGCGCCACCTGGGGGATGTGAGGTGACAACACTGTAACAGCAGAATCTGAATCTATACAAACACAGAATTCACTTTGGCAGAAAGGAGCAAAGATAGAACATATGTGACATAATAATAAAACAGGATAAAAATATACTGCGAAATACAGTACAAATTCAATACAAATAACATAAAAGTACAAATAACATAAAATACAAAGTGGGCACTAGCTGTACAGATGGGGGTGAATATAATATAACTATAGTGAGAGAAGGACGGGTATATATAGTACAGGGGGAGGGGGGGTTATATACACAGTAGTGCAAACAGTGGTGCAAAATCATAGAGTTTTGAAGGTGGTGTGTGTTAAAGTGCAGTGGGATTCTGAATTGGTCAAACTAAGGTAGGTGTTTCAAAAATGTGCTCCGATTTATAACAGAACTGTTCTATATGTATAATCTCAACGTAGTATACATTTAAATACCTTGTAAAGTAATACGTTTGAATAGCTTTAGCTGCTCTGGAGTTGCCACAACAACAACATGTATACCAATAATTTAAAAAGCCATTTGTATTTTTTTGAAACAATTTTAATGTAAAAAAAACAAGTATAATAAGTCAGAGTTGTAAAAGACATCCTGTTAGTACAGAGATAAGTTGGACACAGAAACTCAGCACTCACAGTAAGTACATACACACACGTACACATGTAGTCATTTAACAGATGCTCTTATCCAGAGAGACTTACAGCAAGTACAGGGACATTCCCCCCTGAGGCAAGTAGGGTGAAGTGCCTTGCCCAAGGACACTACTTCATGTTGCCTCAGCCTGGAATCAAACTGGTGACCTTATGATAACTAGTTCAACACCCTTAACCACTCAGCCAACTGACTCCCAAACAAATAACAAAACTGAAGAAAATGCTGGTAGTTTACTATATAATTACAGACAACTCCAGATGTTTACATAATCTTCCACATGATCATGTCTTAAAGAATATGCTGTTTTAATGTTGTTGTTTAATATAAAGCTTTAACGAGAATGTCATTATTCTGAATTCCCATCTGTCTTCCTCCTTTCCTAGCTAGGCCCCTCCCCTCCAGCTAGGCTCCTCCCCTCCAGCTAGGCTCCTCCCCTCCAGCTAGGCCCCTCCCCTCCATCTAGGCTCCTCCCCTCCAGCTAGGCCCCTCCCCTCCAGCTAGACTCCTCCCCTCCAGCTAGGCTCCTCCCCTCCAGCTAGGCTCCTCCCCTCCAGCTAGGCCCCTCCCCTCCAGCTAGGCTCCTTCCCTCCAGCTAGGCTCCTCCCCTCCAGCTAGGCCCCTCCCCTCCAGCTAGGCTCCTCCCCTCCAGCTAGGCCCCTCCCCTCCAGCTAGGCTCCTCCCCTCCAGCTAGGCCCCTCCCCTCCTGCCCTTTAACAAACTTAGGTAGAAGCTTTGAGATGAGACACATAAAGGGTGTGTATGTGTAGGGGGGCTGTGTGTGAAGATGTGTGTGTATGTGTAGGGGGGCTGTGTGTGAAGATGTGTGTGTATGTGCAGGGGGGCTGTGTGTGAGGATGTGTGTGTATGTGTAGGGGGGCTGTGTGTGAGGATGTGTGTGTATGTGTAGGGGGGCTGTGTGTGAGGATGTGTGTGTATGTGTAGGGGGGCTGTGTGTGAGGATGTGTGTGTATGTGTAGGGGGGCTGTGTGTGAAGATGTGTGTGTATGTGCAGGGGGGCTGTGTGTGAGGATGTGTGTGTATGTGTAGGGGGGCTGTGTGTGAGGATGTGTGTGTATGTGTAGGGGGGCTGTGTGTGAGGATGTGTGTGTATGTGTAGGGGGGCTGTGTGTGAGGATGTGTGTGTATGTGTAGGGGGGCTGTGTGTGAGGATGTGTGTGTATGTGTAGGGGGGCTGTGTGTGAAGACAGGATAAATAGAAACACCTTAACATCATGTCTGTGATAAATAATAATTAAAATGCTTCCCTCCCTCTCATCTGGGAGGAGGGGAGAGAGAGAACCATGAAAGAGAATGATAGTATTTGATGTGTATCGTAATTCTACATCCTCCTTCCTCTCCACTCTCTCATCTTCATCTTTAATCCACTCATCTGTCAGCACACAGGTGCCAAACATGTAGCTGGGACTGTGTGTGTGTCTGTGTGTGTGTGTTTGTGTCTGTGTGTGTGAGTGTCTGTGTGTGTCTGTGTGTGTGTGAGTGTCTATGTGTGTGTCTGTGTGTGTGTGAGTGTCTATGTGTGTGTCTGTG